>OX465592.1:17873174-18473174 GCA_950022655.1 Alentia gelatinosa
GAATGAATTCCATTATAAGAGTAAAGGAAGTACAGTAAAACCCCTCTTAAGGGGGCACCCTCCGTTTCGGGCCAAGTGTCCCCTTAAGCGCGGTGCCCCCTTAAGCGGGGGTTTCAGTATGCCAGTGGTTATACAATAGAGAATACCTACATAAATGAAGGAAACGATGGTTATTAGGTTAAAAGGTTAATTAATAAATAAGCAAATAAATATAAATTATACAATATGAATGAATATAAATGAATATAAATGTACAAAAAATTAGAAATAAATGGATAAAAGAGGTTGAAGATGGATATGCCTCCCTTGTGAAATTTGCTCCTTTGTACACCCTCCTTTGTACACCCCCGTTCAATGTTGTTTTTTTTGTTTGTTTATTTTCATTCTTTTATTTATACTGGGTCCGTTTTAGGCTCGCAGGCCTGTCTTCCTTTCGGCCAGTTGAAAATATGTACATATGGTAGGTATCTTACATCTATCCTTGCAGCTCTTATGGCTGACTTGGTTGCTTACTGCAATTTCTTTATTTCAGCAATTTCCCTAAGTACAGAAGCCTAACTTATGTACATTACAGGGGTAAGTATTTTATGTGTTTAAAATCTTGTGATACAGTATATTTTATGTACCCCCCCCCCCTGCCCTCCCCCCCGAAGTCAGCAGCCCTATTACCGTCAGCCGCCGTGAGCCGCCCAGAGCCGCGATGGCTCACTGAATACCGCACCTTCAAAGCCCCCAGCCCGCCCTGTGTCGCCCACCGCTAACCTGTAAGCAGACCTCTAACCCCCTACCTTCAACAAGTGCAAAAGTCGCTCATACTAATATCCACTCACTGTCGCCCACCCACAGTCGCTAGAGATGCGGTTATTACATTGAAAAAACACACTCCGGCCGCCTGGGCCCGCACGAGAAGGATTTTCAGTGTTTTTGATATGATGTCCCTCAAAACTGTCCCCTTAAGCGGGGTTTTTAAGCATTTCTGTACCGAAAAACTGTCCCCTAAAGCGGGGTGTCCCCTTAAGCGGGGTGCCCCCTTAAGCGGGGTTAAAATAAACTCTTAATAGAGGGAAAAATATCCGTTCCGAGCAAATTGTCCCCTGAAACGGGGTGTCCCCTTAAGCGGGTGTCCCGGAAGAGCGGTTTTACTGTATTACCGAAGATTGTGAATCAGGATGATTTTTTATAAAAGGATCATAAGATCTAAATAATTTGCCGGAGGGGCTCGGAAGGATATAAATCAAAATACTGAATATGACTTTGCAATACCAAGTAAAAAATACAATATTAACTTGCTCCATATAAAAAAAGGAAACGTCAGCGGACTAGAATCTTTGTGGAGAGTTAATCAACGGAGATATTGACCAATTATCTAAAGACAGTTTAGTAGTGTAAACGGCCATAGACTGACCATTGCCATAGATGCCAATGTTAAAGAAAGTCGGCGCCGGCGGGTGAATGAATCACTGCACGAGAACCATCATTATATATATATATATATATATATATATATATATATATATATATATATATGCACCCGGCGTATATAGGTATGCTTTTGCGTATACAAGGTCGTCCTATTCCCCGTGTATATACGCGTTATCTATTGGCGTATATATGTGTCCATGGTGCGGTCATATATACGTCATATATACGCCTGATTCTGTTGTATTTACGCCACTATCGAGTAGTTCCGATCTCTGCCACTTGGGGACACTACTGGTAGCATATTTCATTTTCTATTAACCATCCAAGTCTGTATTATATGGAAAATACAATCTTATATTACCAATTTATTTTTATAAAACTTTTGTAAAAACGTGATTGAGTATAAATTGATTAATTACACATATCAAACCCTCCATTATGTTTTTTGTTTTCAGTTTTTCTGATATATCCTTTCCTGTGTTGGGGGCACAGTGGGGGTGGCGGGTGGTGGGACAGTGTTGGTGTAACCTCTACCAACACCCACGAGTGAAGGGGGGGGGGGGGGCGGCGGGTTGTGATTCTTTTTCTTTTTTTTATCATATATACGCCGGCGTATATATATCGCGCAGAGTACATTTCCTCTCGTGCATGTATGCCAGGTGTGAAATACAGCCAAGTCGCATCCGTATACGAAAGGAAACTAGTCTAGTATACGGCTCATACGCTGGTGTGAAATATGGACGTATAAATATGACAACAAGTCAATATACAGCCGATACATGCACTTCCGCGATGGCGTATATAAGAATAAACTGGTGGTTTTCTTGCAGTGAATGGAATTACGTGGATAGCTAGGCTTACCAGACGATTTAGCCTAAGCGACTAATGTGGCGTTTCCAAATGCCCATGAAAAGGCCACCGATTATATATGCACCCTGTACCAAAGTCGGTCATTGGTTCTTTTCGAAAACTTATCGGCGTGCATAATCGATGGCGGTCTTCAAAAATGCTGCTTTCGAAGAAAACTGAGATAGTCACAGACTCATTTTGACACTCAAAATCCAGCCACAGATATAGTTCAATACAAAAGTCGGTGCAGATGCTAGATTACGTAATGTTTTAAAACATACAATGATTACAGCAGTAGCTTTATTCTTTTTTGGTGGTCATTAACATTTTGTTCATCTTTATTGGATTTTTTTTTTATAAAACTTCTGAGGTACCTTGCACTAATCTATCCCGTACTGCATCTGTTTCTGACTTTCTCCTGACTATCAGGTTGCTACACCTAGACTTTATTGATTTCATTTATCCTTCATTATTTGAAAGGGTATCTTATGGCTAGAGTCTTTGTCCTTTTCAGTGGAAACAGCCCATTAGTTCCTAGCCTTGGAAGTACAATAGAATCGGGACGACTCATTTATCTTCCCCGAGCTTACGATATGTGCGTAGGTTGGTTGAGTACTTTTACTGTCACTAGATATTTTGAAAGCTTGTAATCTGTCTTCCTGGTTTTTTTTATAATTCGTTACACTTTTTGATCTACTGCTGTTTGCATTGTGAATGTTTAGGCTGTAAACCTGTCTAAGTTAGTTCGCAAGGTAGTGATTCTTCTATCAAACGATTCTAGGTGCGCTTTGATGTTGCGTTCCATTAAAGGGGCTCTTCCATCAGGACGTGCGATATGCCGATTTCTTTTTCTTTTTTACTTTACTTGTAATTCAACTTACACGGTTGGTTTTCAATTACGGCCCCAAAAAACTTTCGCTTGGGTTCCAGTCTTTCTTGTTTACAAAATTCAACATAGTGTTACAATTAAGGAAAAATGAGAAGACGATGAAGACGAAAATAGTAAGATGATTTGTGGGGAATACAGGTCTTGTAAGAAACTAATTAACTATATCACATATCCAGGTTGTCATTCTTATAAAAGATAATAATGTAGGTAATTAGGAAGGACCGGACTAGTTTTCTGATTATGGCCGATTTGTTGGCTCGCTAGTTCGGGATCAACCGTGTGCGAATATCTGGTTGAATCGATGTGGTGGAGGAGCTCCCACTTAGCGATAATATATATTTTATAGGTGCACCATATGCAGGGGTAATGTTCTAACAAGGATTTAGTATGATTAAGCAAGATGCAGCTAGATGCTGCAAGACACTGATCGACCCTGTCAAAATAAATCATGTCGATGGAATCAGCGCTTAACACAAGGTCAACATAGATAGATCGCTAACATCTTTGGTAGGAAGTTTAGATACTTGTTGAGTTTTTTATGGCTGCCCGTCGTTATTTGGTCAATATTACTACTGGATGTAGACGTTGCGCTAGTGCTAGGCGGCGGCTTAGCATTGGAGGCTGTGAGAATCATAGAGTCACCTTCACTCGAAACTTCGTTGTTTACTTCAATTAATGTCTTCTCGAGAGTAGATCGTGAATCACTACTAAGTATGCGAGTACGTTTCATCTGTTTTTGATCCAGTTGAGTGTTAGTAGGAGGATTCAGAGAAGATGGTCGATCCCTCTTACACAGAATGCCCTCATTCATAGTTGCATCGCGTGAACTATGTTTGGGCAGGTTCATGCCACATAACATGCGGCGAATGGAAAACGTTTAAAGTAGAATTTCAATGCTGAATTATTTTAACCCTTTAACAGCAGGAAGATGCCTCCAGGCATTCCCCTGGCTACAGCAGGAAGATGCCTCCAGGCATTCCCCTGGCTACAGCAGGAAGATGCCTCCAGGCATTCCCCTAGCTATGGCAGGAAGATGCCTCCAGACATTCCCTTAGCTATGGCAGGAAGATGCCTCCAGGCATCTTAGAGGCATCATTGATACTTATATACAAAATTCAATAAATAAAAAGATAATAATTTGATTTAAAAGAAATTTTGACAATGTTTAAGAGCCAAACTGACCTTTGATTTGGTATAACAAAATATGATCAGTCACCAAGGTAAATTACTTAGATCACTTGACACATCACATGACATTGCTATTTCCGAAAAAATGTGCCAGTCGTAGCAGGGTCGTTTGAGCAGGCAATGCCTGCCGTGTAATACTGAGCAGGGGAACTGGGTGCTGCAGTTAAAGGGTTGATAGTACATAACTGATTTTCAGTATATGATATACCTATACTATCTGAGTAGTACTTCTATCCGTTGTATTACTATGTGTAGTGGCTGGTGTCGGGTACAGAAGAAGCTCCTCCTGAGCACCACCACAGTCTTGGTCCAGAATGCCATCCCGGTGCTGGTCCCACCCACAAACCCGCAGCTGTGTTTTACCATAGCCACCCAGCACTGTGGCCCTGCCCTCGAGGATCACAGGGAGAGCCCCGAAGGCATCAAATCCCTGATATCATCTCGGTTCCACAGAACTCTATCCCGAAAGGAGACCCAACAGTCAACCTTCTCCTCCTTGAGAACCAGGATGTTCTGATTCCGCCACCAGGGGACCCGAAGGTCAAGCCTAGACCTGAAGGTCTAGCAACCTTGGCAGAGAACAGAGACAGAGCCCTGTAGAGGGACTGCACGGAGTCCCTCCACACCCCAGTGTGTTCAGCTGAGCTTCAGCAGGCCTCTTATATATACACCCACTGTCTTCAATAAGCATGTACTGAACCCTGCTAGGTCCCTATGGAACATAGAAAGGCTTAGTAGACTGACCACTGGCCCCTTACATATGTAACACTTGTATGACATGAACGAGTCGAACGACGTATCTTGAAAACATCCTCGCAGGTATCTGAAATCAATCAATATCGTTTATTTAGCGATCGGTGACGAGGCGTATTTCGAGTTCCAAGATGTGTACGAAAAAAAGTAATTTCCATTCAAATCCTTAGGAATCATAATAAAACTCAGGTAATTACTTGACTCCAAGAAAGTTTTGGAAATAGTATTGTGCATTCAACCTGTTTCTCTACGAATAGGCATATTGTCCGCGTAGTTGATGTGTGATATTACGTCAACTACGAGGAGGATACATACAGGTTAATGTATTTATCAATCTGCATTGCAAATTTCAGCTATCGAAGGAAAGGAGAAATGGGCGCCAATCTTACAACATGCTATAGTTAACAATTCTGGGACATTTTACCCGTATTTTCTCCTAAGACCATACCGGGTCTGTATTCTCATCCGATAGTGATAACTCGAGCGGATACGTTATGTATGTGCAGTTTGTATCAGGTGGATAATCAAATATCTGCTGATACCTTCAGAAAAAAATTGATACTGGTTTACAATCCATGCTTTCACTAGTGAGATGCGTAACTAGTGTTACTCTCCACTGTGAGGGTGATATCAGCTGCCGCATCGACATTCCAGCTGGAAATATAAATGAAATATCTCCTTTGTGGAGGATTTCAATATAACATGAGACTTGCGAAGTAACTGGATTAAGAATTTTGACATTTGATCTTTCCTATTTCCAACAAAGGCATTTCTTAAAGTTACTATGAGATGGTGATAATTGACTCCATTGTTCTCGAATGGATCATCTCCGTTTTCCTATTCATTACAGTTTCCTATTCATAAAGTAACAAAGGTAGATGACATTTCCCGTTTGAGAACTTTTTTTTAGATTCTGCAGATAGCGAAGACTTGCCGTTGCAGAATCGATGAAAACCAAATGTCAAAGTATAATGAATATTTCATTCGTGCGTTGTTCTTCCCCTCGTCGTCACTCATACCTTTGGCTATGTGACGGTTTTAGCTAGATAAAGGTTTTTTCTATTGGTGCGACTTCTGAATAGTTATACGTTGGTTTGATAGTTTTGGAGAGTTCTACCTGATTTTGATGGTAGGGTTTTTTTTCAAAGGTTTTTATTAAGACGAAAAAGAGTTCTTATATAGAACGTTCTGACCCTGCTGTACAAGTCACAGAACGAGATGCTAATTTACGATTTGTACGGACCAATGCGTTTACGCAGAGTTCCGTACAAACCGTAAATTATCATCGAGTTATGTGACATGTACAAGCATGGTTGGACGTTATATATTTACTATATACCTACTACCGTAAGTGACGTGATTACTACACGCTGCTCCCCACAACTTTCTGCACATCTGTGCAGTAAGTTAGGGTTCAATGCACGGTCGCAACGGACAGTATTACGACGTCGATATTTAAAAATGGCCGACGTGGTCTCCGCTTCGAAATCGGTAACGTTAACGTCGGAGTACATAAAAAAGACTTACTGAAATATTGTGAAATCAAAAACACATGAATGAATTACAGAAAAACTTGAAAATACAGTAATAAAAACCTGAATAAACATGGCAAGCACCTTAAAACAGGAGTGCAATGAGAGAACAACTGCTATGTTTTCTTCCCGACGTTTTCCACTCTCCCAGCAGATCTTTCGCAGCACCATCGCTTGCTATATACATACAAGCATACAAGCAGTCACAGGAAGTAGAGCGCAGTATCTCTGCTTGGAGAGTGGACGTTTTCCCGCTGGTTCCCCGCTGGTTTGTAAGTGACAACAAGTGTTGCTATGCAGGTTGCTATGCGCGTTGCTATGCGATAGCGTCACTGCCGCATTCCACGGACGAAGCGAAAACTAGGGTTCACATCGACAGTTCTGTGCCCAAATGGGATTTAAAATGGCTCTTACAACTTAAATAAGGTAAGAATATGAATGTTTTGGAGGCATATAGTAAAAATAAAACGTTGTACCTGTATACGTACAAATTTCGATCCTCACTCTGGCCTTTGGCACGTTTACAACTCGGTGTAAACACCTCGTTGTAAACGTGCCAAGGCCAGAGTTCGGATCGAAATTTGTACGTGTACAGGAACATCGTTTTATTACTTTATATATAGCCGAAATTTAAAAAAAGATCAATTTCATTTTTCTTAAATACCAAAATTTTAATAAATGTGTATGGCAAGGTGGTCCGTATTTTAGTGTACGGACCGCTGGTCCGTACATTATTTTTACACACACACACACTATTTTGCCACCCCCAAAAAAGTCAGCACCTTCAAATTAAACCCAATCAAGTGTAAAATCTGTCTTCATCTTTCAACATCGAAAAATGTACAAATCTAACGTTTTAGCATGCAACCATAGCTAAGCCTTGACTATTCACTGTGGAAAAGTGTCAAAGTCTGACTTTTAGTGTGTGCCAATGGCTAGGCCTTGACACAGAAAAATGTCAAAGTCTGGCTCTTTAGTGTGCAATGATGGCTAAGCCCTGACTTTTCACCGTGGAAAAATGTCAAAGTTTGACTCTAGGGCATGCAATGATGGCTAAGCCCTGACTTTTTACTGTGGAAAAATGTCAATGTCTGACCTTTTAGCGTGAAATGATGGCTAAGCCCTGACTTTTCAACATGGAAAAATGTCTGACTTTTTCACGCGTATTGAAGGCCAAGCCCTGAATTTTCACAGACTTTTCGCAGATTTACATTAAATCCAGTGGAATAGGCCAATATCAAAGTCTGACTTCATACCCAAAATAAATCAGCAATTTTTCAGTTCCCCCCCCCCCCCCACTTTCATAATGTTCTAACGCCCCCTGTAATCATAGATTACTTAAGTAGAGCCAAATTTACAGGGCGAGTTTTTCTTTAAAGTATGTGACGAGTATAAGAGTATTAAACCGTCCCTCCTGATCCTCCCCGAAACGTGCCTCAAAACTTAGACTTGCTCTAATCTTTGATTATGAGAATTTATTACATGATTAAACAAATCAGGATGAAGTATGTTGCAGTACTTATGACTGGTCCAGTATCCCGGCGAGGACGGGTTGGGTAGGTGGATGGGTACCCAAACCCACACCCTAATCCTTCCCACTGCAACCAGCCCTTTCATCCTGCTCTGATTCCCATAATCGCACCCCATACCTCCTCCATCCCTCCCTCAATCCCTCCTCCCTTCCTGCCTTCTCCCTCCCTTCTCCCTCCCTTCTCCCTCCCTTCTCCCTCCCTTCTCCCTCCCTTCTCCCTCCCTTCTCCCTCCCTTCTCCCTCCCTTCTCCCTCCCTTCTCCCTCCCTACTCCCTCCCTTCTCCCTCCCTTCTCCCTCCCTTCTCCCTCCCTTCTCCCTCCCTTCTCCCTCCCTTCTCCCTCCCTTCTCCCTCACTCCCACCCTCCCTCCCACCCTCCCTCCCTCCTCTCACCTCCCTCACACTCTCCCTCCCTCCCTCCTCTCACCTCCCTCGCTACCGCCATCCTCCCTCCCTTCTTCCCTTCCCCCTCCCTCCCGTCTTCCCTCTGCCCTTCCTCCCTTCTTCCCTCCCTCCTTCTTTCATACTTCCCTTCCTCCCTCCCTCCCTCCCTCCCACTGCAGCCAGCCCTTTCTATACCCGGCGCCATTCTGCCCCAAACCACCACACCCATCCCGCCCCTCCTGCTCCTGATTCCCCTAATCCCACCCTAGACATCCTCCCTCACCTCCTCCTTCAATCCTCTCTCCCTCCTATCTTCCTTCTTTCACTCCCTCCTCTCACCTCCTTCCCTCCCGCCACCCTCCCTCCCCCCTTACTCCTCTCTCCCTTTCCCCCCTTCCCAATCCCTCCCTTCCTCCTTCTATAGTTCCCTCCTTCCTTCTCTCCTCCTTCCCTCCGTCCTCCCTCCCTTCTTCCCTCCCTCCTCCCACCCTCCCACCTTGCATTTCTCCCTCTCGCCGTCCATCCCTCACCCCCCTAATCGTACCCTGTACGCTCGGTGTGTGGTGCAGTTTGTCAGTGAGGGGTGTGTATGTGTGTATAGGCCTGTTTCCATTTGCCGACGAAAACGGTGTAGGTGTCTTGAGTTCTCCTAAAACCCATTTCCATTTGGTGTCAGCAGTGCTAAAGGTCCGTCAGTGGTTCCTGACCGTCGATCGGTAACGGCCAATAGAAATTGGCTTTTAGGAGAACTCAGAAAATCTTCACCGTTTTCGTCGGCCAACGGAAACGGGCCTATAGAGGATGCTTGGTGAGGGGCGGGGTATTTTGATGGCGGCGGTGGAGCTCAATCCGTCCGGCGTATAGATGGACGCCTGACGCCTCTTCTGGCGCCAACCCCACCGCACCCCCGGGGCCAATTGGAGACCACCTGTTTCCCGGGCCGACACGGGCCGACACGGGCGGGGTAATATTGAGTCGGCTTATCGTCATACCGCCTTGGTTTATGTCCAATGATAAGACGGCTGTGGATGGGAGCCGTGCATGAGGCCACCAGGGCCCGCCACCACTGCCGCCTAATCCGCCCCTATAACAAGAGCAAGGCCAACAGGGGCCACGGCGATAACTGGCCGTTTTCTGTTTTACCTGCGGCCTAAAAGGCGATTATGGTACGGCGGACATGATTGGCTGACGCCGACCTAGTTTAGTGATGTAACGGGACAGCTGATTGGCGGTTGACCAGAGGAGGGGATTGCTGTTAGGCGAGCTATGATTGGCTGCCGTGGAACGCCGATATCTGTGATTTGATCGAGTCGCCAGGTGGCGCGTCTGGTTGGTTTGTACTGCATAGCGTCATGTTGGGGTTCTGATGACGTCACCTACTGGTCTCAAAACGAGGCGATCTGTCAAAAATTCTTATTTCACATTTCAGATTAATATAATATCAAAATACAGAAATTTCAACATTTTTATCAAGTTTTGTTCTCAGCTTCTGAATCCCATTAATATTGCTTAATGGTTTTCCTTGTCTTCTTGAGTTCTATGGTTAAACTGGATGAGTTTCAATCTTGACCGTCGTATGCGTTTTTCGCCTGGATTGTGTCACACGCGCTTCAGGTTCTGACCGAAATCATATCAGGATTTTGGTGAGTCCACACAAATTTTGTAATATTCTCTTAGTTCTTAGAACATGTATTGTTAACATGCTGATTTTGAATTATTATCATCCCTCTGAGGCTTATGCTACCAGCTCTTACAGTGTCACACTGACACTGCTTTGGTGATCGGCAAGTGTCAACA
Organism: Alentia gelatinosa; assembly: GCA_950022655.1. Lineage (NCBI taxonomy): Eukaryota > Metazoa > Annelida > Polychaeta > Phyllodocida > Polynoidae > Alentia > Alentia gelatinosa. Next base: position 17,883,519 of record OX465592.1, read on the forward strand.
AGATTCAGTCTCTCCCTCTCTCTCTCTCTCTCTTTCTCTCTCTCTCTCTCTCTCTCTCTCTCTCTCTCTCTCTCTCTCAAAATGACATTTTTTCGACCACACGTAATCTCCGCCTGGTGGGTTAGGCTGGAGCTTTACCCACCCACCCATCATCAAATTTATTCATATTTTATCCTATCTACATTTTAATTCTCCTTATAAATTGTCTTCTTATGAGGGTACTAAATCAATTTAAAAATCTCTACACCTATATCAAATGTATTTTATATTACTATATATATATACATTTATACTTACACATACTCTACTCACAAAATATATTTTCAATAAATATTATTTTATTTACCCAGCCAGCAGTCCCTCTTCTTCTTTCAGCTAGATTAGTTCACTAGTGAATTCCACACTCCCTGTAGGGTAAGTACGGAGACTCATCAGTCAACGAGAAATCCATTTACTTTAATGCCTTCGCCATATAAACCTTCACTCGTCTACCTTTTTCCCTGTACGTCTCTAGTACATTGCATTTAGCTCTATCAGTTCCTCCATCCTATTTGTCTGTATTTCTATCTCCCCTTTTACTCCCTTCACAATCTCTGTGGGTTTTTCCATTCTATTTCCTCCTTCACAATTCTACATCCCCTACACCCTCTGGTACCCTCCCTTCCTTATCTGTGTGCGGCTTTTCCTACATATTTTCTTTTACTCCTACTTCTCCTTCCTCCTGCCTAACTCTCGATGCCCAAACTTTCATCTCTCTATTTCGTCTTCCTCCTAATCTTTCCTCTGTACAAAAAACAACAAGATAATCTTTGTAGTCACCTTGCCTTGCCGAGGAATACTGTGGACTTCAGGCTTCAAGACCACATTGGCAGCCATCCCCGGAAATCTCACTAGACCACGTAGTCACGTAAAGCAGGACGTTAACACCTAATGGCCTGCGTGGTGCTGTAACCTGTGTAGTGCAGACAACCGACAGGTGAAGCCAGGCTGTGACGGTTACAGGAAAAGTCGCCTCGATACGAAGTAGCCCCGTGCTTTACAGCAGAACTCGCCCCGTTTTAGAGAACTCGTCCCGCCAAGTCGCCCCGCACTATAGCAACCTTGAAGTTCATGGTAATAGTTGTATGTCACTGATGATAAGTCATTTCTTTCGTCACAAATTTCTTTATTGGTATCCATAGTATATTTGAGTACATTCAAGTGATTCAGTACATATATATATGCGTCACGATACCAACAAAGTGGCTATACGTGTCAGCTCTGCAGTTGAGCTGATTTCCATCTCTTAGCCTTCACAATATGAAGAATTGACAGTTATATACATCCGATACATCTTCCATTTTAGGGTTAGTGTTCCAGCTGGGCTAGAGTTGGGGCACAGGTTGGGTTAGGGTAAGGGCTCAGGTTGGGTAAGGGTAATGACTTCTACTGATTTGTTCAGTGTCTCGACGATTAATTCAAGCTGCTTTGAAATAGATGCTACCTAAGATTGTTGGCATAATCGTCAGGTGGTGCCATATTGCATAATCTGAGAGTCTATGGTCGTCATTCGATATGCTAGGCGACTTCTAGCTAACGACGAAGCAAAGTCATCAGGTGGTGCTAGGTTTTCGAATCAACACCTATAATCATCTAGTGTAAACGTCCGCTGAGGTGCTCTCAACTATTGGGCACCCTGTTTTATCATACCCCTCACATGAAATGTTATACTTAACATGCCATGCGAGTATACCATGATGATACACAGAATTTCACATGCCATATGTGACTACAAAAACCACGTGATGCCAGTATTAACAAATAAGGGAACAGTACATGAGAAAATAGGAATTAGAAAATAGTTCCGGCTCCATTAATTAAGTCATTCACCAATCGCGGCCGTTAGGCCCATTAAAATGTTTTCTAGCATGATGTCCAATATTATTTATATGATTGATATATGAACCCAATCATAATCTAGTTATGATCATGTTTATTCTCCATTTTGACATGTGGACACTTCATTCATCGCTGGTGGCGCCATCTTTGAATCACTGTCGAAATAAGACGACCTGCGATAGATGCTGACCGACTTATAGTAGTAGAATGCAGGCCGCCACCAATTATATCAATTCTCTAGGATTTCGTCAGAGGGTGTAGAACTCAGCCAGAGGTGCCAAATTGCATAAGATGGAAGAGAAAAATCTGATCATTTCTGTTCCCACCTGACGATTATTGCACTAATGTGTTGCATAATCGGTCAGTGCTGTGAAATGCCATGATCGGTGGTCAAAATAGGCAGGTGAAAACACCGCATAAGAGCGACCTATTTAGCAACATAGATTTGTTGAAACATCGAGAAATCAGATTACGGAATGAATTTGAGGGTCAAAAATTGATCGGCTTCTACCACAATTTTCATCAGAATACAGTGATTTTGCTAACTGCCACTGATTATGTACACCGATAAGAACCGACCTTTATAGAGGGTGCACATAATCGATGGCCTTTTCTTCAGTAGGTTGAAACGCCACATAAGTCTAGGAGGAATGGTACAATATAAAATTACGCTGCAATACCCCTACATGGCTCCAGCTAAGTTTGAATCTCTCCCTTTCTTAAGGACAGAGGCAGGGAACTGGACAAATGAAGGACATAGCTGGAGGTTCATGGCCGGAAAGCAAAAGGAAAGATGACAGAGAGAGCGTAAAGAAGTGGAAATCACGGGTTGGGGGGAAATCAAATGAGAAAAAAGGAGCCTGATAAAGGTGGGTAGGACTGGAGGGGAAAACGGTCCATTATTGAGACTCTGCCTGTGAGAATGGCGACATTGCAGGGTCGGCCCGAGGTGTCGCCCAACATCAGCACCTCGGCCGGACTTAAAGGACGCGTGCGCCGGGCGCCGGGTGATCAGAGGACCGGCAAGTGAGTCCCTCAGGGACCGCCGCCGCACGATAGGCTCGGCGAAAAATCGACCAATGAAGCGAATAGCGGGGAATGCAACTGGCAGGGGAAGTAAGTGCAAATTAGAAGGCGATGCGATGCGCGCCGTCGTCACTTTGCTTTGGGAATTTTCGCTGGATCCAGTTCGTCTTTCCTGCATCCTAATCTCACTGGCTACATGCTGTGACGGTTAATCTGAGAAGCCAACCTTCCATGTTCTATCTGGTGCTGTGTGAGTTGGGATAAAGGTGAGGAACCATGATATATTCGTTAGAAGTCTAGACATACATGTGGTTAGGATGCGTATAGGGAGACGTAATCGGGAGACCTACAGAGAGATATAGTTAGGATACCTATAGGGAAACATACTTATCGGATGCATATAAGGAGACACGGTGTTCTACAGAGGGTTTATACATGTACAGTGTGAGTTGATTATGGTGCTGCCACCTATTGGACTTCATATTACTACAGTAGAACCCCGCGTAAGCGGCACTCTTCGTTCAGGGCCAAAATCTCCGCTTACGCGGGGTGTCCGCTTACGCGAGGTTAAAATAAACATTTTATAGAGGGAACCGTTCCGAGCAAAGGTGTGCGTTAACGCGGGGTTGTCGAGGTTTCCGTTAGACGGGGTTCTACTGTATATACCTACTGTAGTAACTAACGTAAATACCACACGTTGCTATGTATACGGTAACTATGACTTTCCGCACTGCCGTGTAGTAACGCACGTTACGCCTAAGGTCTTAGCGGATGGGTAATGGCGGACAGAAAAAAATTGGAACATCGATTCGACAATCGGCATCGCAATATATGTCATAATGCAGTAAATATACACAGATGAATGCATAGAATCCTAATCAAATATGTAAATACATTGAGATATCGATGAAATAGCGTAATATTATTTGCACTCACCAATGTGACCAATGTGAGGCTGTCAGTGTCCGAGTTTATTTTGCCGATCTGGGCGCCCAGCACAGCGACGTTAGCAATGATGACGTCGGACTTTGAAGGTACTCTCCAAACATAGATTCTGAGCCTTTTTCCTGGCCTGCCTGTATCTCTGCACCAACCTATACGTAGTGTAAGGCTCTGTCCCCACAAACTAGTTCGTTCTGTGGGGAGTGATAGCAGACTCAGCGTTGTACTACGTTTTTACTTTTATAACTTTGAAAGTAACACTTTTTTTAATTCTAAACGTAGCCATTGGGTTGGATCAGAGATTAGTAAGCGGAGGCACCATGAAAGTTCTGCTGGGAGAGTGCTTTGAAGCATGAAATCGCCATCTGGTGAGAGGTCACTGTACTACAAGGTATTTGAAGATGGGGGTGTAATCCACGTTACGCTAGGAGCGTTGTGTGCCCAAATCGGATTTAAAATGGCTCCTATGGCTTAAATACGGTAGATATCTTTCAGTTTTTTAGGTATATAGTAATAAAGAAACAGTATGCCTGCGTCGGTAAGTTCCCAATTACTCACTCGTTTCTCCGGCGAAATGAGTTCGTAATCCGGAAACTTACAACACAGGAATCCTGTTTCTATATTTTAATCTCACATCTTGGGATAAAAAAAATTGCTGCCAAAACAGACTTTTTATTAGTACATCATTTTTACCATTGTGCAAAGTTTCATACCAAACTGAGGTCACCAGCCTATACTATGCACTATTCTGCTGGGCTAAGGTCTTTACCCTAATGGGGACCTCCAGAGGCAATTCCCAGGGCTGTTATTTTGGGAGCCAGCCGCTGCCGGAGTTGGTACTATCTGTGAGTGAGATGGTGAGGTGATCACTCCTCCTCCTGCTACACTGGCAACCAGAGCTACACAAAATTACCTCTGGTCGGGTTAGATAGGCGGCCACCTTGACCCAGTAGCGGGACCAGTTTGTTACTCTCCAACCATAACTTCCGTACTGCTTGGAGAGTGTGTTATGTCATAGCCTCGAAGCCAATTTTCCTTTTTCTTATTTCTGTCCTGTGTATTATTTCAAAATATAATTAATACAAATCTTGGTGCCTTTATTGATTTGTTAGCTATGAATATTTCATATTATGTATGTCTGCTTTTAGATCCTAAATAGAACAAAACTACTTGGTTTGAAGCGAACACGGAGGGATTTAAGCCGACCAACCCCTACATCGTAGGTTGGTTGCCAAACTATCCTCCTTCCCGCCACGAGGCCTAACCTGCTCCTGGTGTACGCAGCCATCTGTAAGTCACACTGTGTCAATACACACATATTTGAGTTACACTAAAGGCAGGCGTCCACCAACTACGACAAGGCTACGACAAGCGGCGAGAAGAAAGTTCCGGCCGGCAATTTTAGTACAAAATTTACTATCGTGGACCTCTGCAACATGCTCCCGACACGCCATCACACTCTACGACAAAGGTCTAGTAGTAGGAAAAATCGAACTATTTTGCCGTAACCTTGTCGGAAGGCTCCCGACAAGCTTCCCAGTCGCAGCCTGTCCGTAGACTCTTGTCGGGAACTGGGGTCCACGAACCACGACAAGGCTATGACAAGTCCTCCAATCGTAGGCCTGTCGTGGACCTTGTCCGAATGCCATTGTCGTAGCCTTGTCGTGGTTGGTGGACGCCCACCTTTAATGGCTATCAGTGGTGCCATATACTTCATCCTACCCCTAATATAAAATCCCATAGGGTTAATATTGAGTTCCCGTATGCCACGCTGACTGGCATACAGAGTTATATGCCACTAGTGGCCTACAGAACTGTTATCACGTAATATTCCAAAATCGAAGAGACAGGGTAGGATAAAACCAAAACCTGGTTCGTTTTAATCGTGGCCACCGCATACCACTCCTGGAGTTTTGGTTCCGGACTTCACTCGGCTTCACCTCATGAAGTCACTGTGCCAAACTTCAGTCTTGGCATACGATGGCCAAGATTAAAACTCATATAGTTTTACGATAGAATGCTCATTTACTTTTCGTTTCTTAGCAATTATGAAACGATTGCCCCCGGTAGCAATTATGATACTTTTGATAAATTCTTATCTTAATTCTCTCTTTTTGCTGCTATTACCTCCTTGCACCCCCGCGTTTGCCCTCCTCTGTTCTTTCCCTGACTCAGTTTTTCATTCATTATCTCATTGTAGATTGTAGTTAAAAGAGGCTTCCAAATTTCTATGCATGTAATAAAACTGACTAAAAGGCCTCGTTCCTGACTATCCTTTTCCATTTTCCTTACGGAAGAAGACATCCTTCCTTGGAATTCCCTGGAAATATAAGAATAATTCGTGAATTTCTGTTAGATACAATAACCCTGTTCACATTAAAAACCTAGATGACAAGCTAGTTGTTAGATAGGACATAAAGAGGTTATTCTTTATCTTATCAATTTACCTTTATAATGTTCCCGTGCTTATGGTGAAAGTTCGTTTAATGAATTTAATTCTGTATGAGACGTACTCTTCAATCTCACTTAAAAAAATGATTGTACCGTTTCATTCGGTCTATTCATAGCTTCATATCTTGCTCAATAATGGACATATACCCATGGGATCTTTTAGTACGAAAAATGTATTCTTAGAAATTAGAAGCAACATCTGTTTGGTCTCAATGTTTGGATTCGTCCGGGGAGATCCGACCTAGTGAGGCGCTTCTCATTGGTCCTCTGAAACGTTTCCACTGTGCTGAAACAATTGCTTGTATTCTTTTGAGCTCGATGCATTCCTTACTTCGCTAAAAGCTTCGCTCCAGGAATATCTGTGTGATGTCGGTGGATTTTAATGTCTCTAGAGATCCCATAGAGTTTCCTTAAGGGCAGAAAAGCCACAACACACAATCCTGGACTAGCTTTTTGTGTTGCACTCCGGGGCACCACTTTGGATCAATGAATGCTCCCTCCTTTGCATGGATGTAGATTTGGACAAAAGCACACACTTATTACTGCATTCCATTGGTCAATCAGGAGAGGGTTGCTGCGGAAGCCCAATATTGAAGTATCATGACATTGCATGAAATTAAATAGATTTAGGACAGTCATCGATATCGGGTGTATTCGTATAGATCGTCTTGAAACTCACCTCCTTTTTCATTAAATGGTCTAAAAGTGGTGTCGATAATTTTAGTTTGCATAACTTGAAAAATGGGGGCCACTGGGTTAGTGTTTGATCTATGCGAAGATAATTAGAAACTTGAACCTACTTGATTGAATAAAGACCGTGCCATACGATTTAAACTTTCAGAGGATATAATGTGTAATGCGTCCACCTACTACGATAGAAATCTAGACCTACCGAAATGGCACCGATACAAAAAGCGAATATCGGAGATAAATCGGGAAGGTGGAAAATCGTAGACATATGTCTAGACATGCTAATCCACCACACATTGTATGGGGTTTTTATCGTCGCTAATCGCAGAAATGTGCTCAACGGCCCCGATATTAGGTGACCTTACGACGCCATTTTGATTTTGCATCGGGAGGTGCATCGTAGGGCATATGGGTGCCATATCGTAGTAGGTGGACGCCAGGCCTTCATCTGTGCCTCGTTCAATCAAGAACCCTAGAGTCAGTCTAGATTCCCTAGTATCGAAATCAACTCCGATAACCATTTGGGCGAGCAGGAAAAAGAATCCTAGATTATAACTAAAAACTGTGCCCCCAGCCATAATTATTGAACTCTCCCTAATTGTCATTAAAGATAGCATCGCTGATTGATTAACTCTTTCAGTCCGAGCAATGCCTGGAGGCACTCCTAGGCCGGGGACGATCAATGCCTGGAGGCACTCCCAGGCCGGGGACGATCAATGCCTCCAGGCATCTTTTCACGCGTTATTACTAAGAACACTATTTTCTATTAGAAAAATTTCAATATTTTCACAATTCTTTGGCAATAGAGAAAATAATACGTAGGAATTAATGCCAAATGATTTGTTTATATATGTTACTATGGTAACCTATATAGAACACAGAGTGAAGTGATTTTGATACATCGATCAGCGCGTTCCGCCGAGCATGTCAGGAAGTCACGACGCGATTTACCCATGCAATGTAAACATTGGCCCTTTTTCATAGTTTAACATGGATTCAGATGAATTATGAGCGGAGATGATGATGATGATTGGGAGGATGATCTCCCTTTGTCAAGTTATATGTTGTTACATCAACATGAAAAGATGCCAGGAAAAGAAACTGAATCAGAAGACAGTGATGAGGAACCACAGGCACAGCCTACTCGACCTGTCCCGGGTGACAGTAAGAGTGACCGTATATGGGTCCGTACAAAGGAAGGCATTCCATGGCATTCCCCATTAGAGCCATTCGATGCAACAACATCTGGCATTCAAGATTGTGTAGATCTCACAAAAACTAAGACAATTTCTGATTTTTTCCGTTTGTTTTTCACACTAGAGTTCCTCACTACACTCGCTGACAGGACCAACGCTTACGCGAATAAACAACGTCAAGGCCGCATTGACAAGCCGAATGACAAGTGGTACCCAGTCGATGTCGAGGAACTTTCTAAGTTCATCGGACTAATATATCTAATCGGAATCATGAAAAAACTAAGACTACGAGATTATTGGAGTACACTAGCTTCCATCTGTACACCTTTCTTTCGAACTATAATGGTTGGAGATAGATTTCAGCAATTGTTACAGTAAGTGACAGCAGTGACAGCAGTGACAGTAATGCAAAACTAAGTGTCAGTAGTATGCATGCTCTGACTTTTTCTCTCAGTTGTCTCTCTGTTTGTTCAGAACTAATGTATACATAGATATTGTTTATCAGTTATAACTGTTGTTTACCTAGATGTAAATAATAACAATTCCGAGTTGTATTTTACAGCTATCTTCAGTTCTCCGAACCCACTCAAGATGAACCTGACAATACTTCCGCCGCCTGTGCCTCTCCTACCCCCCCTCCCCGAAGGGACCCTCAACAGATGGTTGGCTGGATTTTTCGGATTTTCAATGAGACTGCTAGGAAAGTATACAGGCCACACAGACAATTGGCCATCAATGAATCGATGGTCAGGCATAAAGGTCGTACAAGGCACAGACAGCATATATGCCTGCCAAGCCTGTTAAATGGGGCTTAAAATGTTGGGTTCTTGCTGAGAGCCTCACAGGTAAATTAGCTTTATAGTAAAAAAAAATTTTAAAATGTAAAAATTAGTCAAGCAAACTTGGTGTTTGGCCATGTTAATATATTTTGGGTTAAATTGATATATACAAAATTGTATGTGCCAATGCATTATCATAAATAGCTAACAATGAAAATAGTAATACTGTGCATAGTTTCAGTACTGAAAACAATATCCTCTGGACCATACTGGTTTGTTGTGTACTCTGGTTTCTGATTTATTTATATTTGAACTTGATATGTCTGAAACCATCTTGGTACACTATATATAAAATACAACTGCAACGTATGTAACATAAAGCTGTGAATTTTGGAGTGAATTTGATAAAACCATAAAAAATTATTCATGAAATAATGCCAAATATATTACACAAACAAGTATGGTTTCGGCCCTTCATGTTAGTTGTTGAAAACACAATACTCAAGGCCTCCTCAGCAGAGAAGTATTGTGCATAATAGAATAATATATCATACAAAAATAAATCAATTGTTATTTTCAATATTTTCAGGATATGTTATCAATGCTTTCCCATACTTAGGACTTGAAGACAGGGGACCTATCAACCTCTACAAAGATGTGGTTCTAAAACTGCTAAGTGAAGGCCAAGTATTAGGACAAAATTTCCTAATATTCATGGACAACTTGTACACCTCTCTACCCCTTATAGAAGATCTATCCACAATAATACATACTGTTGTGGGACAGTGCGAATGAACAGACGTGGACTCCCTAAACCTCTGATGAAAAAAAAACTTGCTGAACTAAAAGGAAGGGGAAATGTTATTTTCTCTAAATGTTCAGATATTCTTCTCACTGTTTGGCAAGACAGGAAAGTAGTACATGTACTGTCAAATATCCATGGCACTGAAATGACTGTAACAACACGGAAAATGAAAGGTGCAAATGGAAAATTTGCAGTCCAAGAAATTCCCATGCCTATCTGTTTTCGTGATTACACTAAATACATGGGGGGGTTGATTTATCAGACCAACTGTACCAGTATTATTCGTATGGGCGAAAAAGTGTAAAGTGGACCAAAAAACTATTCTTTTATGTCATTGAACTGATGAAATTAAATAGCTATGTTATGTTCAAAAGTCTGGAAGAAAACAAGAAATGCAATCTCTATGATTTCTCCATTGCGCTAGTTGAACAACTTGTCTCAGTGTCAAAGGTGAGGCCTACTGCTCGCCCTAGTTCCACTCAAAAACGACTGACATCTCGTTGCTTGCCTGCTGATCTTGAGCGCAAGAGTTTCTGTCGGGTATGTTACCACCGTGTTAGGGTTGGTTCTACAGAAAAAAGGCGTCAAACCCGTTATGGTTGTGATACATGTAAGGTACATTTGTGTTTGCCTTTCTGTTTCAGGGTATTTCATACGAAGTCTGATATCACAACCGTAGACCGACCCACAGAAGAATAAGACTCCCCCCCCTCCCGTAACAAAAAGAACACATGCCTGATAGGCGCTGTGAGGCTAATGCCTATGACTAGGCCTGATTGCTTTTGTGTCAATTTCTTTCATGTTGGGGCTACAAATTCATGTAAAGCATCGAACTGTATGGGGTACATGTATTTATAATGGTGACAGTGCCATAAATACCAAAAATAAATAATGTTACTAACTAACCTGTTTGCATTGTGTTCATATATGAATCTCACTAAGCGTAAATCCAAGGCGTCGAAGTAAAACTTGGTGTTTCCATTAGCTTCTCAATATATAATCCGAGGAACTTGACAATATCAGTGCAGTACCAGGATAAGTAATGTCACCTTTTCATAATGATACCATATTTCAAACATGACACTGCATATTTTGTTTATAAATAGCGAATAACTTTGGATGCACACACACTGGACGCCGGTAGACGCCATTAGCACGATAGTGTCGTCCCCTGGTGGTATTATGCAATATTATGGCTCGGTTGGTACGCGCGCTCTCCACTAGGGGATCGGACTGAAAGAGTTAAGGAGAAGGTGTCCTCATCCTGCTTTTAAGATAAATTTCTATATGATTTCATGTAAAATAACAAATAAGGGAGAAAGATTTATTTTAAAGACCAGATGTTTTCCTGGGAAGGCTTTACCCTGTGTTGATTAGTATGACCGACGAAACTGCAAGAAGAAGTGAAACTCTAGAAGACTCATTCTGTAATACGAGTAGGATAAAGGTCTTTCTTCAGAAAAAAAAAAAGGATAATCAGTAAAGCACCCAGGGCCGTAGCATTGGCCTCACATGAGGCCAAGTAACGGCCCATCAGACCAGCATTTGGGCATGGTTATGACGCAATCAACCAGCTCTTACACTTTCTTTATGCTCTACTCTATCTTTCAACCTCGAAATTATCTCAGAACAGGAGACCGCAAACACATAGCGGATGTTAGGATGGTGAACCTGTACGCAGCGTATATTCAAAGCCCTGCTCGCCGGGGCAAAGCTTCAGCAGGTCTCTTGTAGCTGGTGTGTTCCACGCTGATGTATTATGAGATGGATTAGGACCCGCGGCCGTTTGGCGGGAAACTGGCGGCGCGTCGTGAGCGGCGCAGGTGAAGCAGACGACATTTCGCTGGTGTTTATTCTTCCTGATGACGTGCAGGTCGTGCACAGCGGGTCCTAATGCCTGGTCCCTGCCTCCCAGCTGGGCTTGGCAGCCAGCAGTGGATGACACACAGGGGAAACAAACTTTTTGTCAATTTTATTATTATCATTATCATCATCATTATTATTTACAGGTTAATTTACCTCGATAAGAAATGTAAATCATAACCACAAATGTTTGCAACGGCATGTTCAGTAGTAGTACTTAGTAATAGTAGTGGTGGTAGAAGTAGTTATAGTAGTAGTAGTTTAGGGAAACTAGTTAACCTAATTGGGACGGCTTATCATACCGCGTTACTCTCGGTAAAATTATCGCATGAGATCGCAGAGCGAATGCGATAATTTTACCGAGAGTAACAAGGTACGATAAGCTGTCCCGATTAGGTTAACAAGTTTCACTTGTACTCTACACCTCTAAATATCCGTAATATTAAAAATCTTACCAAAATAAGTCGACTTTGAAACGGAAATCAAACTCGCTTGGGAGGGCGGAAGTTGTTTTCTGCTACACACCACATACCATGTTCATAGCCACGATTTCGTAAATAAAATTTAAACTGTTTTAAAATTATTTTCTTTGGTATTAATATTCTCATAATATCATTTATTATTTTCCTGTTTGATTTTTTTGTCTGAATTTTGATCACGTAATAAATAGGTCTATTGATTTTCTCAATCAATGAGATTGAGCTTTCAAAGTAGGGTGGTATGGCGCCATACCGGCACAGTATGGTGATATGGCTCAACTACCACTTGCATAGCAGAGGGTGGTATTTGGAGTATTTTAAGGCATAGGTGTATTGTACTAGTAGTAAAGGTGTGAGTGGAAAATTATAAAATTGCTGAAGAGTGAGTCTGCAACTAGCCTCTTTGTTGCTGTCAGCAAAATCAGTATATCAATATACTACCACTATTTTTTAAGTTGGCTAGTGATTCAATTTTGTATGTTCCAAATACTATATTCAAAGTACTAAAATATCCATATAATATCAAATGCATACCGGTAAACAACCTTTTGATTTGAGATTTAGATTTATAGATTTGAGAAATCATGTTGATGGATTCATTTATCCGGTTTTTCCTCTAAACAGATCTTACAGTTGCAGTTGCCGCCCTGCTTAGGCTCTTTACGCCCCATAATATTTCTTTTATTCTTGTCTATATTTCAGGTACAATGACAATGAAATTTGAATTTAGAAATCAATTAGCTCTTATACTTCAAGCAGATAACTTTTTCTAAAAGGACAGAAATGATTGTGTTGTATCTTCTGTGCCTCGCGATCGCAGAAAGACGTTGATACATGGAATCACAAATACCTTATCAAATTGTTGTTTATATGCGTCTGGCACTTGAACAATCAACTAAAATTAACATTGGAAAACACGTGCCGCAGCAGAAAACATAATGCAAATCTTGCCTACCTTTTGCTGTCTTTCAACTGGAGCTCTTGAAAACATTCACACAAAATGTCAATTGTTTCCCACTCGGCTAAAAACTATATTCCCTTTTTGTGTTTATTCATTTCGAATCAATGTTAATACTTTCACCTTTTGAAAACTTGTATAGGTCCGCCAATTCTATTAATGAATTGTTATTTCAAACTACATTTGAACAATGAAATAAAGTGCTTAGGGCCCCATAGAGGTAATGCATGTTCATATTCCTACCGACACCATATCAAGCATTTGCTAACAAACCTTGAATAATTTTCAATGCGGAAATTATGGCTGACATGAATTTAATGTTATATTTCACACGGTGCTGACAGTTGGGATATTAATGACACCATAAAGGATATTCCAAGATAAGACAGTGATGTATTAAAATAAGATAATTAGACATACACCTGCAGGCATCTGATAGTAACCAATTACTGACATTTCATTTCCTGAAGTAGGCCAAGGTAAATCCTCATTACCACGGAACTGACATTTTTTTATAGGGTGATTGATAATAATGTGAAACCAATTGCTTTTGCTGAGTAGAGTTGATAAAGTTTTACAATGAAAAACCAGCTTTGTTAACAATGGGATTCTAGCTCATTTGTAACCCGATATTTAATCTGTCATATATATCTATTATTTCCCACTGATCTACGCAGTGCTTCCGGCAGCTAAACTAATTGAGATTTACTCTTCACAAAGTCTATCCCGTAATTAAATCATCAATTTGTGATTAGACGCCAGTCAATTAGGAACGCTGTAATTACCTTTAAAAAATATGTGCGAATGAAGGTAGTGTAGACAGAGATACAATATGGTAGAATACAAGGCCTGAACTATGAGACTGCAGCTCCGTAGCGCTGTGGTCTACCATGTGTGACATTGAGTAGGAACCAAGGACATGTAAATCAATCTCCCTGCTCCGTGATGCCTTCAAGAATCTGCTACGTTAATCTAACAGATGACATGGTTCATTATCAACCTACTGCAAGGCCCTGCGACAAAGGTCAACCGGTAATCAATGACTTCCCGGACAGCTCCCCGCAGCTGGGTCCAGAAAGCTGTCGTAAGGCAACACTGTTAACTTCTAGTAGAGGGTGTTCTGAAAAGGTCGGCCAACTGCAATTTTTTTGTTATTAAGGAGTTGTTTAAGAAGATATGCTGATAGGTCATTGGACTAATGAGATCTTCATGGACTGTAGAAAGTACCGGTGGTTTTGGAGAGTAAATGTATACGGTTATACGATAGGTTTTAGCTTGTGATTTCTGGCCCTGAGATTCAGGTACCACCCCACGCAGGGAGTACAATTTGTCGGTGACAAATTGTAGCTGGGAGGGGCTCCAAAAATGCATGCAATTCCTGCACAAATCCCTGCTGTGCATACCCCACTGCACATGGAAGTCCACAGACTTTGCGATAGATTGCCCTTCCCTGCGATTCAGGGGAGGCTAAATATCGCAGGGACTACTTCACTCCACACCTGCACAGCGGTGCCATTCACACGCTAACACAAGTCTGGCGCCTGGCTCAACACCTGCCTGTGGTGCCTACCGAGGCTCAGTACTGGGGGATCTTGTAGGGCACCACCCCCTGGCGGTCCCAAGACACCTCGCAATTGTTATGACCGGGTCATCTGCTCAGGTCACACCCTCCTCGCCAACATGCCCATACTTTAGGACGTGGGGATCTTGAAGGGTGCCACCCCTGGGTGGTCGCCAGACCCCACCTTCCTCATTTGAAACTCGTTCCCGGTTTCACATTGGGCACTACCCTCTGACCTTGGGTTTACGAAAACTTGTCCCTGCTCCTAGAGACCCCAGTGGTTCATGCCTCTCTACTCCAGCCATCTAGTTACCCTGGCAATTGGGTTTCTCCAATGGTCACATTTGTTTACATTAGAGGGAAACTATGTTCCGGTGAGCAAAAGTTCAAAGTTACGAGGTAAGGCTTGGAAAAATTACTGCCCAAGGTGTCAGCCGCGGGCAGTAATTTTTCCAAGCCTTACCGAGTAACTTTGACTTTTGCTTACCGGTACTTGGTTTCCCTATTCCTATATACCTTCAAATATCGATAAAAATGCTTAATTCTTTACCTGAAAGACTTCCGAAGCAAATGGCCACCCTTATCGAGTAACCACAGCAGCTATTGTTTCTTCCCGCTGCTGTATTATATCACGTGACGAAAACGTCAGAGTGGGACGAAAACATAAGAGCGGGACGAAAACGTCAACCGACACATAACTTATTTTTAATGCACCCCCCAGCAGCGGTAAGTAACTCTAGTTAGTTCAATAATGGGTATATAGGAATGACATTTACCTCACCATTTAAATAAACCTGTCCTACTCTACCATCCTCGTCGACCTCAGCAACCACGTTTCTCCTATCCACTACATGGACAACACAGAACTTTTTGAGGTTTGGCTATTTTTCCCATTCACCGATGTTCACATTTGTTCACATTGACATTCACCTCATAGGTCAAATAAACCTTGTCTATTTACTGGCAGTCCTGTGTCTTGTTGGTTATTGTTGCGAACTTGTAAAGTGGGATGTTGGCTTCACGGATTCTACGCGACCTTGTAGTTTCTGTTGGCCCCTCTGATGTCATGGCTTCACAGCCCGCCAACAAAACGCTTTCAGACTTACCATCCACCCACCCTACAATGTTCTCATCAACTTCTCTGAGCTTGAATTTGTTTTCCTTATGTCCGTTTCGCCTATGTTCACATTTGTTCACATTGACATTTACCTAACAGGTAAAATAAATCTTGTCTATTTACCGACAGTCCCCCGTTTTGTTGATCATTGTCCCTGCTGCGTCCAATAAACGATTTTTTTAAAAACTTTTATTTATGCTGGCCAGTGCTCAGCTTAAACGACAGCTGGTTTTTATGTAGGACCAGTATTACAATCATTTCATCTTTCTTCAGTTTCACAGTGTGGTTATGTTATCAAACAAATATAACATATGTACAATCAACAGTTATCCAATAACACAGCACAAGTTAGATAACGTGTAATCGCAACAATATCTCGTATGCAATAAAGACAATGGAGAGTTTATCTATCATGAATGGTAGAAGATCATATGGAGAAACCAAACAAGAGTTAGTCGTGTTGTTGTTTATTGCACGACGGCAAGATCGCGTATTACTGCGCGAGGCGAAGCCGAGAGCAGTAATATGCGATCTTGCCGGAGTTTGGTTTAGAATTTACCCTAACCCACCCGTCGAAATTACTTCTATATTAACAAATGACGTCATTTGTCAAGTGTATCCCACTAGAGCGATATTTTTCATTTTTCTGAACTCCAGACCGAATACAGTGACCCAATGGCCTATGGAGATTTTTTATTAGGGGTAGGATAATGGATGGTACATCCGCCTTAGTCTATGGAATAAAGGCTTTCATCCTGTTCCTCAAGAAGGTTTCGAAGTTAGAACGAATGACTGAATACCGCAGTGACTCAGTTTCCATTCCATTTTCACTGAATCTCAGACATATAGTTTGAAAAGACATAGTGATGGTTGTCTAATGCAACCTTCTCTTCAGTTGTGTAGACGCCATGGACAAAGTAATTATCACCTCTCAGGATACTGTGTAACAAGCTTAGTACGCCTCAAAGTTCAAACTACTAGAAGTTAAACCAAGAACTAACAGTTCCCTGTGTATTTCCCATCGCTAGATCCACAATGCTTGTAAGGCTGACGTATAAAACCACTTAGACTAGGCTTGCTGAGACAAAAGCATGGCTTCAGCATACTGTTGTTCAATGTCATTGTCTCGAAATGAATTCTATTAGACTAATTCTGCATAAGTTGTCACGTAATGTGAATACTTCAAGAGGGATGGAGAGGGGTAGTAAGGGGATTTCTGTGCTAGAGAAATGTGCTAATGGGGATCAGCCTACAGCGGCAGGTCTGTACGGACACACTGTTTAGATGCGCCGCCAACAAGAACAAAGAACTGATGAATGAACCTGGAATTAAGAAAAAATTAGCAATTGAAAGGTTTGTGTAATATGCGGAAAGAGTGTTACTATACCTGCACGTGATGAATATGCGGCGAAATGGTCGTTCAGTTGAACCGATGCTGAAGACGGAGGCTCATCGGATCGTCGGTTCTATCTGAATGGCTGCTACTCATTTGTCAATGAGGCCAACCACGGACCAGACTGCAGGAATTCACAACTTCGGTTGCAGCTTGCTTTGACTGTACCTTATATGATGTCTAATTCAAAGGTATTAAACACCAAAATCTTTCTGCCTGAATTGAAGTAACCTCCACCGACATCTTCCAGAAAAATGTGAAAGGGCATATGGCGGACAAGTAGCTAGTGCCGGCTCTGAAAACAGACTCAAGAAATTTAGTTCCTACCACTGGATTGGAAACGACAATTATTGACAATATCTTTAACCGAGAGCTAGCAACAGATATAGGCGGTAAAAGGTAAACGGTAAGTTTGCTCAATACAGGGTCCATTTTCCACCAGACATTGTGGCTGTGTGGCAGCGACTATGAACTGCACTTCCTTGTCGGCATGTGAAAATCAAACATACCCTGATAATTGAGGTTATACATTAGGTATACATCAGAATTCCTGGCTACCTAAACGTAATCGTGTCGAGCGTTTTCTATTGCAGTCTCAAGTACAAGAAATCAACCAATCACAGCACTCCTTATGAGGGTGGTTGTGGCCCATTAGATTGCAGGTCAACTCTCGACTTTAGAACGGTCCCAAGGCACTATAAATAGCATGTAAGGAGGTGAGGGTGAAGGTCGGGTTTTGCTGCGAATGCAGTCATTGGCTACTGGGTCTGCTCTATTCCTTATATGGCAGTGAGTGTATTGGGACAATTCCATGCAGTTATAGTACGCACCGGTGAAGTTTAGCGCAAGTGCTACAGAGGATCTGTTGGGAGAGTGATTCAGTATCCAAGCGAACAAATCATAGAATTTACAGGAAAGCATAGAGAAAATCTTCAAATGCTGATTGATATTTCCCAGATCTAATACTACATTAACCCAATTATCCAGTTTCCCTGGTATCCCTTCATTTTAGATTTGTATTTTCAAAGCCATAAACTAATCACAGTTTGATGAGTGAGGAAGGAAATAAATGTAGCCGCATACTTCCGGTAAGTGCTAGAAACGAAAACCATGTCCGGTGTTTGGAGCGACCGCGCAACCCTTAACACCTTTGACAAGCCCATCTTACCACAATCCTTTTCTGTCATTAATACCAATTGGTTTTATCACCTAAGGTTGAGCTGATTGTGGTGGACGCAAACATATATATAGCTTTATTTGAACATACATGCACATATTTCTACTAGATGTTTATCCTGCCTGAATCAGAATAATAAACCTCAATTTTCTGATGAATGTTAACTACCTAATCATAGATCAGTGAATGAAGACACAAGACATAGCCATACAGTAGACAGAATATGCATATGCTCATATTCGTTATTCATTTATCATATGTCCGTTTTCTTATTTCTTTTCTGTGTATCATTTCAAAATATAATGAACATATATCTTGGTGCCTTTATCAATTTGTTAGCTATGAATATTTCTTATCAAGTACATCTGCTTTTAGAGTATACACAGAACAAAACTACTTGGTTTGAGGCGAACACAGAGAGATACGGTGTGTGATTTAACCCGACCAACCCCTATATCGTAGAAGGGGTTGGTTGGCAAACTACCAAGGCGCCCTCTTGAGACTGGAGAAGCTGGAACTAGAAAAGTCAATAAAAGCCACGAGGGGGCGTGGCAGATTTGTCCAAGTTCAATTATAGATAATTTCCAGTTATCCTTAATTGAAATAAGGCAAACATTTTCCTTTGGATTATTGATTTCATCATAAAGGTGTAAAAGGTTTCCTTACATGGAAAACACATAAAACACAGGGAAGTTAGTCACATATATCCAGAGAACATGCGTTTATTCACAAACGAATATAGTATTCCTTACATTCACTGACAAAAACCCGTAGATTATTTGGTCTGTATATAAAGATCGGTCGGCGGTGTACACCGTTTAAAGGTATTGTTAGCAGACATTGGTGAGAGAAAAAGATGTTTGTACGTTTCCAGTCGGGATTAGTTCCATCGACTAGATGAGCTCCCAGCTGATAATTTCAAACCCTTTGGAAATCCTAGTTCGTATTCTCAGTGCTGCCAAATTTCGCATTTATCAGTTCATTAATCGGTCAACATGTTTGTATGATGTTTGTATGTTTTTTCTATACAGTCTATACAATTTTATCGGCTTGTAGTTTGCGATATATCTACCGTAGGCAAGAATCAGTGATAGAAAACATCGTGTTTGGTTTCTTAATAAAAAAAACCACTCGGGGTCCTTGTAGTGAACCCTCTATGGACCTACGCTGGTTCTCCTATGCTTCTCTCTCTCTATGTATTGATGCATGTCACGAACCAGCTACAGGCAAAACCGGATTTGCGACCATTTTTCTGGCTTATTGCGCCACGAACAATCGAGTATGAAATGGGAATCCGCTGTTTCGGAGGTGTTACAAGCATTACTGCCAGCCTTACACTCCGCCCGGCAACCAGGCCAGCATAATCAGTAACTGGTTCCCCACACCCGGTCTACATGTCTACACCTGCTACTGGCCATACTCGGTCTTCATGTCTATGCCTACTGCTCACCACACATAGATGTCATGTATACACCTGCCGCTCACCACACATAGATGCCATGTATACACCTGCCGCTCACCACACATAGATGTCATGTATACACCTGCCGCTCACCACACATAGATGTCATGTATACACCTGCCACTCACCACACATAGATGCCATGTATACACCTGCCGCTCACCACACATAGATGTCATGTATACACCTGCCGCTCACCACACATAGATGCCATGTATACACCTGCCGCTCACCACACATAGATGTCATGTATACACCTGCCACTCACCACACATAGATGTTATGTATACACCTGCCGCTCACCACACATAGATGTCACGTATACACCTGCCGCTCACTACAGATAGATGTCATGTCTACACCTGCCACTCATCACACATAGATGTCATGTATACACCTGCCGCTCACCACACATAGATGTCACGTATACACCTGCCGCTCACTACAGATAGATGTCATGTCTACACCTGCCACTCACCACACATAGATGTCATGTATACACCTGCCACTCACCACACATAGATGTCATGTATACACCTGCAGCTCACCACACATAGATGTCATGTATATGCCTGCGGCTCACCACACATAGATGTTATGTCAACACCTGCTGCTGGCTATACACAGAGACCATGTTTAGACTTGATGCTCACCACACACAGACGTCATGTCTATGTCTGCTGCTGGCCACACACAGACATCTAAACCTGCTGTTCACAACACATGGACATCATGTCTAAACCTGCTGTTCAACACATACTGTTTACAACTGCTGCTTGCCACACATAGATGTCATGTCTATGGGTCGGATTTTTGAAACCTGCTAAATTCAGCTTTGATCCTGGCATCAGACACCCAAATTTTTTTTTTAGAATAATACATCTTTTTATATTTTATATTAGTCACCTACTAAGTACCTTCCAGAAAAACATTATTCCAACAAAATCAGATGAACGGTTTAGATTTGAGAGCCTTTTGAAGTTGTGTATAATACTGCATGTTGTCCAACCCCCTAAATATTTGAAATTTCAAGAAATTTTATAAATGCTTATAACTTAAGAAAGACTACTATTATATGGTGACACACATTATATTTTACCCAGAATAACTTTTTCATATATTAGATTTAAAAGAAAAGCTCTGAACCATATTTGGGGTGTTGGGCAACACAGGGGTGTCGGAGAACACGAGGGGTGTCGGACAACACGTTAATAGAATTACTCAGAACAATGAGAAAAATAATATTTGAGGCTATAATCCTTATATTTTTAATGAAATGATAAAAAGCTATATTTTACAAAGCAGACCACTCAATTACTGATAAAAAACAACCCCAAAATCATAACTTGTCCGACACCCCAGGGTGTCGGACAACACGTTTTCAGTTTTTGAACAATAAAAAGTATATTTTTTTATTTAGAAAAAAAACAAATTGGGTATTCATGGGTGGTAGGGGTACTTAACATAACCTGGGATATTTGTTATTCTATTATGATTATTATCTCTTTTATACATCCTTTAGAGGTGTGTTGTCCAACAACCCATTTTTTGGAAAAATATCATCATGGAATCATAATGTTCTGATATCAGAATGGATAATCCGATTGTGTTGAAACTTTCAGGTATTACAGCCAGGATTCTGGTCAACATTGTACAATAAAGGAAAATTTATATTCCACTTTATATTTCATTTGTATTGTCCTCTGAAAGTCGGGGTGTTGAACAAAATGCTCTATGGGTCTCTATGTTGGAAAATTTGAAGGTCCTGGATAGTTTTTACCATTTTAATATTTTTTCAATCTTTTACCAATTTTCAAAATTATACTGTCTACACTTCTCATGACATATGCTTTAAACATGTTAATAAATACAATTGGCTCAAAATTGTGTCTCACAGATTTTGAACAAAGTGAAAATCACTAGAAAATCACAGTTTTTGTTGATTTTCGAAGTGAAAAAGTTGGAGAGAAAGATTATCAAAGGATGCACCAAATAATTTCATTTTTACATTGATGGGATACGTCTATACAACATGAACCTTGAAAGAGCTTATTTTGGCAATTTAGCAGGTTTCAAAAATCCGACCCCTATTCCTGCTGCTCCCCAAACAGGAACTTCATTGCTGCAACTGCTGCTGGCCACAGAGGGACGTCATGTCTTCATCTGCTGCTTGCTACACAGATGTAATGTCAATGCCTGATCCTGGGGACACACAGGCATCATGTCACCACATGCTGCACACAACACAAGGACATCATGTTTATGCCTGTTGCTCACCACACAAAGTTGTGATCTAGCAATGCGTGCTCCTGGCCACACACAGACATCACGTCTATTCTTGTTGCTGGCCACATACAGACATCATGTCTATGCCTGCTGCTTGCCAAACACAGACGTCATGCATACACTTGCTGTATTCAATCTACATCTGCTGCTCATCAGACATGAACGTCATGTCTATGCCTGCTGCTCAACGCACACACAAATGTGTGAAGGGTAAATCTTTATTTCCTTATCACTACTGCCTTTTTTGCCTATTTACAGTACATGAAGAATCAAATTCTCATATTGATAATCTCGAGTATACAATTTTTTTTTTAACCCGATTGAGTATATTTTGTTTAATGAGAAGTGATATATCTATCCATTTTTGTTCATAAAATTTTATACATTTTTAATACTAAACACGAATGTTCTGCAGGTTTAGCCTATCCTTGTTTATAAAGCATAAGCTGGACATCATTGGATTGTAGAGGGTGACCGCATTGGGTAAAAGATAGGCAGGGAGTGTGGTGAGAGGGGACCAGGTGCGCGGATGGATGGGCGGGCTGTCGGCTAGGTGTGGGGGGGGGGGGGAGAGAGGGGTAGGCTGAATATATATATATATATACTTACATTTATATAAGTACAGGTCAGTTGATAAACTTATTTGTCATCTATTATATTGTCGCAATTTGTATACTGGTGCGATGTCTACGGCAGATGCCCAATCTGCATGGACATTAGGGCTAACTTGAAGAGTTGGCGGTAATGCTTGAACAGAAGACCGGTGCCAAGGACTCTCCCTCACGTGCTTGCGGTCACGTGACCACCCAACTCAGCACACCACTCTCGCCCACTCCAACCTGAGATGCCAATGAGTAAGGAACCACCCACCCACCCTAGAAAAAAACTCTTCGCTTTCATTACCTCAATTTCCCCCACAATAGATTGTGACATTTATTTTATATCATTAATTATTTACATGATAATTGCTATATAAAACTTATTTGGTTCTTATTAAGTGTAACTCAATAAATTTTGTATCCATTACCATGCTTCTGTGTTAGTCACTACAGGGGTAAAGGCATTCCTTAGACAGACCGTCTAAACATCTACACCTTTGATATATAGTACTTGCCCCTTGGTGTATACAGGAATAAACTCAAAGTGTAGTCTTTTGTTCCTTATTCCCCCGCTTTCTAGCGTACTTCGGTTCCCAATATCCTCGCATGCACTCGGGTATTGCTACGCGTCAACTCCTCGGAGCATACGGCCGTTGATATCTGAAACAAGTCAATGTTGTGTAACCATTATACGGGCCCCTGGCTTATTATGTGTCCACATTATACATTGGGTTGTCTATTTATGAAACCAGTCCATGTTGTGTATACATTAGACAGGCCCCTGGCTTATTATGTGTTATTATAGATTGGGTTGTCTATATATGAAACCAGTCCATGTTGTGTATACATTAGACAGGCCCCTGGCTTATTATGTGTTATTATAGATTGGGTTGTCTATATATAAAAACCAGTCCATGTTGTGTATACATTAGACAGGCCCCTGGCTTATTATGTGTTATTATAGATTGGGTTGTCTATATATGAAACCAGTCCATGTTGTGTATACATTAGACAGGCCCCTGGCTTATTATGTGTTATTATAGATTGGGTTGTCTATATATGAAACCAGTCCATGTTGTGTATACTTTAGACAGACCCCGGCTTGCAGGCCGTATGGTCATGACCGGGAGGTGTGAGCCACCTTGAAGACAGGAAATGACGTGTGGTCCACTTCTGAGACTGAAACGAGACTCTGAGCCGGGCTCTAAGTGCAGTGAAGATTACTTCCACTTCCGGCAGGTGGAAGTTCCATCTTAGACGCTCACAAATGAAAGGGCCCCATCTCACAGAGCCGGCTTTGACATATAAAACGTGCACATCAAACGACGGACAGTTTTTGTACATTTGAATGCAATTGTTCGCTTTATCGAAAATGAATCTGTGCGCCCCCAGTGCTTGCTTCATGGAAGCTTGAAGTTTCGCTTTTAATATCTGTACATAACAGTAGTACAAAATAAACGACAAAGGGGGAATTTGTGCACTAAACGACGCAAATATAATAACAGACTAACAAAAAAAATCATTTCTGATATATTGCAGAATTCTGAAAAGAAAGGTGTTAAAGGCAATTTTCTTGCTGGTAGTTGGGTGATTTCTAAATTCTTTTGATCTTTGCAAAAAAAATATAAGTTTCATATATCAGCAAATAACAAATGCTAAAAACGGCATGTCACGTGCTAAATTCTATGGGAAGGCCATCTGAAGAAGGTAAGTGCTTACCGATTGGTGTCTATAGGAAGCTGCAGTATTTTGACTTTGTGGCCAGTGGTATTTATGTTTTTATAACTATCTTCAAATAACTCTGGATTATGATAGTTGGGAACAAATACAAACGAGAAATGCTAAAAAAAAAAATCAAAACAGAAATTGCAAAAATAAGGCATGTCACGGTGCTACTGGAAGGCCATATGAAGAAGGTCACTACTCAACTATTCTTGCCTATGGGAAACTGGCATATTTTCATGAAACCAGATGGCAGCACCAGTGTCCAATTTAGTTCTGAATTTAGACACACAAGGCACTGTGATACCTACTCGCATTTCTCTTTGATGTTCTCATTGGATATATACACAATACGAGTGGCCGTAATCTCCGAGTAGTTGACACATAGTAATATCCGAGCGATTAGCGAGGATATTACGTCGTCAACTACGAGGAGATAACGGTCACTCGTATACAAAACCAGTCGTTATTGTATTTATTACCCACCTACAAGATAATAACAAATCTATTGCAATAAAAATGTTTCTGTAATACATTTAGTTCCAAACACCACAGCACGGTTAAGCGTGGCAGTAATTCGGTGTAGACTTACACCAATAATATAGTTCGCCATTAACCTGTACTTTTAGCAAGCAAAGTGTATTATTACAATGATTTCTGATGATAAATGAGATTATTATGATCGCTTCTAAATTGTGACCGACTGAGGAGGTTTAATGGACTCACGAGGAGAACGGAGTGGCGCCCCCTGACGATTACGAGACGCATTCCGGTCTCCCCGGATGCAGCGCCATCTAGAGACTCGCGGCCGTTGTGACATCATCCTCGTGACGTCATGCCGCACGCCATCAAAGACGCCTTTGAACATTTTGTTTGATCCTGCTATTACGCCGACAAATTCCCTTTTTCGTGCATCTGCGACGCCTAAAGATGCCCCCGAAGAAAACTCCCGCGGGCAAGACCCAGAAAATCGTTAAAAAGACTTCGGCAGGGGAAAACAAGAACGTAAAAATGGACAAGAAAATCGAGGATTTGAGTCGCGAAATGCGGACTATGAAATCTGCACTGATGGCTTTCACTCAGGCGGCAGCCTCTAGGAATCAGGCGGCAGCCTCGCCGTCCAGGCCTATGAACGATTCCGCGATGGCAGTCCCACAAGTTTCTCCATCGACGCCTACGGGTACCCAGATGAGGGGTTTCGAGTTACATCGCCCGAATGCTAATGTGAGTACAGTACCAACGGCCGTTAACGATGGCTTCGCGGCATCCATGTTGGCGCATCCCTGGATTCCCAGGGACGCTCCTGCTCTCGGCGTCCAGTATCAAGATCAATCTATCGACGACCAAGTGCGCCTATTACTGCAATCTACGGCCCATGTACTACGGCCAAATAGAGGTAAATTCGTTATACCCTGCCACTATGTATTGCTCCCCAGCCGTAAGGACCACATGAGTCTGGCCACCGTAAATTTGCAGGAACATATTTGGGGTATCCTCCGCATCGTGGACGATGCGGCGGTGCCCCCTACCGTCAAACCACATGTACTTTCACACCTCAGGGAGGTCGTGGAAGATTGTTTGGATTACGATTTCGCAGCCGTTCGCCGGTGGAGCGAGGAAATCTTCATACGAGTGGCAGAAGGTCGTTTCGCCAGGGGATGGGAGGATACCGAGCAAATCCAGCACCTACGCACGGCGATTTCTCGTTCCGAGAGTTCCCGCGTTTGCCGCGCGGTGGAGGCACCGGCGGCAAAAAAGAAAAGCAAGGCGCCCGGTTTCTCCTCAGTCCACCCCCCCTGCAAGTTGTACAATAGTGAAGGGGGTTGTGCCGTCACCCCCCCGCATTCTACGAGTGGGGGAACTGTTGTTCACTGTTGCTCCTACTGTTCTGACAACTTTGGAGCCCATCACGCCCACAGTTTCGTTGATTGCCGGATAAGGGCTCGCCATGAGGCCACCGCCGGCAGTCACGCTGCTGGTACGCCCTTTCGCGGGCAGGCAGGAGGACGACCTGCCGCCGCCAACAATTCTGCTTAACTCGCTCCGGCGGGGGGAGCGTCTTTCGGGGGGTGGGGCGGACAACCCTCCCCCGGCAAGCTCTGTTGACGCACCTGCCGCCGAAGTGTGGCGCCCCCCCCCCCTCGGACGAGTTCCGCGGTCGCTTTCCCGTGGAGGCGGCGCTCTACGACGCTGTGCGTGCCTGCGGCGACTACAATTACCGAGCTGCTCGCCGCGAGGTCCCATCTGGTCTACGGGTCGACCGTTGGGCCGCACTCCTCACCAACTTCCACGACGCCGAGCTGTGCGATTTCCTCCGCTACGGCTGGCCGATTAGTTTTGATCAGTCACGTTGGCCCATCTCCACGTTCAGCAACCATGCCTCCGGGAGGGCCCAGGGCGACGCCCTTGCCGCATTCGCTGAAAAGGAACTACTTCTCGGGGGTCTGACGGGCCCCCTCACTCATCTACCTTTCGGCCAGTGGTCACAGGTCTCCCCCCTCCTCACTCGTCCTAAGAAGGGGGGGGAGGGCGTGCGAGTCATACTGGATTTGTCGTTCCCACCTGGCCAGGCCGTCAACGACGCCATCGCACCCGGTCTCTATCTGGGGTCTCCCGCCACCTACACCCTCCCCGGGGTGGGAGACCTGATCGAGGAAATTCTCGCGGCTGGCCCTACGGCTCACGTCTGGTCTGCAGACCTTTCCAGGGCGTATCGTCAACTCCGGATAGACCCCGTCGACGCCCCCCTACTGTGCTTCCGTGTAGGGGGGTCTTTCTACGTGGAGCGATGCCCTCCATTCGGTTGCCGCACCTCCTCGATCGCGTGCCAGCGCACATCGAACGGGGTAGTCTATATGATGCGTTCCCGCGGCCGGCACTGCCTTGCGTATCTGGACGATTTCGCGGGAGTTGCCGCAGGGAAGCGCGCCGCTCAGGAGGCATACGGCCACTTCCTGTGGTTAGCGGACCATCTGGGCCTCCAACTCGCCGCGGAGAAGTGCCAGCCCCCCACCCGCCGCCTTACCTGGTTGGGTTTCGTGCTGGACATCGACGCGGCCACCGTCTCCATTCCCCCCGGCAAGCTCGCAGACGTCCTGGAGGTGTGCCGCGAGTGGGAGGGCCGATCCCACGCATCTCGCCATCAACTCCAGTCTCTCCTGGGGCGTCTCGTCCACGTCGGCCACTGCGTCCGCTACGCCCACCGCTTCATGACACGCCTCTTCTCGGCCCTACGGGCGTCGCAGGGCGCCGCAGGTATCACAGTGGGCCGCGAGATGCACGCGGACATCGCGTGGTTCCGCGCTTACGCGACGTCCTCGAACGGGCGTCACTACTTCGGCCCGCCCGACGCCTCTACCGACCTCCACATCGACGTCTCCGCGGCAGGCGTCACGGCTTCTCTGGAGGGGTCGGCCGTCCGGTGGGAGTGGGCCCCCAGCGACGCGGACATCCCCTCGGACGACGCTTCTCGCCACGCTTACGCCCTGGTCGTGGCGCTGCATCTCCTCGCTCCTCACGCCCCCCCGGGCGTCGCCATCCGGGTCCACGCCTCCCATCCGGGCGTACTCGCCCCCCTCGCCTCGGGGGTCATCAGGAACAGCCAGATCGCCGCATGCGCACGGCAAGTCTGGCTCGACGCCGCCCTCAGAGACACCGACGTGCTTCCGGGGGGGGTGGGGGGGCCGCCCCCCCCAATGCACGTGCCGAGCCACGCCGATGTCCCTACACACGCAGATCTCTTCAATATTGGTTTGTAAATTGCAGGCACACCACACAACCTCCACGCGCGGATGAGGGCCTCCCACGACGCCGCGCTTGCCCCCTCCACACACAGGAACAAGGAGGTACAGGCGCGGAGGTACATCCGCTTCGCCGCCGGGCACACCGCGGTCATCCTCCGGCCTACGGTCCTGGAGGCATGCCTCTACATCCAGCACCTGGCGGATACGTTCTCGTCGCCCGCGGCCGTGAGGAACGCCATCTCCGGCGCCCGCGCTTGGCTCTCGGACCACGGAGGGGACGCCAGCGCTTTCAGCTCACGGCAGGCCGCGGCAGTGTTGCGCGGTACGGCTCTGCAGTCGGCGCACATCCTCCGCCACGCCCCCCCTATCACCATGGATATGTTGTCGTCGATCGCCAACCAGGCGGCATCGCTCACGACCGGGGTTCTCGTCAAAGCCGTGGCGCTCGTCGCTTTTTTCTCCCTACTTCGCGCCTCTAATCTCTTCGCGCCACCTCCGGGGAGGCGCCAATCGTCTCACGCGCTTCTGCGCGCCGACGCGGTCATCCAGGACGGACGCTTAGTGCTTACCGTGCGATCTGCTAAGACCATAGGACCCGGCCGTTCCCCGGCCGTGATTTCTCTGGATCCGTCTGACGACAGGGCATTATGCCCAGTGAGGGCATGGAGATCTTATATAGCGGCCGCGCCCGCGCGGCCGTTAGACCCCATGTTTCTCCTACGACCAGCGGACCCGTTTTCGGCCTCTCAGTTCACCGCGGTCGTGCGTTGCCTCTTGCAACGGGCCGGTTTTCCCCATGCGGACGAGGTGACTCCTCACTCGTTCCGGAGGGGGGGGGCCCAATTTTTTCATGCCCATGGCATGCCGGCCGCAGACTTGCAGCGTCTCGGCACTTGGTCATCTTCGGCAGCCATGGCACCTTATCTTGTATAATATTTTCAGACTTTCAGCTTGGTACTTTGTTCTGACATTATACCGTTTTTACCAGTTTGAATCCCTTGATCACCCTGGTTTGTATTTTATACTCCATGATACCGTATGTCATACTTCCAGTTTCTCGGTAATAAATTTTACCAAAATGCCTTCGACGAGTTGTTGGTCATTGTGACCGACTGAGGAGGTTTAATGGACTCACGAGGAGAACGGAGTGGCGCCCCCTGACGATTACGAGACGCATTCCGGTCTCCCCGGATGCAGCGCCATCTAGAGACTCGCGGCCGTTGTGACATCATCCTCGTGACGTCATGCCGCACGCCATCAAAGACGCCTTTGAACATTTTCCTCCCACCCACCCCACAGTTTTCCTATGGACTTTCTATGGTACTTTGTTCTGACATTATACCGTTTTTACCAGTTTGAATCCCTTGATCACCCTGGTTTGTATTTTATACTCCATGATACCGTATGTCATACTTCCAGTTTCTCGGTAATAAATTTTACCAAAATGCCTTCGACGAGTTGTTGGTCATTATTAACATTGAATGAACATTCAAGAAACTTATTTCGAAGTACATGATGATTTGACCTCATTATGGACAGGACTATTTTTCCGGAATCTCCTGCAGGAGATTCTGACATGCCAGAATCTCCGGGTAGTTGTTTCCAGGTGCCCTCTACATTTCCTATGGAGACTCCGTAATCGGTGGGTAATAAATAAAAATATTTCATACAAAGAGGTTCCTCTCTCTGATTAGTCAAGCACCTCTTGACTATGCCCCGGCTTCCATTGAGCTTCAAGTTGTCTCTGACTGGCCTTACGATGCACCTCCTGAGTACGGCTCAGCTTCTACTAAGCTCCAAATCATCCACAACAGGCCTTAAGATGCTAAGGTCCAGCGTCCACTGTGCTCTAAATTGTCTACACCAGGCATTGCAACGCACCTCCTGACTACGGTCTGGCTTCCACTGAGCTCAAAATCGTCTCCAACAGGCCTTACAATGTACCTCCTGACGAAAAATCTTTGAACATGTGTGTACACTTTACCATTCTTTTACTTGTGCTTGGATCTCTATCAAATATACTTTGAAACATTAGTAAACAACATTACAATCCACCAAGGTTTTACACCCTTTGCAGATTAAAATATCACCAAACCCTTCCTGAAAAAAAATACCGACTTCTGTATTTCGCGGACTATGAACTAAGAATAGCCCTTTTTCCGCCGAGTTCAGAACGACCATCTAGTCCCATATTGCCACAGAGTGTGGGCCAACGGGAGGCTACTATTGTACCAGGCAATCCCCACACGGGATGTACTGAGCATCTCACAAACACCCAGCCTCGCGACCACCACCACGACTTAAAACACCCTGTCAGCGTCCAGAATGGAGAACAACCGAGCATATTCCCCCGGCTGACAACCATTTTCAATCCCCCTCTCCTTCTTGTGACTTTATCTCACTTCCGTCCAAACGCTCCAGGACTCTCCCGGGGGACGAGATTTCACGCGATTCGTGCGAGACGAGACGAGCGGGGGTCGTCGGTCTACTGAGTTGTGTTAGGAGGAGGCCCCACAAAGGATTCAAGGATCGATGGAATTCGGTCGGAGGCTCGGGAGATGACATCGCCGACGACAAGTGCACACATTGGTCGGCCCTCACAGTGGCCGGGGCTGGAGACCGGCATGATACGCCTATTATCGCTCAGGCTACCCGGCAGTGCCGACGCCTCGTCCGGCAGACCTTGTGATCCGCTGCACAGAAAATGGGGGAGCATTTATCTGTATTGAGAGAGGTGGGGGTAGGTTAAGGCGTCCCCGACACGAGGGAGACACCCTCAGCTCTAAATCTGTGTGGTGCCGTTCCCCACGAGGGTCGAGGGAATAAGGTAATGGTTAGACGCTTCTGAAGTCACCCAAGCTGACAGAAAGATGCATCCTTTCACCACCAATGAACCAGCCACTTTCCCAGCAGAGATTCCAGACCGTTGGTTGTATCTCTGCCCCAGGGTATCTGGGCGGTCCCATACACCAAATTTGTATTTCTCATTTTCTGAAAACTTTACACGCTTAGTTCTATTGGTTGTGGTGCCAGATCACGCAAATAGCTGATACCCACTTTCTTGGTGGAAAATATCATGCATGGGTGGCAGGTGTTGGTTTTGCAAACAAGGATATGTTTTAATCAGAAGTGAAAATGGCATTGAATTCGAATCCTTACAGCCAGGGGAGAAACAGCTAGTATATCTTAAACCAATTGATATCAATAGTGGCTTGCGCTAAATGTGTTATTCAATGTTTTGCTGTCTGAATTCAGTACAAGTTCTAAAGGCTTCTAATGTCTCCTACTTCACCACAGAACGTACTTCACTATTACATGTATACAGGAAATACTTCGCTATTATATAGAGCATAGTTTACTGTTATACAGAACATGCTTTACTATTACACATTGCATACTTCACCTATTTCACCACTACAGTATAATATTTCAGATATGAACCAGAATATTAGCCGCTAGTATCCTTTCGATATTTATAGGAATTGTTTGCTATTAAAGGAAATT
The DNA here is from genome assembly GCA_950022655.1 of Alentia gelatinosa. Classification (NCBI taxonomy): domain Eukaryota; kingdom Metazoa; phylum Annelida; class Polychaeta; order Phyllodocida; family Polynoidae; genus Alentia; species Alentia gelatinosa. The sequence goes on from OX465592.1 coordinate 17,915,150, forward strand.
TTGTAAAAGAAGAGAAGAAACCGGGTTTAGTTTTTACACCCATGCATTTATCAATATGTTATTTTCATATAATATAAATTCAAGGTCAAACAAGGAAATAATCTAAGAACTCTATTCAGGTTGAAAATGCTTTATGCTATATAAGTACTACTATAATTTACCAATACTGAAAGCGTTGTACTAGAACTATGAAATGGTTGAAAATGCTTTATGCCAAACAAAAGCAAAGGCGTGTCACATTCTTAGTAAATGTATCTAGTCTTCGGCGAGTTACTTCTAAAGAAGCCGATTCGAGCCTTCCCTGTTCCACAATCACTACCACCGTGATTCCTTGTGTTCAGGGCCTGTTTAATAATCTAGGATCGTATATGAACACCATTTTCTGTACCTTGTACAAGGGTTACCGTTTATTAACATTTAAGTCTGTTCAATAGGTGTTGAATAAAGTTGCCCAAAATCGTCCATGGGTCTTTATGGGATAAAGATAAGGGTGGCACGCTCGAAAAATGTAACGGTTCAAGGAAGCACCAAGTCTTAAGAAATGCAGTTGGAGAATCCAGAAGACAACACCATCACGATGGAACAAATTGCAGTTAACCACGGGCGCCTGATATTGAATACTTAATATATAAGAAGAAGCCAACAAGTTTTGGTCAAAGACGTGTTATGCGGAGTACTATGAATGAAGCGACTGCCAGGTGAATATCACCTTAGCATTCAAATTAGTTGGAGAACATCAACTCAGACCAATACGAGTGTCTTTCTGTATGTATATCTCTTAGACGCACTAGAATAATGGACGATGCACAGTATATAGACCATGGAGAACAGACTGTAACACTTTTAGGGGCATAGACAACAGGTTCACAATGTTGAGCCTATGGGTAAAAAACAACTGAGGTGAGAAAAGAATACTAACATTCTCCGAAAGAATGTTTATGTTTATGTTTGTTGACCTATCATTTTTTTTGTTATTTCAATTTGTTGTTTCAATTTGGTACATTTCAGGGGAAAGGTGTCTCGAGTCAAGATCTTCTGTCCTGGGCCAGTGTCTCAATTCATCATTTGGCATAAAAGGGTTCAACGGGTTCCTCTTTCTGCTCATTAAATGACCGCAGAGAGTAATACTACCTGTATTAGGACAGGTCTGCCGCCAGGGTCGCCCTGTGACACGGGGTGAGGGATCATAGAGGTCAGCGCCCATAGAGGTCAACCATTATCAGCCCGTATCGGGGTCTAAGTGGGCCCATTGACAGTGGTTCATCGGCTGATGTTGATCTGGGGTTCTCGCTGCTGCACTAAAAGGCGACATCCGCGGAGAAGACAGGAGGCGGGACGGCGGATAAAGGCACCAACATCAAAGGCATGTCCTATAGTCCATCATAGAAATGCTATTAGGAAACGTCCTATCTGTGGACGAAACGGTTCCTGTTCAAGGTCAGTCGTCGATATCATACTGCCTGACGACATAGGCGGAAGGCAGCATGAAATCGACGACTGACCGAGAACGAGAATTGTTTCGTCTAAAGTCAGGACGTTTGCTTATTATTATATGCCTTAAATCGATGGAAAAACGACTTTTTAATGACTTATTAAGTCATTCTCACAGCGGGCACGTACACTATTATTACTGCACCCCTAGCAGCAGACAGTATTTCATAGACATTCGGACACAGGTATATAATAATATTACAAAAAGTAACCAGGTATTTTTGTGTGTATTTATTTATGTTATATAAAGTTGTATTTATATGGATGATGGACATTCGCCATTCGGTTGTCTCTCTTCAACATACAGATCTGAATTGGTACATACATCAATTGTGCTGGGTAATTTACTCTAATTGTAATATTATCTCATTCTGTTCCAGGTAGCCAGGTCATAAGAAGGAGTTGTTAGATTTTATTTAGTGCCAGTCATTAAATCATTTCAATTATTGTTCGGATATGAACATATATACAGTGTTCATATTATTCAACAGTGGTACGCAGGTCAATACATTACCATTTTATAATGAGTAGAGCTACTTCTCACAACACTGAGTTTTTCGGATACCAGCAGTTACATCTGTATTTAACGTCCATAAGACTCACACATACAAATCTGTTAACTAATTACTAAAATGCTAACCAAATTACCTGACAACACAGTTTCCATACTCCATACATAATGTCTCTAGTTATCAAACGACTAGTTTGATAACATTGCTCCTTCACTTGTTGAAGGTTGCAATCATGTTTTCTTTTCTTTCATTAAATATCAGCATTGAATTTACCGATTACATCATAGTTTCTTCTCTTAGGTTGTTTAATAAATACTTCTTCACCGATATTAGGTGACCTTCCGACACGATTTTGATTTTTTATCGGGAGGTGCATCGTAGATCATATCGGAGCCATATCATAGTAGATGGACGCCGGGACTTACACTAGACGGTTTCTCGTCATCGGCGATGCAAATTCATCAGGAGTTCGTTGCTCCACATTCTGCAGATCGCAGAATAGCGATCCGAGGTGGAAAATGTTGCTCCAGATATTTTGCGGATCGCATCAAATTATGTCGCTATCTATGCCCAATTAAAAACCTATGAACCTTTAACTTATATCACTGAAAATGCGGTGGTGTAAAAGGTTGCGATACAGCATGAAAATGACGATACTATACACGACACGAACCGATATTACTGGAGCAACGCTTTTCCCACATTTCTAGGAGCTACGACCCCCTGGTGGGAATAAATTCAAGAAGCGTTGCCTAGCGGAATAGGTTGGCACTAATCGTCTAGTGCAGACCATAATTGCCTCGTTTAAACGCCGCGATTGGGTGACGCACTTCGTTGACTATCATCGTCTAGTGTAAATGCCGGGATAGGGTGACTTACTTCGTCAGCTATAATTCTCTAATGTGAAGGCCTGGATAGGCTAACCCTTCGTAAAGAACATACGGTTAAAATAGGGCAGAGAGATGTATCTAGCGTCCTGAGAGAATCTATTACTTTCATCGCCTCGGGTCAACCTGAAGGAGCCGGCAGTTTAGCACGCAAGAGCATTTAACATGCTAGGTTAATACCCCAACGACACCCACCCCACTAGTGGTACAATTTGATCAGTATCATGTGATGAAACGTCCTTAGTGCTCGTGAATTGATGACTGTTCGTGGTCTTTTGTCCCAGAAACATGTCCCTATACCACAAGTATAGTGACGTATTTCCGGGACAAAAGACCGACAATGGCATCAATTCCCATACATTTCCTCGATATCCCTGAAAAGTATTGAAAATCGCCATTTTAATTACTTGCGGAGTCTCTTCAACCCCAGTGAACCCTCCATACCAGCGGCCATTCAATACGACCCTAGGGCGCAACAATCATTCATACGCCATAGCTAGGAGCGGGTACTATTTCATAGACATTCGACCACAAGAATAAGATAATATGCGGAAACAGGCGGCATCGGTTCGTTTTATCGTCAATTTTACCAAGTATTTATCACTTACAGACACAGTATTCCTGTTTTCATATTATTATATGTATACCTTAAAATATCCAATTATTAACTTTGCTTCTGGGCGAGTTTTTTTTTATTTCGCCACCGTACATGCCCCGTACGCCACATACATACCCCGTACGTTACCTAGGTGTCGCACGGATATATATATATAAGTACGTATACGACATGGGTAGAAGCGGGTAGTATGTGTAGGATATACTGCCACAGGTTTATAATAATATTTCACCTACCTAAAATACAAGTTTTTATTCGGAAAAAATACGAATACATCCTCTGTGGGTAGGTGTGAATATATAACTCATTTTCCAACTCTATCTGGTAGAACTGTAGACTATACCTGTCTCGTGCACGAGGCTGGTGGTCGTTAGGTGGCGTATTGTGGGATTTGATGATTATTTAACGCTCTAGTCATGTTCTCATCTCGTAGCAGACAGAAAGTTGAGGTAAGTGGTGGATGGCGTGAGGACCATTCACCTTTTGCAGGATAGACTGCAGGTATATCATGTGGGCTTTCCACCTGGCGACCAAATGGGCACCAATTATTTGGACACTGCATGTACAACAGTTGGTGGGTGGTTCTCCTTTAGAAGTTATCCTGTGGATCAGTGCCATTTCAATCGGGTGGTTTTTTGACCAAAAGTGTCAAAAAGTTAAATTGGTTTCATGCCATAGTCGATGGCAATACTCAGCAGACTGAAAGCCTGCAATAGGAGTCCATAATTAAAGGTAGAGTCGCACCAAGTGGGAAAATATATCGCATCATATATCGATTATTTGGGGAAGGATAGTTAATTGCCATCTTCGTCCATAGTCTCCTTCCCCTCTCTTGGTGGGAGACACCCCCAGGGGTGTCGTAGGTGAATCAAAATAGCGAGAACAGCCTATTAATTTTCAACCTGCAGATATATGTTTGATATGGACTTACATACAAACAGGCAGAGATAAACCGTGAATGTCTGACATATATACTATTGATTCATTTATGATTTTAAATGATAAAATTAGTAAATACAACTATATCTTGCCACCTGAAGTGCTTAGAAACCCTCGTTTAAGTGTCCTCCAAACTGCCTTACTACCTACCCTGTCCTCATGAATGATGCTTGTCAGTTGAACGAGTATTTCTCTGCCCTCGGACAAACGCGATTGATGACGAGCTCTCGCCGAAAATGGCGTCGGTCGAGGTCTCCTTTGTCGGATCTGTCATCCCTACAATATTACAAGATTAACCCAGTGACGATAACGGCCCATCGAAATGAGTGTTTTTTATTGTACGGTTTGAGTACAGTTCTAAATTCATTTCACTCCTTTTACAGACTTTAAATAGTTTCACAATATCAGAATAGTTCAAACTATTTCGCAAATCCAGTTAGGAACGTATAAAATATGCATGTTGATGTCTTATCTGCATACTAAAAGCCTGGCTGCTAATTTCCAGTCGTTTATGATAAAATCTCACATCATCCCGCTACAAACATGGCTTAGTATTGGCATTTTACATCGCTGATGTATATTTTTACATTATATTATGTTATTCCTGTGGCTAAACCTGTTCCAGGATTGAGAAAAACATATCTGAAAGAAGTCTTGATACATCGAATACGTCCTCATAGCATTTCAGTTTAGACTTGAGAGTAACAGTAGTACCTATATTTATCATCCACCTTTGCATGAGAGCCACCATTTTACATATATAAGCGACCAGCTTATATATGTATGCTTTTGCGTATATAAGGTTGACCTATTTTCCGTCGTGTATACGCCTCACCTCTAGGCGTATATATAAGCGTCCATATATACGTCATATATGCCTGATTCTGTTGTATTTACACCACTATCCAATAGTTCCGATCTCTGCCACTTGGGGACACCACTGTAGTATAAGGAAACTGGCTTACTATCTTCATACGTTAAAAATACGCAGTATGATTATTGACCAGATACATCCTGATGCCCAAGGCAGAGGGATGTATCTGATCAATAATTTTACCGCATATTTTTGACACACTAAGACAGTCAGCCCGTTTTCATACTATTATATACCTAAAAACGGCAAAGTTTTAGCTAGTCATTTGATGTTACACCCCATACGTAACAGTGTGACGTATGGCAATATATACATCATGGGTAGCAGCGGGCAGTATGTGTAAATCATAGGCATATAACAATACATCTTATTTGCCATTGACCATTCAAGCCTGTATTATATGAAAAATGCAATATTGTATTACCAATTTATCTTATAAAACCTTTATAAAACCTGATTGAGTATAAATTGATTGACTACACATAATAGACCCTGCATTATGTTGGGTTTTTTACCGTTTTTCTGATAGATTTTCTATGTGTGGTCAGTCTATTATCACATACCTATAGACGAACGTCAGTCATATACGACCCTCTAACGGGGGTGTAGTATATCGCGACTACGGTCCACTATGGTGCGCTTCGTCGTACTGCACGATTCCACCGTGCATCGAGCCTAGTCTGTGCTATTCGATAAGTGTGCGTAATCGACGTCATCGCGACCGAAAACAACATGGCGAACGTCGTCGAATCGCAACTTTCAAGTCGCGATACATGCCCCCTGTAACAACTACGAGTTCCTAATGACCAATCGTCGAGGTAACTAACAGGAAGCTCTCACCTGACACCGTTTAAATTGCTCAAATATGCAAAATTCATCGATAATAACAACTTGCCCTGGTCCGCAATGGACCGAGCGGATGTACTCGTAGCGCATGCGCGAAGCTATCTAGGTTAACGTCACTCTCCTAATCGTAGTAGCTCGCTGCATTCCGCCATCCGCTTACGTCTAGGAATACGGTTCGGAGAGTGAAGCATATTATCGCGCATGCGCAACGCGCACATTCTGCGCAACTTCCGGTTCATAGCAGACAGTGTCAACATGAAGCGATTGTCACTCGACAACGCGATAAATGGCGTCTTTCTGATCGGATAAAGGTATGTAATAATAAGAAAATGCCCTGACTGTGGCCAGAACTATGTCTTAGTTCTCGGTCACCTATCGCCAACGTTCGCCCCTCTGCCTGCTGCGTCGGGGTGAACATCGGCGATAGGTGACCTCGAACTAAGACATAGTTCGGCCACAGTTAGGGCGTTTTCTCCTAGGTCAAGTATATAATGGCCCTGTTCAATCTTATAGCCGACTCCAGAAATGATCTTACCCCCACCTAACCCCCGCCTAACCCCCGCCTAACCCCCTGCCTAACCCCCGCCTAACCCCCGCCTTACCCCCGCCTAACCCCCGCCTAACCCCCGCCTAACCCCCGCCTAACCCCCGCCTAACCCCCGCCTAACCCCCGCCTAACCCCCGCCTAACCCCCGCCTAACCCCCGCCTAACCCCCGCCTAACCCCCGCCTAACCCCCGCCTAACCCCCGCCTAACCCCCGCCTAACCCCCGCCTAACCCCCGCCTGACCCCCGCCTGACCCCCGCCTGACCCCCGCCTGACCCCCGCCTGACCCCCGCCTGACCCCCGCCTGACCCCCGCCTGACCCCCGCCTGACCCACGCCTGACCCACGCCTGACCCACGCCTAACCCACGCCTAACCCACGCCTAACCCACGCCTAACCCACGCCTAACCCACGCCTAACCCACGCCTAACCCACGCCTAACCTACGCCTAACCCACGCCTAACCCAGCCACCACATGTGTCCCCTTCTGATGTTTCACAAGGGTTATAGCTGGAGAAGACCAACCATCCTAACCGAACGCTGCTCCGACCCCCCCCTCCGACCCCTACCTACACACGTGTGAATACATCCACCTCCCTCACAGCCACCCTCACAGCCACCCTCACAGCTGCCCTCTCTGTGCGCCAGCACCAACACTGAAGTGCTCTCCCTACACACGTGTGAATGCTTCCGACCCCGACTCTGACCCCGACCCCGAGCTCTGAAGGTGAAGAACCTGGAGGAGTCCTAGTCCCACCCGTTGTGGTAGGGATTAGGCTGGGGGCGGCCAGGGGCGAACCTTTTCTATTTTCTATCGGTACATATATACGCCTGGCGTATATATATCGCGCAGAGGATGTTTCCTCTCGTATACGCCAGGTATGAAATACAGCCAAGACTTGCCATATACAATAGGAAACAGTCTCATATGCTGGCGTGAAATATGGGCGTATGTATATATACAGCCGATACTATCAAGAAACGTCGCAAAATTTCATACAATTGTTTATATGGCATGAGTTGTATTCGCAGAATGATATCACGAAGCGGAGCTGAGTGATATCTGTAGCAGAAGACAACGAAGGCCATGTAAACAATTGTATGAAATTAAGTGACATTTCTTGATATTATGTTTAGAAATTTCTCTCGCATCCGGTGTGGAAGAAATCCCGGTCCCTGGGGTGGGATTGGGAGTTTCCCGGTGGGAAAAAAATTTGCCCTCGGCTAACATGACGTCAGAACCAATCATGGGGAGCGGATATTTTGTTTACTACAAAAATCCAATGGGTGAGAAGCTTAGCAAAGGACGGGGTCAGACTCTCCGCACCACCACGGGGAGCGGAGACGATCTAGTCACACACCAGCAGTCGCTCAAGTTGATTGCACGTCTATACAATTTTACTACACAGTACCTACTCGTACCCACCCGTACACACGCCCGCTGTTCCGCCACACCGGCACTGCAGCGTTCACCATGCCGGGAGAAGACTCAACCGCACCCGCTCCGCCTCACACGCCGGTGAGGAGGCCGAGAACGGGAGCTGAGGGAGAAGGAGAGACGACAGAAAAGTCAGTGACTCCTACCTCCAGTGGCAGTTTCATCACTACGGATATCACGTTCACCAACAAGAAACGCAAACGCGGTGGCGAAGACACAGGCAGTCCGGAGGCCGACGCACAGGGGTCGCTCTCCTCGCCGAGTGACCCAGTGACCGACTACGGTGTCAACAGGGACACCGACTCCGTTGGCAGACAGCCAACAGCTGATGAGGTAAACACACCGTGTGAATTTCCTATCGCTACACAATGTATCTATGTTTACAATGTTGTTCCGAATACGGGAGAGACGTTGAGTGCACGCCAACTGGCACGCACTTCAAACGCTGACAGACGGCCTGCAGTGACACACTGGGCCACTGCCGGCAACACGGTGTCACACACCCACATCCCATTAAAACTTCCAAACAGTACGTCTGGAGTTTCAAAACAAGCCAGGAAATGCACACGCATTACCGACTTCTTCAAGCCTTCGGGAAAAAAACCCGCTAGGCCTGATTCCCCTACAGTGAGATACAAACTAGATCACACTGCACATGGTAGCAACTACAACTGTCAGTATGCCAACCATAACGACTGTGTAATGCACACGGCCGAAGAGAAGCAAGGTGCTAGCAACACCAAGCTCAGTGGTAATTCTGGAGTAATGCACTCATGAATTAAACCACCCCTGAATGACACTGCAAAACGCAGCGCCAATAACAACCGTGACCGCCGTGTAAAGCACACAGCCGGTCAAGGTATTGAATTTAACGTCCACAGCCGCAAAAATGGTTGCGTGACGGATAATTCCCAGACTTTAGATGTCAACCTAGAAAAACATAAATTTAACGTTGACTCTATATCGAATCACGCAACCAGCTCGAGGGAAGATGATTCCCAGAACCTGGAGATCTTGCGCGAATTTGACTGTGACAATAACGCAGTTGTGATTGAGGTACTATCTGACAGAATGCCAGAATGTATACACTCAGACACCACAGTAAGCTTTCCCAACAAAAAGAAAGACGAACAGGGTCTATCTAATACTCCCAGCCCAAATGAGACTGAGAATACGAGCAGATGCTTTCTACCATCCAATAATGATAAATGTAAACTAGATGCATCACTCAAACGCAGGTTTCAAAACATAGAGTACTATGACTATGTAACCGCTGAAAAAATCGATACAAAAACACTGTGCAATGAAGATGCTAACAATGATTTTACTTCATTTCAGGTGACCAATAACATGCTGCCGGAGGTGGCCCGCCTGGCTTGGCGGGACCTCAGAGATGTTAACAGTCGTTACCACAAAGCCGAGGCGCGCGCCGTCTTTTATGAGTCGTGCGAGCGCATCGAGCATGTGGAAACTTGGACGGCCGGACTGGCACCCACACCAGCCTACATCAGCGTGGAGCTACGCAACCGTATAGTGGCAGAACGCAAAGCTTCGGCCGCCAGGATAATATCCATGACGACCGAGGCCCTACGCACGCAACAGCGAATAGAGCGCGCACGTAGGGAACAACTATGTGGGATGCTATATAGTATGGTTCGTTCATCAGGTGTGGAGCGTGAACAGGCTCGCCAGATGGTAAACAAAACCAAAGCCCACACAGATATCACTGCGAAATGGGATTGGGAGGTAGAAAAGTCCATCTTTTCCGCCCGCATCGAGAAGTGTAATACTCGTGCCCCAACCACCGAACAACTGGCTGATCCCTTCACCTCGAGGGGAACGTTTGTTAAGGCCAAAAGCAGTGCATCCGCCAGCACCGACCAGGGGTCGACTGAGAAGGGTAAGCAAGGGAAGAACCCCCAGCAACAGGGGGGTTTTCAGTATCTCCCGTCCCAGGGCCCAACAAGGGGACGCCAGCGGGGAAAAGGTCGCGGACGTGGAAATCGCTGCAACCGCGGGGGCCCGAACCAGGGTCCACAGAACCGGGATCCATGAAGGCAGACGAGTGCAACAGCAACGAGCGCAGAGACGACTCAACCATGAACATTGTTAAGTTGCCGCCCATGGCAGTTGACATTCATGTTAACAAAGGTGTCAATAAAAAGTCAATGTGTTACACCACGACTTGTGTGAATTTCTCCAAACAACCAAATTGTAGTCCAGTACAGGACCACAGTAAAACAATCTGTGATAAGGCTCAGAAAACCCAGACCAGCATTTCCAGTAAAATCGGAAATGAAACGAATACAGTAGTCAATCTATCCAGCAAAGTACTCAACAAAGCCGAGCAATCAATTCTCAACAAAGGCCTTAACTTCTGCCCCACCGAATCCCACATTGAGGACGGGGACGCAAAATTAGAACTAGACAGGTACCACCGGAACCTTAGAATCAGACAGTTCTTCAATAAAGATAATGAATCCAAAACAAACAGGACCACCCCCCTGCTCACACTAGCAGCCGGGGGACCCTACCACGACCAGGCTCTGATCAAAGAATTAGGAGAGAAATCAACCTGGACATCCCCACAGGGTTCAAGCAATCTAGAAGGGTTCATAGCTATAAACGAACTCGAGCTCTCCAAACGTAACCTCAACAAAAGAGATAACTCTTCCAATATCACTAGGGAAGAAAGGGGAGCCATTAAAGGTCTGTCAAAAAACCCAGATATAGTAATCAAACCGGCAGACAAAGGTGGAGCGGTAGTGATACAAGACACTACTGCATATATAGCAGAAGCAGAAAGGCAGCTGGGGGACACTTCGACATATCGTAAGCTAGCAAAAGATCCCACCAATAGGTACAACAAAGAGATAGATGACTATGTAAAGGAACAAGTAGCAAAAAGGGCATTAAGTGAAAAAATGGGAAAGGCTCTCCTCACCGAGAAACCCAGAACACCCCAAGTATACTTCCTGCCCAAGATCCACAAAGGCGTGGTACCGCCACCAGGGAGACCAGTGGTGTCAGCCAATGGCTGCCCCACTGAAAAAATCTCATCCTTTGTGGACAGCTTCTTAAAAAAGGAGGTACCAAAAATCAAGTCCTATATAAAGGACACCAACCACTTCCTCCAAAAAATAAATGGTCTGGGAGAACTTGACGCAAACGACATACTAGGTACACTAGATGTAAGCGCCCTCTACACGAACATACCGAACGAGGAGGGCATTGCGATCATGAAGGAGAAATTGACGAAAACCCGCAACACTAGGGAGATGCCCTCGAATGAGAGCATCACCCACATGCTGGAACTAGTCCTCACTAAGAACAACATCCAGTTCAACGGGGACAATTACCTCCAAATAGGAGGAACAGCCATGGGCACTAGACTCGCTCCGTCTTATGCGAATCTATTTATGGAACACCTAGAGGAGGAGATGTTACCGAAATACCACCTACAACCAGAAGTATGGTGGAGATATATCGATGACATCTTCTTCATTTGGAGACATGGACAGAATGAATTGGACAAATGGTACAGATGGCTGAACGAATACCATAAATCGATCAAATTCACCATGGAAACCTCAAGAGTTGAAATGCCCTTTCTCGACACGTGTATAAGGAAGGACAAGGATCAACACCTGATCAGTGACCTATATGTCAAACCAACTGACAGAAACACATACCTCAGATACAAATCAGAAAAAATCAAACAATTCAAGGACCGAGGCTACCCACAGTGGATCCTTGACGAATGTGCACAAAAAGTGGCACAGATAGACCGAAACGAACTGATCAACAAGGTGAAGAAAAACACAGATGACGGGGAAGACAAAACTTTCCTGATCACCACATACCACCAAAACGACAACACTGTCGGAAAAGTGGTACAAAAGAACTGGGAAATTCTAGGAAAGTCGACCACGACTAAACAGCTATATGAAAGTAGACTCGTGAAAGGCTTCAAAAGGCCAAAAAACCTACGGGACTACCTGGTACGAGCCAGAACATCCTACAATCAACCCTCGGGGAAGGGCATCCAAAAGAAGCCCAACCGCAATGAATGCAAGACCAAGAATTGCAAGTACTGCGAGAAAATAGCAAAGGATGGTAAAACAACAAGCAAAGCCACTGGTAAAACACACCAGACAAAGCACAATGTCACGTGCAATAGTTCCAACTTGATTTATTGCATCACATGCAAAACATGTGGTATGCAATACATCGGGCAAACAAAGAGAAAGATCAAGGAACGAATGCGGGAACATATGAGAACAGTGGAGAAGAGAAGCCAAATAAGTGACGTGCCAAAATATTTTGGCAAAAAAGGTCACCATGGCACCGACGATATGGAGTTCAAAATACTGGACTTCATACACAGCCACCCAAACGGAAGGCAGGCCAGGGACCTGAGATTGAAAGTTGAATACAACTGGATACACAGGATAAAAACCCAGGCCCCCTCGGGTCTTAACACCATGAACAGTAGGTACGGTTGATGGAACTTGAACGCCACGTCAAAAAAAAAATTTCCCACCGGGAAACTCCCAAACCCACCCCAGGGACTGGGATTTCTTCCACACCAGATGCGAGAGAAATTTTTAAACATCATATTTCCAAAACCTCTATCAACCACTGACTGACAGTGACCACAGTGTGACTAGATCCAATCCCCAAAATAACCCACAAAACAACCTTAAAACAACTAAGCAGGAGGGACCACTAAATACATATGATATTTATAACACTCCCCCTACAATCAGCCAACCATAGCCTGACGAGATAATCCATTATCGAAACTGCTGGAGTGTATGGATCACAATCAAAGATCCAAAGAAGATCACCCTTCCCCACTAAAACAAAGGTAGATGGCACTGAAACCACAATGCGCAACAGAAACACCAGGTGGCAGCACATGAGCAAACGCACTGGTACCCTACCAAACATACACCCAGGCCAAACAGGCCCAAGAGGATGTATAGGATTGGCTGACAATACGTGCCACACGGCTAACATGATGTCAGAACCAATCACGGGGAGCGGATATTTTGTTTACTACAAAAATCCAATGGGTGAGAAGCTTAGCAAAGGATGGGGTCAGACTCTCCGCACCACCACGGGGAGCGGAGACGATCTAGTCACACACCAGCAGTCGCTCAAGTTGATTGCACGTCTATACAATGTTTCTTGATATTATCCTACCCGGTAACATGTTTTTTACTTCATATGTTAACCGTGGCATATAAATGTTATATGGCATAGCCGTGGCATACAGTCACTCCATGTTAAGTCTATGGAGATTTATATGAGGAGTAGGATAAATGCACTTACGTGATGGTATATGTATAAATAAATTGGTGGTTTTCGCACAATGCCCCTAATACATAGTGTCCATAGAGATATATGGGTAGCGTGTACCTACATACCCAGGGCATACAGATATATTGTATGCTCCATGCTGCAAGACCAGGCACATACACAAAAATAGTGCGTACGAAAAAATAGTGTGTACCTATAATGAACAAATGTGGGTACCACACCTGTCAGAAAAAGGTGGATAATAGATACAATATAGACTGGTTTTAGATAAAAGCGGTTGTACGCTCCTCTGGGCATGCGCTCGGATATTACTACATGTCAACTCCTCGGAGCATTCGACCGCTTGTATTTGAAACCAGTAAATAGTGTGTATATAATATACCAGCCCATGAATAAGATTATTTGATAGTCCCTTGATATGTAAAGCGACCATTTCAAGGCCACCAGAGCAGTTCGCCCGTTGGTTGTCCTGCAGTGGACCGATGTGACAGAATGTCTCTGTGGTCCACTTACTTCTCCCTGAATAACTCGTAACCACACAATTCCCTCCACTCGATACAAAAGAGAAGAAAATGGATGGAGAGGAAAAGCCTGAGTGCCTCTCCTTGGGCGAACATGTCACGTTTTATCAGCGAGAGTCAAGCAGGAGTCCGACCAACCTCTGCCAGCTCCTGCATCCTCTCTTACGCCACACTGGTCTCTCTGTGGAGTCTAAATTATGACTCCTTCGCATTTAATGCCCAACAGAAGAGCAAGCTTGCGACCTCTGAATAAAAGAACACGCCTGTGACCACTGAATCTGTCCGCTGAGAGCTTATTTGAATACATCAAATATATATATATATATATATATATATATATATATATATATATATATATATATATATATGTATGTATGTATGTATGTATACATAACCACATAACCACACACACAATAGAACTCGCATTCTAATAGAGAGAACTGTTCTGATCATAGGAGCTCCTTACATAGGGTGTCCCGAGAGGGGAACAAAAAGTAGACCAGAAATATTTACATGTACTAACATTTTATAATTACAACGTACTAAAGTCTCAGCTACCTTCTTCTATGCCCCTATGTAAACTACACGGAAACAGAGTTTGCCATATATGATCATATGCAAAGTGATTTGGCACTTGAAAAGGGAGCGTAAACATACTTTGAAAGTATATTTGTTTAAAAATTGGCAAACCCACTTAATAGCCATTGCATAACGTTTTATGAAGAGCAGCACAGACTTGCATATCCAAGTCCATGAGCTCAGCATTTACATCCCATTTGATGGGTTACAGATGCTGCAGGCTGTGGTGTGACATTAGATGCAGCACACCCTTGGTGTATATTTTTGCACCGATATACTTCCTTACTCAGTTTGTTTACGCTCCCTGAAATGGAACTCTGTTTCCGTGTATTGAGTGTCCCCTGGTGTCTTTAGGCACCTTGTCTTTCAGGTTTGTTTTCCTATGAGAACCCCAGAAGTGCACCACTTCCACGTCATCGGGAGCTCATGGTAGTGCATCAGTTTGCATCGTAGGTCACGTTGGTAAAACCAGGGACCTGTTTCACTAGGGTCGTGACCAAAGTGTAAGACAGACATGAAAAGCGGCACCAACAGTGCAAGCAAGAATGGAAAAAACGACGTCACGTTCCATAACGGATGTCACATCTATTGTCGCGTGTTGTATCACAATGTCGGTGTTGCGAACAGTGACACTACAGCGCCACTTGTGCCAGTACTAGTCAACCCCAATCTGTCTGTATGGTGTCACAGACGCCATCTAGACATGTCACGAAACTAGTGAAACAGGTCCCTGGTCCATCAGGCCTGGAACCTACCAACGCCAACGCAAAAATTCAGACCTCCCGGTGCATTCCGATGCTCATTCAATTCCATTGAGCTTCATATGTTTACAAGTCTCCTCGGGCGTATATAATTTTGTCCTATTTGGCATCAAATATATACGCCTGATTCGGTACGTATCCTGTGTTAGGCCAGTTGGAAATATGTTTAAGCATATTTATGTCACTGACCAATCTTCCCGATATCTGCACCCAGGGGATACCCCTTTTATCTTTATGTCACATGTCATTAGTCAATAAAGTCCGTGGTCTATGGAAAAATCAAATGCTATGTTATTAAGTTTTATTATAAAATCTTTGAAAAACTCTATTGAGTAACTTTTAATTGATTATGTCATATACCCAATCTTCTATGTTTTAACATTTTTTTTAAATGGATTTTGCTCTCAAAACACCACTGTTCTGTATGGTTTAGGATAGATTTGTTTATAAGGCACAAGCATACATTTGACTGAGGCCTCAGTGTTGATGCAGACGCACAGGAGGTGTAGACAGTGATGAGAGGTGTGACAATGAATCTTCTGACTCTGAGGCTGAATTTGCTAGTGATGACTATTGAAATGATGCAATGTAATGAGAACTATATGTGATACTGATGTATGCTATGGTTGTATGTGTTCAAAAGTGGTCATATGATAAAATGCTATATAAGGGCTCTGTGAAGTGTTATAATACTGTTTTTATTGAATCTCGAGATGTAGAACATATCACATCAATTTGAAACCTTATTTGCCTCTCTACCTCATCTAGATCTATGTGGGTGACCATTTTTGGCAGTCAGCGCCGTCCTCGGGTGAATTTCCCCACCTACTCAGAGGGGCATAGGAGCTAAATTTTATCAAAATGGTCTCCTCTACACAACCAAGATGAGATATGGAGGTTCGGAATTCACGGTCACAGGACTACTGATTTTTACCCAATTATAATGATTCTTCTATGTAAAGAAATTAATGATTTGTGAGAAATATCGTTGGTTATGGTATTATATTTTTATAGTCAGGGGAGAAGTCCTGTGTCAAATTTGACCATTTAATTTGTATAGACCAACAATATTGCGATCTTGCCGTATTATTCACGATTGCACGAGATAAATGCATAAATGCATTGGGTTTATATATCGCTATTGCGACGCCATGGCGATATATAAACTCAAAACATGCACCATGTAAACATCAGCAGAGAATTTGCTAAATTGTACCCACAAAAGGTTAAGAATGCACCGAAACTTGCAAATTAGATATTATATGAATATTCTGAACTTGTGCGAGCAAAACAACCAAAATTTACGATTTTAAATATATATAAACTCATTCATCAATTCACTGTATCGGGAAAGTGGTGGGTAGTCACTGAACTCGTCCATGTCACTAAAAAGACTCAAAACACACAAATACATTGTTTTCAGAATGTTTTATCTATATATATGGAAGATGTCTTAACCCTTTCATGCTTAAATAGACTGAAAATTGGCATTTGAAATAAATCCGAGTTTATGATGCCTCCAGGCATCATGCTGCGGTCCGCTCGGGAATGCATGGAGGTATCGTGCTACGGTCCGCACGGGAATGCATGGAGGTATCATGCTGCGGTTCGCACGGGAATGCCTGGAGGTATCATGCTGCGGATCGCACGGAAATGCCTCCAGGCATCATGCTACGGTTCGCACGGGAATGCCTCCAGGCATCATGCTGTGCCTAAAGGGTTAACAAAGGCCAGCCCCCTACCTATCACGATTCTGGTCCCAATAGGCCCTCCGACTGCCTTTCCGACACCATACTGATTCTATCGTGAGGTCAGCAAAGATCGTGGTAGGTGGAACAGGTTTCACTCTACGATACCCTACAATAGGCTGCAATTGAAAAAGCAAAACGTAGAGGTCCCGATGAAATCCAACATGTTGGATTTTTCGTAGCCCATTGTAGCTTATTGAAGCAGATTTAATGGAAAGATATCTCTTGCGGGTAAAATATTTGGTGGATGATTTTCTGTAATCCACTTGCACCCAGTCAGTCTGCCATTTCTGCAGCTACCTGACCAGGATCCAAACATATCAAGTACCACTAGGTCAATGAGGTATTACGGTCTTGAGTTATTGGTCATTCTCAGCTTACGTGATAGCAAAATATCAACGATCTCATGTTATATCACATGATCAAATGATGAATATGTTACAATCGGCCTGTAAAACCCGTCCCCTGGCGGTACATACTGATGCTACTACTCGGCCTTTTGGGCATTGCCTTTCCACAGGCATTGCCTTTCCACAGGCTAAAGGGTTAAGTAAGCTAAACTGAGATCTAACCATGCATATAATTATACAAACCTTTTATTTCTTCCTACCGATATCTTTTCAGGTAGATCAAGATTTTGTTTTACTAGAAACTATTCGCTGAGGAAATTCTTTGATTCAACAATGTTCCTAAAGAACAAGAAATATTTTCCAATTCATAAAACTTATGGAAACGATGTAAGGGAGTGAGGGGATCCATCATAGAATTGGGGGAAGAGGTGATAATGTGGAGGCAGCTAGGCTACGGCCTGCTAGAGCCAGAGGAGGAAGACAGTTTGGCCCAGAGCCGGGATTGCAGCAGGTCAATTTCTTAGTAATGCACACATCACAAAATTTCATGCATAATGTGATTGTCAGTGCCTCCATCAGGGTATTTTATATGTCTTTGAAGCTCTGGAAAGAAGTGGCACACACGTAGGAAGCTGCTGACACCGACATTCCATTTCCGCATCCTTAGGGATTTTCGTTCTGTCTTCAACAAGCATGCAGAGATGTTTATGGTGCTGCTCAGCGAGAAATGTGGCAAGGATGGCTTTGATGTCACTGAACTTGTAACTCTCTGCATACTGGACATTATCTGTGGTGAGAGTTATATCTGGTTTCCATGTGTCTGTATAGGGCTACTTTAGGTATAGGTTAATATTTATTGGCCTCGACAGCTTCCTAAGTACAAGTAGAACACAAAGGAAAATGTAATGTCAGGTTTGTGTATACATCAATGACCTATCTGAACTTCTTTTTATCTGGAAAGAAGAAATACAAAAAAATTCCTTTTCTTGTTATGACATACTGATGCAGACCTCAAATAAAAATGTCGCAGATATTAGGTCAATGGCAACTAAGTATTTGTAAGTCACAAGGCAACACTCTCAAACCTAAGTGAATCTATAGATGAATGACAAAGTATATATATTCAATTTTTACATTTCCACTATTTATATCGATGTTTCTTCTTAGAAACTGCAATGGGACGGCCAGCTCATGCACAAAGAACGAGAGGAAATTCGGAATATGTCAATGCTGTTTATGGGTGAGTCACAATTATATCTGAGTAAATACTTTTAGAAAGCGGTACAAATCCGGTAGTACGGACTTTAATTCATTCAACTTTGAAGGATAAACTTCTTTGGTACAAGTTAAATGTTGGTTAGAATTAACTAGAATGGTACACAACCTCTATCCATGTACAACACTCTACTGTCCGTTGCACCAAACAATGGACAGAATACGGAGGATGAGGGCTAGATTCGCAAGCTCTATTGTCGCGCTGCCTGGTGTTTCAATACTGCACCAACACCCGGCTGGCATGTCCTGTAGAGTAACCTCCTTCACTCTTTCTCCGGCAAAATCTCATGTTAACCCTAGTGACAGCGACTCAGAAGATGCTGGCCAGGAAATCAGATTGTTTGGTGGCGACAGAGGCCAGGCAGGCTAAATAGAATGACGGCTCAACAAACTGGGGGTCTCCAACACGCCATTGTGTCGCTCAGACAGACACCACGCACCGTGATTCTCGGCCTGGCAGCCATGGCCACGGCCAGGAGGTCGTTGCTCCAGATTTTCTGTCGATTGCATCATAATAATGGTGTTATTTATGTCCAATTAAAAACATAATGAACCTTCAATCTACGATACTGAAAATGCCGTGAAAACATTGTGATGCAACATGAAAATAATGATACTACACGATATGATCCAGTATTACTGGTGCAACGCTCCCAGCCCTGTAGCGAACACTTTCCTGGAGATCCCCAGGACTGAGAGAGGGATTTCACGGCTGAAGACTCCCTCCCCCTCTCCCAATAAGTAGTGCAACCCCAGGAAACCTTATCTCCAAGAGTGTTAACTATGGCAATGTACCTCTTTATTATCACTCTTGTTGATTTCTCTACTAAATACACTGTTTAGAGTTCCTTAGATTCCACCTTTAACAGTACATCTGAACTAAATAAATTCATTTTTCCTTCACTACATTTGCTGGGTCATTATTCAACTACTAATATGTTGAAACTAATGAAGATGCCAACTATCCCACAGAATAACGGCTGTAATGTCACAGCGCAGGAGCCGTCCTTGGATGTGGAACGACTTTATTTACAATAGGACTTCCTCAGGCAAGAAGCAAGCAGAATATCTCTCCATTATCCATGGGTTTACAAGAAAGGTATGATTTCGCAATGAAATGAATAGTTGCAGAAAGAGAACAATAGTTTGTTGCACTTGTTGCTAATAACATAAAATGGAGTATGATTTTTGGAAGTAATGTGTATATAAATATATATATATATATATATATATATATATATATATATATATATATAATATATATATATATATATTATGTATATATATATCATATATATTTATATATGAATCTTTACATAAGCTGACATATAGGGAACGTTTATGTCTGAAACATGCATCATGATCTATTTGCATGAATTCAAATGATGAAACATCATGTGGAGGATAAAGGTTTATTACTCTAATAAGGTGCGCTGCGCATGTTGTTTCGTTATTAGAAACAACTTGTTATAACACATAATGGATGAGCAGAATCCATTTGGTGCACTTGAAATGTATGAATGAGTTATCTGACCTATATATTCTTTTAACATTTCAATGTCATTCACTGCAATTTCAAGGAGACCTTCTAATTGTTCACGTCTCTTCTCTAGCGATACCACACTTTTGGAAAGTCAAATTTTTCCGCCTGTCTGCTTGACTCTCTCGCTAAGTTTGACCATACTGTCGTGGATTTGTTGGATGTCAATCCGATGAGAAGGAGAGTGGTCCTGGCCAGGTCTTCCTCCTATCATGAGTTACTTTTTCCCAACCTAGTTTTTTCCTGTGGTCGCAAACGTACCCGTCAAGCTATAGGAATAGTCCTCCGTGCCCAGCGCTAACGAACAATTACACAAAATAAGAACAATTACACAAAATATACAAAAATACTTAGATTATCTAGGAATCTGGTGCAAAAGGAACAAATTGTCAATAAATACAAAAAAAATCGAAAATTGTAATTTTGGGAACTTTGCCGAAGGTCAAGAAACAAATTGTAAAGGATGTGCGGTTATATCTATTATCCTACCCCTAATAAAGAAACCGCTATAGACTTAACATAGGGAAATTTTATGTGGCAGGCCGTGACATAAAGTGTTTTTTATGCCACTAGAGTAATAACAATATTGACCAATCAGAGAGCAGGATGTCAGCTACTATGAAAAAAGGTTCTGTTAGTCATTGACTCAATATTTATCTTTTAGTAATACAAAAGCATAGAAGAGGTAGGATAAATACGAAACCAAGGGGTATTACAAAACGTGGTATCATACAAATATCTGGGAGTCATTCTAGACAACTCATTAAATTTCAAACTTCATGTAAGAAACCTGGTTGAACAAGTCTCGCACAAGTTATACCTCATGGCGAAGATAAGACAGTACATTACTAAAGATGCTTGCTTACTTATATACAAATCAATGATACTACCTCTGTTGGATTACGGGGATATCCTGCTAGTAAACTGTAATAACTATGAAAAACAGAAACTACAAACAATGCAAAATCATGCACTACGGATTATCACAAAAGCCAAAATGAGAATAAATATAACGACTTTACATCAAACTGTGAAACTACCTTTCTTACAAAAGAGGAGAGTTTCTCATCTTTTAAATTATATGCATACTAAAACAAAGGATAACAGTCTGATCCAACAGGGTAACTTAAGAACTAGACGATACGATGGTGTTATCTTTAAGGTAACAAGGCCAAAGTGTACAACCTATCAGAAGAGTGTGGAATATATGGGATCCACCTATTGGAACGCATTACCAGCAGAACAAAGGAACATTGAAAACATAAAGACATTTAAAGAAAGGCAAAAAACTGCTGGGATCAAAGACTTATATATTAATCAAAACGACCCCTGATAGGATGGCCATTTGTTTTGTTTTATTTGAAAAAGGTCTGATTCAAAAGGCACTCTAGCTTGAGTGAAAAATGTCACTAAACTGTTAAAATTACGCAGTAAAAATGAAAGTACTTGTCATGAGAAATAGCAAAACGGTATATACCAGCCTAATAACACCTTGCATAATAATTATGATATTGTTATATTAATGTTTGCATTATTTATGTTAGAGCTTCTAATATTATGAGATAGTAAATTCCTAGAGTTAGAAATAACTAATGAAATGTCATAAGCATGTATATTTATTGTTTAATATGTTTTGCTTTATGTGCTTGAAATTGATATTGTATTCTTTTCTCATCATTTGTTACATTATATACCTCTATGTACTATAAAACTGCAAAGAGCAAATACAAGATGATCTGATGTAAATGAAACTGTTGGCACATGGAAACCAGCCGACAAATAGGCTGAGTGCTACACAGGATAAATAAAAGTATTAAAAAAAAAACGAATTGGTGCCATCTTGGTATGTGTAATTCCCGGTCTGTCTTCCACTCATCTCGACAGCAATATCTCCCTAGCTTCGATGATCTGAACAACTAGCTGTCGTCTCATAGGCCCTAGTGCTATAAGCAATAAGTGCACAAAATCTTTGCTTTGGATGGCCTTAAAAACCGGAATCTCTCACTGAGTGTGTCCAGACAACCTTCTAACCACGATATGGTCAGTGAAATCGCCCAATCCGATCCTACACTCCATCCATTGAAACGTCACTCAGGACAAACACCATTGGATGTGAATGAAAAACCAGCACGAGACCTGTCACTCTTAGTGGGAATTAGGACATTTCCCTCCTCAATTTCTGGCCATTTGAGGCCGGGAAAACCACCTTTTCCGCTCTAGTTGTCTCATAAGAGCCGGGGCGAGCAGGGGTCAAGGGGCAGGGTCGGGCAAGAAATCCGTTTCGATTGGCATAAGCATCATTTTATATTCTGTCCAGGGGCGGGCGTCGGCCACATGAAAGGGGTGGCGCCCCCGGGTCTCGGTGAGATCCAATTCACGGGACTGGATCGAGGGGTGAGCGGCGAGCCCACCTAGACACCCAGCCAGGCCTTCATTTCCCATCAGAGCCTGCCCCTTCATAAGGCACCGCGCGCTCCGTCTCTAATCCGCTTAACATAGTGAGGCAGCGAAAGACCAGCGGCCTGCTCCTCTTCTTTACATATATACTAATGTGGGGTTTCCAAGGACTGACGCTTATTTTACTAACTTTAACTATTATTTGATACAACAGGAATAATGATGTTGATAACACATACCTAGACAAGAAAAAAATAAATTGGAATAATGATGTTGATAATACATACTTAACCCTTTCAGGGAGGATAATGCATTGAGGCATTCCCCAGCATAGACCGGATAATGCCTTGAGGCATTCCCCCACGGAAACCGGATAATGCCTTGAGGCATTATTTATGAAATTCAGTTATTAAAAAAAGAGTCAAGGTAGATGATACAGGTAATTGAAGCTAATTGTAAACTGGTATCAACTTAACAGACTGACGCGCCACCATATATATTGTAATTGTTTTACTGTGTTGTTAATTCAATTTAAATTAAAGATATGTTTTAAGTCCATGTATATAGTGTAGCAGATAATCATCACTCCAACCTCTCTAACCTCTGTACTGAAGGTGCTAGCAGAACCTGGTCAAGTTAGCCACAAGTAGTCAATGCAGTATTATTAGGAAACGTCCATACTGTGGACGAAAGGGTTCCTGTTCGAGGTCAGTCTTTGATTTCATACTGCCTGATGCCATAGGCGGAAGGCAGTATTAAATCAAAGACTGACCGAGAATGAGAATCGTTTTGTTCACAGTAAGGATGTTTGCTTATTATTATATACCTAAAATCGATAAAAAACGATATTTTAATGACTCATAAAGTCACACTCACAGCAAGCACGAACATTATTATTACTGTACCCCTAGCAGCGGGCAGTATTTCATAGACATTCGCACACAGGTATATAATAATATAGAGGAAACCTATGAAAGTTGAGGGTCTGTATCCCATCGAGTTTGAATTGCATAGTAATTCACAAGGTGAAGCTGCATGAATTATGTAGCAATTAAAATGAGATGGGAGCGACTCTGACTCTAAACTTAAATAGGTATATCTTATATAGGCTTCTCTATGCCCTCCCTGGTGTCACGACTGCCTACACCAGGAAACCCTCAGAGACCTCCCCCCACCAGGGCCCCATTGCTCCACTTTTTGCGGTATTGCTAGCTATAATCGGATCGCAATTTTACTTTTGCGATTACTTTAACGATCAGACTGAAAAAGCGATGCTCCCGTAATATCGGATCGTATTCCTGTATTCCTGCGGTATCGCTAATTTTTACGATACGATAGCGATACAACAATTCAGGGGCACATATTGAATGAGACAGGGGGAGATTTATTAGTTCTTTAATTAAATACAGATGGCATTACAGTTAAAAATGGCCTGCCACCTGGTGGTGTGGATCACTATTTCATATAGGTAGAAGAACAAGGGGCTGGGGTTGGTGGTGCCACCATGTATCGTTATTTAGAATATCAGTTCTGTATTTAACCCACAGCGATACGATCCACCGTGCTGTGAAGGTCAGCGTAAAAAGTATCACTAAAACCCCTATTTTATGCGGCGATGAGCCTATACGATTACAACGCGATCCGCAAAATTTCAGGAGCAACGTTTAGGCTCGGATCGCTATTCTGCGATCCGCAGCTCTGTCGTAAACGTGTAGCAACGGGGCCCAGAGCACACTGACGTCAGTTCTGGTTAAGTTAGACTGGTTCCCTGTCCCAATGAAATATGGGACTGGTAACGCCTTCCTAGGTAATACTAGCACACACCCCTCAGTCACGCCAGATCTCACGATAACAGTCCACACTACAGCGCTTGAGTGAGTGATGCAGTGTACGGCGTAATCGAGAGCATTACCCATATTGCACCAAAAACTGGCTGGCACTACCTGGCCTATAATGTGATTGAGAACATAGGCCAGGCTTCCAGGCTATGGTGAATTCCGATCTGCAGCCACCTTGACTGTCCTTCTCTTATAGCGAGCTGATGTTCCTACTAGCTGAATCAGAATCTCTGTTAAAAGAATGCACATTCTGCTTGGAGAGTGCAATACTCACGAGTGCCCTTATTCATGTTAACATTTTCTTTTTTGTATAGTTTCTTAAGGCCCGTTTCCGTTGGCCGATTTCCCGTCACCGATCTAGGGTCAGGAACCACCGATGACTTCCCGTCGGTCTGTTAGGTGGCGCCACCACTCGCTACACCTGGAGCCCGTTGAATAATCTAGGGTCCTATATGTAGACCCTTTTCCGTATGTCTACAGCCAGGGACGATGTGGATCAACTTTACTCAACACTAACGGACGACCGATACTGTCTTACCAAAATAACTTAGATATTATCAAACGATAAACCTTATACAAGGTACAGAAAAGCATCCTTCTACTGGGGGGGATGCATGGCCTCCACATAGTATAGCTCCCAATACACAACGATTCACTACGATACGCTGTGATAAATCAAACATGTTCGATTCTATCGGGAGGCCTACGATTTTCGTTTTTGATCGTAGCTTGTCGGGAACCAATAATGGCGTATCGGATCCGTCGGGTAAAGGTAGAATCTGTCACAGCCGTCTGGTCGATGTCTTATAGGCTTTACATGACGAGGCGACTTCGTGATGGGGAGAGTTCCCGTGTAACCATTTAAGTGACAGGCACCCTAATTTGTGATTCACACAAAAAGACTTGTATATACCTGAGACTGGTGTACTTCACACCTTTCCCCTAATCTCAGACAATTCTCCTTTGGTACAAAATGCTCATAGCAAAGTGCCTTTACTAGTCTTAAGGAAAAATGGCGAATTTGATTCATATGGAAGGACATGCCTGGTACATAACCTCAGACATAGTCACAGTGAACAATCACCCTGGGACTCAAATACCCTTCAGGTGAGGGGTTTTACAAACATTCTTGTTGGCCTCCCATTGCCTAGAGAAGGTACTTGGTCAGTTACTTTGCAGCAGGTCCATTTGTCTCATCAAAATGACCCTATAGATTTTAAACATGTGTATAATCAAAATGCAAAGTGATTCTGTACCTTGTTAGGGGTAATTATCGCCAACGATTGCAGGGGAAAATACTTGTCTCCAGGAAAGCAAACCATACAATTCAGACGAGGAGATTAAGTTTCAGTACAGTATCTCAGTAGGACTTGTCTGACTCTCAGACAAACACCCTGTGAGGTCTGTGAAGTGGGAGACACACCAAGCGAGAAACGCAGCGATTACCGGAATCTTCAACACAAAATGGCCTATACGTGACCTGTTATTTCATATTTCACCTGATTACTGCTTCTGAGATGCTAAATTATGGGTAGGAGATATTCCTATGAAATAATATCTTATATACATGTTATTTTGTATTGGCGATTCCAAAGATCGCCGCCTTGACTTGACTTTAGCTTCAGTGCCGCTGTCCAAAATTGTGTATGACCTAATTACTGTAATATTATCTTACTGGATTAGTATCTTATTAGAGAGGAACGAATGTCATCCTTCTGAATACCAAATAGACTAGACAAAAAGACAGCGTAGAGATTTGATGGGAAAACATTCAGAGGGTTAAAGTCACACGCCAGCTGATTAAAGCTAGAATATCAACCCACTCATGTTTTCTTTCTACCCGTTACGAGGTTTAGACACGGAGGCGGAGTTATTAGCGGCGGTGGTTGAAGTACCACTAGTGATGCATGACTTACCTGCATGACGGTTGTCCTCTATTATCGCCCACATTTATAGACAGACGCAGCTTGGCCATGTGACCCGGATATCCGGTATACATGCGCACAACGGAAAAGATAGGCTCTGGAAAAGCTTTGGCACAATGGTCGCGCCCATGTGCAGAATGCAAATGATGGAAGATTCTGAATAACCTTTCTAATTGAATATCCGTTGTGAAGAAACGATGAAACACAAAATCTGTGTCCTTCCCACACATAACCAGTGTACTCCCACACATCACCAGCATTCCTCATACACATCACCAGCGTTCCTCCCACACATCACCAGCTTCCCTCCCACACATCACCAGTGTCCCTCCCACACATCACAAGCTTCCCTTCCACACATCACCAGCTTCCCTTCCACACATAACCAGCTCCCCTCCCACACATCACCAGCTTCCATCCAAGTCATCACGAGCGTCCCTCAGGCTCATCACCAGCGTCCCTCTTACACGTCACCAGCTACCCTCCCACACATCACCAGCTCCCCTCCCACACATCACCAGCTCCCCTCCCACACATCATCAGCTTCCCTCCCACAGATCACCAGCTTCCCTCCCACACATCACCAGCTCCCCTTCCACACATCACCAGCTTCCCTCCCACACATCACCAGCTTCCCTCCCACACATCACCAACTTCCCTCCCACACATCACCAGCTTCCCTCCCACACATCACCAGCTTCCCTCCCACACATCACCAGCTTCCCTCCCACACATCACCAGCTTCCCTCCCACACATCACCAACGTCCCTCAGGCGCATCCCCAGCGTCCCCCTTACACGTCATCAGCGTCGTGTCTATGCATGGCAGGTAGACGCAGCTGTCGTCCTTAGCGTCCTTGATATCGTAACTTCAGCCTTAAGGTGATTACTGTTGAGCCCGACCGACACGACAAGAAATCACCTCAGCTTCCTCAGACAAAAATGGAATACGCGTCAGCAGCCTCTTGCATAAACAGAGTTTCGGGCTTATGTGAGGTAAAGCTGTCAGGATATGCATGTTCCTGGGCCAGGTGTCACAATGCAAAATTCAGGAAACTAAAGTGCGTGGCAAACATGGCGTGGTTTGTATGAATCTAAAAAGATATTCAAGCAACTACGGTCATCGGCAGGTGCGAGAGTCGCACTGGACCAAGATTTATCTATCTAGAACTTTGGTAAGTCTTGGTAAAAATATCAGTTGTTGCGATGTTTATATTTGCATTAGCTGACCAACCCATTTTTTATTATACTACTTACATCTCAGAATACTCGCAATTCAGTACCAATTCTAATGGTGAACTGGCTAAGGACGATACGCGTTCTGATAAGTTTTTTCCTAATACTGGCCATAGAAGTAAAAATTAGAAGCTAATGTAAGTACTTCCCTTAACCAATTGGCGCCGGGTGATGCCTTAAGGCATAACCGAGCCGGGCCATGTAATGCATTAAGATAACTGCTGAGCGTGGCCAGGTAATGCCTTGAGGGATCATTTTCTGAGACTTACAAAATCATAGTTTGGTTTAATAACTTTGCAAATAATTGTTCAATAATGAAGAAATGTTCACAGAATGTTGGTGGTATATACTAACACCCTACCCGGTCTTACAGACACTGCTTTGCCACAGGTGCCTCTTATCTTCTCTTTATGCACCTCTAACGTTCGTTATACACTATCGTTAGGTTTTTATCCTTCGTTCGTGGTTTATGCAACGCCCCCTTGGCGTGAAACGGTTAAAGATTTCAAAGGAAACCAGGGTATACTCTCTCCAATTCAGAATCATTAATAGAAATATAACCTTTAACTTTAACTTGGTAAAGAGAAATATTGTGGAATCAAAAATATCACCATGACTATAATGATATTCTTGATTTGCCTCTATTTTTCCAAGGACTGAGACATAAGATAGGGATGCAAAAATATCTTTGTAACATAGCAAATTGTCAGAGAAAACTTTGTCATATTTTATAGGGCAAGTCTTAATGTTTCCATAAACCACTTTAAGCCTCCATAGTCATGTATTGCAACCCTCAGGATTGAGAGGCATGTGGAGTTCTGTCTCGTTTTCCTTTCAATTGCTTTCCTGTACTGTCTCTAACAAAACAAGATTGGTGGTTTCTAGTTACTAAGATCTCTTGATATTAAATGGCATTGTAGAACTTTTTATGATATCTCCATAGCCGGTGCGCATATATTATCAATTCTGATTACTGTAATACGGACGATTCTTTACTGAAACAATGATCACCGTTTTCAATTGACACTCACGGAGAATATCATAATGATTTTCTGGGATTTATTCTGTTGCTATTTGAGTGGCGAATCTCTCTGAACTAAGATTATGTCATTCATTTTATAATGGACTCATGAATGACTTTCAGGAATTGTAAGTTAATTAAACCAAACTCTCCTAAATTGTAAGTAATGTAAACGGAACTTTCTTCGTCAGGAGTTTCTCGCAATTCATCTGTAATCGCCCTGGTGAAAATACTTATAGATGTATTCTTACTGTAGTTTGGAATTAAAGGGTGGCAATCTTTTCAAAAGGTAAAGAATTCAGTCAGTTGGGCAATATATAGATAAGCCAGCTTAACAATAAGAAACGAAAAGGGCCGGGGACCTTATTGGGTGAGGGGATGTCTCCTGTTACATACCAGCAGTTGCCTTTTTGAGTTATGGAATCTTAGTAGAGCATTACAAAAAGAAGTACTATTCATCTGTAAATATATAGATTAACTCTACTAAAGTTGATAATGACAGCAGTCAATACTACTATCAGTCATTACAAAATTGTATCAAGTGAACAAGTTAAAAATGCTTTCTTTAAAAGGCAATTCATAAAAGTACTATATTTCATAAAATATATGAAATTCATTAAATCAAAACAATTGTTGTCTGTTGTTATGTACATGTATATTTCATTCAGCCTAAAAGCACCAAAAGGTATAGTTTGATAATATTATGGTGTTTTCCCCTTCGCACAATGTGCAACGATACGAGAACCTGATCGTTTAATTTTTCAGAGTATATTCAATAAATCAGTTTCTTTGAGTTTCACCTGCTCCTCCTGCCCGTGTATAGAGCCGTCTGATGGTCAGTAGTCACACTCGGGCTCGTCTTCACTGTATTACTTGCGCACCTCCTCCTGCCAGTGTATAGAACCCTCTCAGGATCTGCGTCACACCTGGGCTAGTCTTCACCTTATTACTTGCGCACCCCCTAATGTCCATGTATAGAACCCTCTGAGGGTCTGCAGTCACACCTGGGCTAGTCTTCACCATATTACTTGCGCACCTCCTCCTGCCAGTGTATAGAACCCTCTCAGGATCTGCGTCACACCTGGGCTAGTCTTCACCTTATTACTTGCGCACCCCCTAATGTCCATGTATAGAACCCTCTGAGGGTCTGCAGTCACACCTGGGCTAGTCTTCACCATATTACTTGCGCACCTCCTCCTGCCAGTGTATAGAACCCTCTCAGGATCTGCGTCACACCTGGGCTAGTCTTCACCTTATTACTTGCGCACCCCCTAATGTCCATGTATAGAACCCTCTGAGGGTCTGCAGTCACACCTGGGCTAGTCTTCACCATATTACTTGTGCACCTCCTAATGTCCATGTATAGAGCCATCTGAGGGTCTGCAGTCACACCTGGGCTAGTCTTCACCGTATTACTTGCGCACCCCCTAATGTCTATGTATAGAGCCCTCTGAGGGTCTGCAGTCACACCTTGGCTAGTCTTCACCATATTACTTGTGCACCTCCTAATGTCCATGTATAGAGCCATCTGAGGGTCTGCAGTCATACCTTGGCTAGTCTTCACCGTATTACTTGTGCACCTCCTATGTCTATGTATAGAGCCATCTAAGGGTCTGCAGTCAAACCTGGGCTAGTCTTCACCGTATTACTTGCGCACCCCCTAATGTCCATGTATAGAACCCTCTGAGGGTCTGCAGTCCCACATGGGCTAGTCTTCACCATATTACTTGTGCACCTCCTAATGTCCATGTATAGAGCCATCTGAGGGTCTGCATCACACCTGGGCTAGTCTTCACCGTATTACTTGCGCACCCCCTAATGTCCATGTATAGAACCCTCTGAGGGTCTGCAGTCACACCTGGGCTAGTCTTCACCATATTACTTGTGCACCTCCTAATGTCCATGTATAGAGCCATCTGAGGGTCTGCATCACACCTGGGCTAGTCTTCACCGTATTACTTGTGCACCTCCTAATGTCTATGTATAGAACCCTCTCAGGATCTGCGTCACACCTGGGCTAGTCTTCACCTTATTACTTGCGCACCCCCTAATGTCCATGTATAGAACCCTCTGAGGGTCTGCAGTCACACCTCGGCTAGTCTTCACCATATTACTTGTGCACCTCCTAATGTCCATGTATAGAGCCATCTGAGGGTCTGCATCACACCTTGGCTAGTCTTCACCGTATTACTTGTGCACCTCCTAATGTCTATGTATAGAGCCCTCTTAGGGTCTGCAGTCACACCTGGGCTAGTGTTCACCGTATTACTTGTGCACCTCCTAATGTCCACGTATAGAGCCATCTGAGGGTCTGCATCACACCTGGGCTAGTCTTCACCGTATTACTTGTGCACCTCCTAATGTCTATGTATAGAGCCCTCTTAGGGTCTGCAGTCACACCTGGGGTAGTCTTCACCGTATTACTTGTGCACCTCCTAATGTCCATGTATAGAGCCATCTGAGGATCTGCGTCACACCTGGGCTAGTCTTCACCTTATTACTTGCCAACCCCCTAATGTCCATGTATAGAGCCCTCTGAGGGTCTGCAGTCACACCTTGGCTAGTCTTCACCATATTACTTGTGCACCTCCTAATGTCCATGTATAGAGCCATCTGAGGATCTGCGTCACACCTGGGCTAGTCTTCACCTTATTACTTGCCAACCCCCTAATGTCCATGTATAGAGCCCTCTGAGGGTCTGCAGTCACACCTTGGCTAGTCTTCACCATATTACTTGTGCACCTCCTAATGTCCATGTATAGAGCCATCTGAGGATCTGCGTCACACCTGGGCTAGTCTTCACCTTATTACTTGCCAACCCCCTAATGTCCATGTATAGAGCCCTCTGAGGGTCTGCAGTCACACCTTGGCTAGTCTTCACCATATTACTTGTGCACCTCCTAATGTCCATGTATAGAGCCATCTGAGGATCTGCGTTACACCTGGGCTAGTCTTCACCGTATTACTTGTGCACCTCCTAATGTCCATGTATAGAGCCCTCTTAGGGTCTGCAGTCACACCTGGGCTAGTCTTCACCGTATTACTTGTGCACCCCCTAATGTCCATGTATAGACCCCTCGGAGGGTCTGTGGTCACACATGGGCTAGTCTTCACGTATCACCGTATCACCCGGGTGCAGGGTTCCTCCCGGCACCCACTGGAGGAGGCGCGGGAGATGTGACGGATGGCCCGGGGAGGTGCCCCGCCCCGACACGCGCCCGGCTATCGGCGGTGTGCAGCCGGGCGCCGGTCAGCAGGGACCTACCTGAGCACGGACTGCAAGCCTCCCCAACCCCGCCTGAGAGGCCTACCTCAGCCCGGATTAGAAACCTTATAAGCAGTACTATACATATAGATAAGACATATAAGATACAAGGAACATCTTGTATAGATTATACAGGGTAGGCACTGAGGCAGAAATCCGGCAGACACAATGGAATGGGCCTCACTAAAACCATGTTTAGAAGACGCCTGGTGGAGTTGAAATCTGGCCTATTCGGTGGAACACCCCCATTATCATTGTATTTATTTCAGGTGGAACGCAGTGTGTTCTCTTACACTACATAGACACTTTAACATGAAACCTTCCCAAAATGGATTTTTGTCTTTCATAGTGGGGATTGTTTTGAAACTCCTTCCGAAAATAAGGCCTGCATGTGGAGCTTTGAGCTTGAGTTTGTGCATAAATTTATACCCCTTTCCAAAAAAAACCCCTCTTGGATTTTGGTATTTTCACATAGTAGGCATATAAAATGGGAGGTGTGTGTATATATATATATATATATATATATATATATATATATATATATATATATATATATATTTGTGTGTGTTATCTTAGCCAGCCCCCTATATATAGCGAGCGACACCCATGCGCTGGCTCTAAGCACGCCTACAGATACATACCCATCAAAGGTGTTTAGTAATCCAGTCAGCTGATCTGCGGTGTTAATGACAGGGGTAAGACGCTTACCAGTGACTCCCCAGACGGCCTGATCCTAGCCGCGGCTTGTAATATGAGCAGCTCAGACTGTGTTAGATGTGGTCGTACATCATGCTAAACCCCGCTCCAACCACAGACACGTGTACAGCATTGGCCAGCTCGCTAAGTACCGCTCCCACCCCTACACATTTATAGCAAAGGCCAGCTCCTTAAACCCGCCCCCACCCACCCCTAGAACTTGTGTACAGCATGGGCAAGCTCCCAAATTCCTACCCCAGACAAATATACATCATGAGCAAGCTCCCTAGACCCTACTCCCACCCAGACATATGTACAGCATGGGCCAGGGACCTGTTTCACTAGTTTTGTGACATGTCTAAATGTCTAGACATGTCTAGATGGTTTGTCCGGTTTCATAAGAACTAGACATTAGACTTCGTTTTTTCCGTTCTTGCCTGCACCGTTGGTGCCGCTTTTCATGTCTGTCTAACACTTTTGTCACCAAACTAGTGAAACAGGTCCATGATGTGTCTAGATTTGTCTAATTCTTATGGGGTCTGTCTTTTCCTAAGGGCAGCTTCTTGTGTTGTCACGAAACTAGACAACTCCAATGTCTGTATGGTGTCACAGACATGTCACGAAACTACTGAAACAGGTCCCAGATCCCTAAATACTGCTCCCACCCAAACATTTGTAGAGCATAGGCCAGATCCCTAAATCCCGATCCCACACAGATATATGTACAGAAAAGGCCAGATCCCTAAATACTGCTCCCACCTAAACATGTATAGCGCATAGGTCAGCTCCCTAAATCCCGCTACCACCCACAAGTACAGAATGAACTAGGGACCATTTTCAGTAGTTTCGTGACATGTCTAGATGGCGTCTGTGACACCATACGGACAGATGACAAGATTGCAGTCGATGACACACAGAGTTTCACTCACTTCTCGTAGGAATTAAGCAATGACACTTTGGGATACATATAATCTATAATCGTCCCAAATATGAAGAAGATTGGCCACTTAGATCTTCTGATATTTGCTAGTCTTTTTCCGCTGTTGCTTGCACTGTTGGTGCCACTGTTGATGTCTGTCTAGGCCTAATGTCACGAGACTACTGAAACAGGTCCCTGGTCCCTAAATCCTGCTTCCACCAAAGACATGTATACAGCATGGAACATTAGATTTTAATTCCTCTTCTACCAGTCTGAAAATGTTAGACATCAAATAATAGTTACTTGATTTGTTACCGTCTAGTATGTTTCACTGGAGTCACATTTTGACGTATCTTCTTCTTTCAGGTCTTTCCTGTAGAATGCATGGATCAACCCTGGCGGCATTTCCCAATTGGCAAGCGTGACCACAAACCCTCTTAACAGTCGTCAGAGTGACTCTAAAAAAAACAATGATACAAAGAATCGCCAGATCTGTTGAAACAGCTGATTTAAATGCTTGATGTGTTTTATGAAACCCCTCAAAACAGTATTTACATGCTTTCAAGAGTTTTATCTGAAAGATTAAGTTTAAAAATTGAAATGATTTTTAAGGCGTAATTTTTTGACTAGGAGAAACCGAATCGTACGCTTCACCTCGATTCCCTGGTTTCGTGTTTCACTCCTCTTACTTATGTAACAAAATCAGCTCTTGTCGTTTTGCAGTATTCTTTGGGTTTGCTCTTGGAGAATATTTCGATGACATGTTTCTGATCCTATCACAAAAGTCAATATAGACATCGTTCTGCACCTTTAGAAATGTCTGCAGGTTTGATTTATGTATTGCCACTGCACGGTGTTTATCATTGTGGTGCATATCAGTAAAGACTGCATGTCTACCAGAAGTGAGGGTAGAAAACTATGTATATTGCTCAGAAAATTATGAAAAAGATATATTACTACGTTAATGTTTGGCAAACTTGACGGTGTATCTATGAAGCCACCTTCACTTTTGGCCTAGGGGAAAAAAGTTCTATTCTAAATTATCCATACTACCACATAATGAATTTACAAAAAGAGAGAAAAAAATTAAAGATGTCCCAGAACTCATCATGGAGGCTAATTATATCAATAGTAAAATGTCGCATGAGAATATTTCTAATCAAAATGGAAATGTGATCTCCTTCTGAGCTAGAGCTTTTCGAACATATTGTTTTCTTTTAGAAAATGAAAGAAGAGATCTACTAAGACATGACTAATTATAGATATCAGTAAATCACTGAACTAAAGTCGTCTTAATCATGTTCGACACTGTGGCGTAAAACTAAGTGGACCGGCTACACCAGGATAGATTAATCTATAGCAAAAATAATTGGCTATGATTACTAATACACTAGAATTATACCAACTCTTTCTGAATTGGCGAACAGCAATTATAGTGGTTGCGTGATAGCATCAAGACATGCATTGATGCAGAGTTTGAGAACCTTGTCCCACAGGAAGTCTCCTCTCTACTGTGGTACACATCTACACCTTATGTCCAATTTTGGTACAGATAAATTTGTTGGAAGGTAGCAACTGACATGTTATTACTTTCCATCAAATACCTTTAAAGGCACATCCTACTATACATAGTGGTGACACCTGATGATTTTCAAATACTGACAATTACCAATTCAATCTGGTTCCTTTAAATCTTTCTAATTCTAAGTGAGTGAAGTATAACATATTATCAAATTTTATCTAACATTCTAGGTAAATTAAGCCAATTTACATTTGACTGATCTATATATAGGAAATTACTGAAAAAATATAGTTTCTTCCACTCTTTAAGGACTGTGACCTATGATTTGCATGCTAAACTTATAGTACTATACATCTGCTATATTCTATGGAACTTTGAAGAAAATCATATGGGTTTTAATATGCATTAAAGTTTTAGAATTTCAAATAATTCTATTATAATATCTTCTAGAAATCAAAAACTAGCACGGTGGCTCCAATTTCTTAACTTACCATTTTTTTCTATTCAAGTTTTATTCAAGTTTTATTTAATGATGATACAATCGTTCATCTGTTTCCAGATGATCTTCCACGCTGACGTCAACATAGACTATTTACACACTCAGATACAGGACTCTACAGGACTACACAACCTTCCACACACCCATTCATCCATAACTATTTTATTGTCACTCTTCTATCCTTTTAGTAAACTTACCCCAGGCCTTTATTTCTACGTGTCTTTTTTGGTTTAAAGGTCTTTATTTCATTCTGTTGGTGTACAGATTTTCCATAAAATACTTGAAACACAAAAAAATATATTGATGGGACGGCTTTTAGCATTTACAGGGGCAATGATGATGAGAATGATTTGTGATATCAAACAACAATTTCTAGTAACCATAACTTAGTGCTAAATATATATCCTTGTACCTGTTTATTTTATCTTCTTATACTCTAGTGTTTGGTTGACAGAGTGTTTTTTTCGCCAAGTTCTTCAACATTTCCTTTGAGTGGGGTTTTTGTGTGACAGTGCTTATTCAACTTATTCGATATCGCGATTCCCTTGTAGCCCGGGCTACGCTTGTACCCAATTGTTCTGAAGCGATGTTCAAGGAATTCAACACGATCATCACTTTTGGTCCTTTTTATTTCCGCATCAATATTTACAAGGTTCCTTGAAAATATATCCTTTAATGTGTCAGATAACATTTATCCAATTGTAATAATCCCTAGGAAATCATTGAAATGTCCAAACCCTGGATCAACGCCCGTGGGAGTCTATGAATAGCAGCCTCAGCTTTTTTTCTCTTTGCTCCCTTCCCAACCTTTGATATCAAATTCTGGAGCTCTCAGAAAAGCAGTCAGAGTTGAGGAAGGCGTCCAGGCCTCCACTTGCCTTCTCAACTGGCGGCTAAATTGATACTTAGCGCGACAAATCGATGACGACCGAATCCTGCCCGCACGTCAACACGCCACCTAGTGGCCACCCCCCATGCATCACACCTTGTAATGGGCGATATTAGGTGCAATCACCTAACGCACCTCCAGCCAGAAGTAGCAGGTCGAAAGGTCATCTGGCAATGCTAACTGCGGTGATTATGGAAAGGCGGAGGGTCAAGAGGAAGGGGTCGGGTCTTTAATGGGACAAGATCTGTGAGGGTCTGTGGTCAGTCGGGCTCCTGATGAACTGCCAGTACCGATATGAGGCTGTCAGGAGTTGGGCGTGTTTTAGTAATGGTGTTTGGTCCGGGTTCATATCTTTATTCTGAAATTGTGGATCACTATGAACATTCAATACAGTGTCCATGCACACGATTTAAAGTAAAGCATGTATGTTGCGCATGAAAGTTAACAAATACTATATAAATCTGTACATCAGTACCATCACACGCGTAAGATGAAGTTCGTTGCCTTTTTGAGCGTGGGAATCACGCTCAGATATTCTGCCTAGGTTAGGGAATTACAGATGCATTCAGGATGCTGCAAACCTCCCTCAATATATGCGTTCTAACTCTATGGCATTGGTATGGTGTAGAGGACCAGTGTCGTATAGTCTTTTTAGAGGAGCATCCAGCTGATCATGACGAATCACTACAGACTAAGGCCTGGCGTCCACCTACTATACGATAGAAATCTAGACCTACCGATATGGCACCGATATAGGAAGCAAGTATCGGAGATATATATATCGGGAAGGTGCAAAATCATAGACATATGTCTAGACATGCCAATCCACCAAGCATTGAATGGGTTTTTTATCGGTGTCTAATCGCAGAAATGTGGTCAACTGCCCCGATATTAGGTGACCTTCCGACGCGATTTTGATTTTTTATCGGGAGGTGCATCGTAGACCATATCGGAGCCATATCATAGTAGGTGGACGCCGGGCCTTAATCTACCTCATTGACTCACTGGAGCATCTCATATTTGGACCCTATAAGTACAATTGTAATGTTCAGTGACTGGCTAGCTGGATGCCAAGTGGGTTACAGCAAATGACCCGCAGACTGTATGGATAAACCCCTTGATAGTTATTTTTTTAATATTAGTTCTATAGTTGACCCACATAACCAACAGACCCCAGATTGTAGATAAGTTGTAATTTATTTGTAGATTTCGTTGGATTACAGGTTGATTGTGACATTACGTTTCGGCTATTATACAGCCTTCATCAGGTGTAGTCATCTACCTATACAGGTACTAATGTGCATTTTGAGAGCACTAATGTATGCAATGATATAACTACATATGTATTGAATAAAGTTCTTACATGGTCCATTTCGGGTTCCTCCCGTGTTCTATACTATAATCGATATTCTTCTTATAATTTTACGTGATGTAATATAGAGCGTACACGTGTTCATTTCAATTTTTGTAATTTATAGTCAGTATTGGTCAATAATATATTTGAACATTGAACTTTTTTTTAATAATTCCAAAGTAATTCATCAATGACAATCATACCATTTGTTCCTAGTATATCCTAATACCAATCCTTACAAAATCCTTTATGAATAATCAAACCTTAAGGATAGAGCATTTTAGGATAAACTTTTGAACCATTTCGAATTCTACAAAGAAGTTCAGTGTTGTGGAGTTCATTAGGCAGCCCAAGCGACAGGAAATCCCGGCTATAAAGGAATGTTGATATAAGAAGTTGCTCAACATTCCCGGTTCCAATAACGATCATTTTCAGACAGGGAGCGACCAATAGTAGCGAGAAATGATGAGCAAGAAAGAAGATTGCGCGTTGAACTCAAAGCTAATGTCGGGCAGTTTATCTCCTTTTTAGGTATGAAAACCAGAAATGCTTGATATCATCGCTCGTTAGTCGCGAAGCTGCCTTGTTCCTTCCAGATTTTGATATCTTATGGCAGCTGTCAGACCTAGCCAGACGTATTGTGGCTCTTTTTTTCAATTTTGCTGAAAAGTGCTGAAATGTAAGTCGTTGGCTCCCAATAGATTTATTGGAACTAAATGTTAGCAAGTAGTAGCGTTCTTATAAGTGAAATTCCTCTGTTAATCCAAACTGGAACCTTTTTGAGGAAAGTAGTTAATATAGTGCACATGGATGCCTAGTGATGGATTTGTTCCTTCATCGCCAGGGTATGTGGCAGGTCAGTCCTTGCTGCGTAGCAATAGAGTCGGACCCCTGGACAGAAGTTCCAAAGGTTCGCCTTTAGTACATAACCCTCCGGATATATAAGGCTGGGTCGCAGTGGGACGATAGGTCTCTTGTCAGGGTCCTTCTGTGAGGAAGGAATTAATTAGGATCTCACGATTTTAGGATTTTCCATTTCTGTTGTCTGGGATACAGTTTGGCTTTCCGATTGAATTGTATATTAGGCAATGGGAACTTCAATGAGCATATTGTTTATTGTACTTCTTGGCATCAATCTCTTTGTGTGAGTAGTGAATACAAGATAACCCGGCTCTTCTATCCCGAACCAACCAACGCTAAACTATACATGTTCTTATATCCGTAGGGTAGCTCTTATAAAGCGCCCGATTTTATCTAATGATCATATTGACCTAAGGAGGAAATAGCCGGCGACCGCTGCACTTATAAGAAATCAGTCTTTCCGTTATCTGCCCATTGCAGGATTTGGTATACAAAGAAGAAAACACACAAAAGCAATGCTAAGGCCAAACATGAATAAAAATTTAATTGCATATGCAATGAGGATGAAAATGATTAGATTTATTAAAGATCGATTTTTTTTATCACGTTGATGTCGAAACAAGCACTACTAGATTAGGATGTGCGTATCATCATATAAACCAATACACTACACTCTATGCATTCTAAAACAAAAAGAGCTAAGCTCATTTCTTTTTAAATTAGTGGAAGTGGAAAATGACCGATAGCCAGCCGCGGCTCCTCCAAGTTTGCACTTGATTGGAGTTGATGATGCCAGTCTGTGCTTTGACAGCTGCGTAATATGATTAACCAATCTAGACAGCTGACTTCTCAGCCGGAAAAGTGGTCTGATTTTTAACGTGTGTTTACATAATCACCTGTTCCTGTTCCTCTGGGCTAATCCTAGACTGGCTCCAGTCCCTGCATCCTATGTCTACTCTCCTCGCTGGGATACAGGGACTGGTAGAATCGGCAATGGTGTTAGATTTCTGGCGCTGTATAGCGCCAGTATTTCCAACACTCTCCATACAGATATCATGGCTACTTGTCAGATATCTGATGGAAGATTGATACCTTCTCACTTTGATCTTAATCGGGTCACAGCCAGGAGTAGGCTAAATCTATTGCTATGACAACACAGGCGGCCAGGGAACTGGAGGAGGGGAGGGGGAGGGTTAGGAGGAAGTATAGGATTACAGGAGGTGGCTTGGGGCCATAAACAGGAGATTCTGTTTCTACTGGACAAGTCTTTGATTCATTGGCCAGTCAGAGAAGGATACATATTTTAATGAACTTTATTCTGATTGTGATCAATCATTCAACGAATGTTCATAATCAAAGACTTGAGCAAGTCTAGGCTAATCCATCAGTGGGCAGGAGGCCTTCAGTCTGTCTGCTCGGCGTCAGGCTGTTTTCAGACACAACCGACGCGGCTTCACTACGAGTTGGGTCAGTTTGACAAGGCCTGCCAGACGGTCGAGCGATTGGGTCAGTTTGACAAGGCCTGAGAGACGGCCGAGTGAGGAGATGTGGATGGGTGGAGAACGTGACATACAACTTACACGTACGGTACGCTAGTTGTTATTCACCCAAGACCGGGTCTCTAAGTGAAAGTCAATAAACAAATACATTTAAACTTCGATTATGAATATTTCCAGGTATTCACAAAAAACAACAACTTTAATCATATGACTTGAAAAGGCCACTATGAAGCTGAAACGTTGTAAAAATAAATTGTTCTAATAAAGCCTACATTAAACCGAATGGGATAGCAGTTGAGTTATACTTGCCTTCTTACCTCTTTAATCATAAATGTAACCAGGTATTAATAATAAACAAATAATAATCTTTTATTCCGAAAAACATGAAGAATAGCCAACTGGAAATTTAGGCATATGTGTGAAATCTGTCTTCATATGCGTGTTATAAAATCATGTACATGTACATAAATTAGCCCTTCAAAAAGGGACGTGTGTATAAATGAATCACATGAGGCAGAACTGTGGACGAAAAATTCCTCATCGTTTTCAATGTTGAAAGAAAAATAAATTGAACAGTGTATGACAGTGGCAAAAGTTCATAAAAAGGTACTCCCAATTCATTATCCCTTTTTACTGTAGGGAGGGAGGTAAAAAGATCTTGTGAAAAGTGCAGTCCACGGGAACGATTGGTCACGTGATCAGAGAGGGCCACAAAGTGGGAAAGAGTTCGTTTCGTTCATGCTATGGGCGTAACAAGCGTAGCCATGCTCGATGAGACAGTTCACTCAGATCCATTATAAGTTCACATGTTCGCCTCAATTAACTTATACCCCATCCCTGCGAAATAAAGATATGGAGTTGTGATTTGTTTGGGTAAACAACATTAATTGTGAGGAGATGGTGATGAATTTTATTGAATCATTTGTATTTGATTAAACAATATCAAATGTGCCTGATCCAGCGGTGAATCAAATGGGTTTCCTTTATTTCCTATTGTAAATGCATTAATCTTTGTTTACATCGTCACAGGTACAAGTTTCTTTTTTGATTTTCCTTGATACTTCCCACCGTTGTCTTTATCTTTATCCCTGGGTCGATATTCCCCTATATATCCCAGCAGCCTCCAAATCTTCTCTTTTGTTCTCCCCCATACTCTATGTTCATCCAATTATATACCCTTCAGAATATCCCATAGGCTTTCAACACTCAATGACCCGCATCCATACACATTGTCCTTAGTCTTCACCCATCCTCACAGTGGATCAATACGCCTGGCTGCTTATAAGCACCATGGCGTATTAATAAGCACCATGGCGTATTAATCCCGCTTTGATATGTCCACAACTTACCGCTGCTGCGGGTTTCCCGGCGCACCCCACTGCTTCAGCTCGATTGCCTCCGACTAAAATCACTTTTCACCTTGGCATGCCACCAAAAGGAGGCCTTGCATGCTGTGGAGCTGGGTGGAGGAGGGTGGGGGTGAAGACAACACATACCCGTCTCTTAATACCATAAAGTAATGAGTCCTGAATAACAAAAAGGGAACGTATCTCTCTTCCACTTGCTGATAGAATATACAACGATTCCTGTGAAGCACTCATGTCAAGTCAGTGGCTGGAACTGGCGTTAAATTTCGAACACGAGATCGGGGACCCTAGCCTGTTTAATATTCCATAACTGCATAAGGTAAAGCCTCAGATATAGTTCTATAAGTAGTGACCTATATTGTCCATATCGTCCTAGGTCCTCAAAAATTGTCTTAACCTATGAGATCTCTTTAGAGGTGTCGTGGGTGAAGCTTTTACTTAACCAATACAAACTCCAGTGTAGATATACGAAAATAGAGGCTTTTGAAGTGCTACAGCAATGATCAGGTCCCTTGAGACAGCATAACATCATATAGGGTCGTTTAGTAATGAATGAAGGATAATAATCTAATGGCGCCACCAGTGGAATATATTTGTACTTTCCCCCACTTATCCCTGTGTGACTGTCACGACCTGTTGGTTTTCGAACTTTCTCAATTTCCCTATTATTTTTTTTTATCAAAATTGAATTGCTTCTACAAATTGAATGTTTGTAACTACAAGATCTCACCATGAAAAGAAAAATACTGAATAAAATAAAATCGCGTTTTTTGTGGGTTTTTTGAATTTCTATATTTAATAAATTATGACGGAAATTGGCATCCGACAATCTATCAGGACCAAAAGTCGGTAAGTGGCAAATGAGCTAAAGCTGTCTGCTAATACCATAAAGGAAGGCGTCCTTAGCCGGGTGTGAGAGGCCCAGCCAAAAAGCTGCTTATTCTCCTCACTGAGGTGTTGTTGCGCGTGCATCAGTGA
This sequence comes from Alentia gelatinosa, assembly GCA_950022655.1. Taxonomy (NCBI): domain Eukaryota; kingdom Metazoa; phylum Annelida; class Polychaeta; order Phyllodocida; family Polynoidae; genus Alentia; species Alentia gelatinosa. Next base: position 17,957,662 of record OX465592.1, read on the forward strand.
ACTGGAGAAAAATTAGCTTGCCTCCGTCCCACATGATTAAAGGTAGCAGCTCAGCCTGCAGGGTGCCTGCCTCTCATTGGGGTCCGGGAGGTGTTAACCCTCTCACCGCAGCGCAGCGTCATGCCTGATGCATCCACTTATCATTGATATAAATATGTATTAAATATATATATATAATATATAAATGTATCATACTATATATAGAATATAAAGACTCGGAAGTATTGGTATCTATTTATATATATTGGACTAATGAGGATTCGGAAGTATATGGACCATTGATGTCTAGATGTATATATTTTACTACAAACAGTCGGAAGTAAAAGGACCATTGATGTCTATATGTACACATTGTACTATCAACATTCAGAAGTATAAGGGACATCTTTATGTACACATTGTACTCCAAACATTCAGAGGTAAATGGACCTTTGATAGCTATATGTATGAAATGGACTGTAAACATTCAGAAGTATATGGAGCATTTATATATCTATTTCATTTTGTAAAGAAATGCTTTTAACATTATGAATTCCTCAAACAGGGTTCCATCCAAGTGTCCTTAAATCGAAATACACAAAACGATATGCATACATAAGGCTCAGGTATCTGGCAGTTTGACACCAATCAGTCGACTCTTGATGATAAATATCCATACCTGAAATAAGCCTTATATTGAAACATCATTATACACAAAGACAGGACCAGACAAAGATATAATTGGACATATATTTTTCTGAAAGGAGGTATCTGTTATTCCTATATACCCATTTCCGAACAATCCATAGCTACATACCGCTGCTAGGGGTACAGTAATTATGAGTTAGGTCTCGAGGCTGACGTTTTTGTCCCAGGCTGACGTTGTCGTCCCGGGCTGACGTTTTCGTCCCAGGTTGACCACATGGTTTTTATGGACGATATGATTGACTAACGCACTGTGTCAACGATGGCCCCTCAAACTATGAAAAATACAGGTATGTATACATTGGACTATAAACATTCAGAAGTATATGGACCATTGACATTTGTATGTATACATGCATTGGACGTTTAATATTTAGATATATGGACCAATGATATATATACACGGGACAAGATCTTCAGTTTGCTAACAATTTCACATTTACGAAGTGATGCTCTAAAACCAGTAATAATTGCAAACCAAAATGCTAAATCTGAATTATTGTCTGAAGATCATTTGGAATAGATGTATGTCCAGAATTTATCTGAACGCCTTTTTATTTGGTAATACCCTTGAGAATAAGCGTTAGCCTGTAGTCATTAGAAGAAATCCATAAAAGCACATAATCTCCGATTGTACCAAACCCCAGATAAATGATTCTTGATTGAATAAGGGGAGAAACTAGGTGCCAAGTGTACTTCAAATAATCCAGCCCGGTTTGCGGTACAAGGAAAAAGAAACAAGATCAAATTTAATACCAAAAAAAAGAGTTTGATTTGAAAGGATTATTCCTACACATAGATGTGTTGGCCGAAACGTCCCACATTAGGTAGACCTCTGACTGGCACTGGATTCCAAATAGCCCAGAGCCTGAAGATGAGCCGAACAGCACTTGTCATTATCCAAGAACACTTTGTAACATTTGTCCTTATAACCTTTATAAGGAAGACGTAATGAGATTATCAGCTAAGATATCATTATCCTATTTGATGTAAGAAGCAGCCAGTTGGATATTATCGATACAAAACAAAACGCGGAAATGTCACTAAGCCATCCCATAAAGACCGACTTCTCCCGGAATGAATGATAGATAATCCCTGCCTATCATCGCTGATTAAATGGTTCATTTTGCTCCAATTGATAGACACTGGCCCATCGTGTTTGGGTTAAAGCGTTGGTGCAAAGGTCTAATACATTGATATTTGGGTGGCCTAACTCTTCACTTGGGGCTTCGGCTAAATGATCTGCCGGCGCTTCCACAGATATACTAATGTCCCAGGTGCTAAAATCAAAGTCTATACCTGCCCAGACAGCAAAACCTCTGTAAGAAGCATCAGAGACAATAGGGACTTCTTGAAAATCAACCTGAATTATACTACGACCGTTGAAGATCTCAGAGAACTTTTTGGCCCACCAATTGTAGCTGTGTTACCGCGAGAGTTCTGGCACTGAGAGAAGAAAACGATCTCCTGCTGAAGCTCCTGCCACCTCTTACAATTTGGGGGCAAAAAGATTATCAATACCTCCCAAAACCTCAAAACCTTTCTTCGTCCCATAACTTTTTTCCAAGGTGTTAGTGACTACTTTGCTCAGTTTAATGACTTTAGCATCTGGTAGGTTGGGCTCAAGGCTATCAATGAAATACACTGTACCTGTAGAAATACCGTAGTAGTAGAAGGAAATGTGAGTTTGTTCCCGGCTACCTCAAAACCTAGCGACTCTACTAACCCTATGCATTTATCTCGATATAACAAATATCCTTTATATGATTTGCCTATAAGGAGGATATCATCTAAATGATTACCGATAGTAGGAATACCTTTCTTACAGGCGCAATCTATAATGAAATTTTAGATTTTTGTGTATATACTTGAGCACAACGGAACTTGAAACAAAAGCCTATTTTCACAGAATAGCCCAGCCCCGAGCCCTATGCGGCGTTTCCACCTGCCGATTATGCCAACCGATAAAGGCATTTCGCACCGTCGCCCGATTATGCGACACTTTCCGTGCAATAATCGTCAGGTGGAAACATAAATGGTCAACGATTTTTCTCTCACTCAGTCCTTTTTCAGTTATTCTTTATTCTGGAATCTCTACTAGGGTCCGTAGATTTTGATTTCAGTAGGCTCCAGAGCCACTTTCGATTTCGGTATGGGTAAAAGCTTTTCACAAGGATAACCACCGAACGACTACAACCGGATTCCGGCAAAGGAAAATCGGTAATCGGGCGTAGTTTACCATTAGATTTTTTCCCCGCCCCCAAAGAGTGACTACACTGAGGTTTGAGTACAGCATGTCAAATTTGCCCGCGTTTTGATCCTTCTTCGACGGTTCGAGATATCTGAGTTGAGAATTTACTCTCCGAGGTGGAGTTATAATTCTCACACTTATAACTAACCGAGTAATTGTCATCAACTAAATTCTAAACCCCGTGTTTAAACCTTCCCAAATAAAGTCCTAATCTTCCTTGGATAAACTAGAAACGTTGATAGATTCGAAAAACTATTTATAATCCCTGCATGGATAACTGTGACTCGTTTGAGTGGATAAAATTATTACAATAACAAACACCAAGGTCGCAATCTGAGAAATTCACCAGATAAGTGTACTCACTAACACCAATAATAAATGTGTCAGCACGAACATTTAAATTACTGACTCGATTAACATCACGGATAGGATTACCCAACACATTTACAGTTGGTGTGAATAAAAACCTTTTTCCTGTGTAGAGTGGTCTTGGCCCTATCGGGGGAGTTTGTCTACTGGAAAGTTATTCTGCGGAAAGTTTTTCCATTTACAGTTGGTGTTGGAGCAGACGTTATTTACAATGATTTATATTATACTGGTATAAACGTCCATATGCTTAACATTAGGAAGTAGTACTCAACAGGCTTGCAAGTACGGTAACTCCTACTCAATCTGAGTCAATGGGTTATAATCAGGTAAATATCACCAGGCTAAGATGAAATTTGAAACATATTCGTTTTTGGTCTGAGTCTCCATTCATCATCTTCTTTGGTGCACTTTGGAATATTCACTCGTCTTTCACCTCGTTCATATTACTGCGTTCCCTAAAATCGATAGGGAACGGGGACACAGACCAAACACTTATTCCTTTCTTTCTTAGTAATCGACGTTACCTTATATGTCTCCTCACATTCCGCAGTTGATACATTGTTATCAACTAAAGTCGAGACCACGTGGCTGCTAAAACACTTGACCAATACAAAGAGATCGGAACATATTGATAATCTCAGCATGGTTGGTCTCAGACAAGTGCCCTGTGAGGTATACAAATCCCACCGTCTGAATTCCACTTTCCATAACATCATCTTAAAAATGTAAAGTACTATTAAATGCTTATGGAAAGGGCCACTTTGAAGTACCCGTAGCTGAATTTAAAGGAGGGTGAATGGAATCTAATTTGCTCGTCAATGTCGCGTGGCATTTTAGTGCTATTAGGTTTTCTGTCAGTGTGATCAATATATCCTTGTTCTCAAATCCCTTTGCTCTGAAATAAAACAACACAACAGAATTATAGGGCACCTTCTTTGCTTTAAAATAGATTAAAGCAAAACACCTGTTTGATCTCAGGAGTCAGTCTGTTCAGGTTCTAAAATTGAGATTAATTATGGAAACATTTTACTGTCAAACACAAATGTGTTTGAGATATGTTTAAGTGTGGTTGGATGCTACCTATGATGGACTTCAGCTTTGTGTCAAAAGCACATTTATACGTTGTTGTGATTCCCCCTTTTACTGTATCCCACATATTGTATTGAAGGAATCTTGAATGTAAGGTCTTCTGATATTGATCAAACTTAACTGAGAAAAATATTGTAGTATATGTTGCTTTGCTTTTTCTGAAACAGTACGATTTAACGTAATATCAGTGTGTCATTGTCAGGTCTTAGAGACATTACTTAAGACTTGGGGAAGCGGGGATCGGCTAATCATTCAAAGGATAATTAATATTATAGTCACCCTCATTATATCGTCCTAGAACTTAAGAAAATCTTAATTATTAAAATCCATCAGTAATTTTCATACTTGTATACGTACACAGTGCAGTAGGACAGTAATGGAAATACAACGTGAACTAACTGTGAAAATATGGTAAAGCTGACGGAAACCGAACGAATAAGTAATCACTGACTTTCTCCACCATTCCACCTAACAGTAACACCTCGTTTTATCAAAGACTTACCGCCTGGAGGACTCACCATGTTGTCCCAGAAATGTGTTATGATGGACTTTTAATGGACAGCCTTAAGAATCTCAAATACTTTAGAAGTTCACTTCTCCCACTCACTCTCACTCATTCCCTCCCTCTATACCTGTTTCATCCTCCAATCACATATTACATAATAATTGAACAAGATAGTGGAGTATAGATCTATTTCAGCAAGATTTTATTTCACTGCTTCTCGTAGGTACAATGTTCAAGTAAGGATATCCAGTGTACCAAAGGATAATACATCACATGGCTTTTTAGTCAGAAGATTGCTCCTTTTTATATACAGTAGACCCACGCATAAGATCTCATGTGTATCCTTAGTTATTAAACTATGAATTATTTTCTATGAATACACACCAGTGGCCCGTAGCTCTCCCCGGATCGGTCCCTAAACCATATTTGATAGAGTGTCCCTCCGAGGTGACTGTTTACTCAGGGTTTTGGCCTCTCATACCGAAATAAACATTTAATAGAGGAAAACATGGCCGAGCAAAAGTGTCCCTTATCACGGAGTGCCCGCTTATGCTGGGTGTCCGTTACATGGGGTTCTATATATATATATATATATATATATATATATATATATATATATATATATATATATATATATATATATATATATACTTAAGTATATATCTTTATACTTAAGTATTTATTAGAAACTATACTGGCTAAAATGTCCTAATTCACTTGGTCTCTTTCCTCTTTTGATTGCTACTTTGCCACTCTCATCAATATTCATGTTATAATCATTTCGCTAGCAACGTTCTAAATAATGTACCTATTTTTCATACTTTTAGCATGACGAAGTCCTCTGTCCTGTACTATGCACATTCATTCTCGCCCATGTGTGAATAGAAGAGGTTCTTGGGTAGTGAGAGAATACTGAATAGCCGATGTGTGAAAAGAAACTAGGTTGTTGTGTAGTGTGGGAAAACTGAATGGTTGATGTGTGACTGCGATCACCTGACCACACAGTCAATATGGCGCCGCCAATCCCCACCTGGCCCCCGCCAAGATGGACGAGATTTTGATCCCTTTAAGATAAGAACTGCAGGGAAGCGGTAAGCCGTAGAAAGGTCGGGCAGGAACCGCGAGGGCTGCCTAATACCAGCGTGCATGGGGCGGCCTGGTGAAGGTCCCGATGCAATATGCCTGTGACAAAACACCCCAACCAATATAGTAACGGCCAAAGTAAACCAGTCAGTGTGCGCGAATTTCTCCCAGATCCCAGTTATTTTTTTTCTTTCTTGTGTTATTTTATGTAACGATCAACGAATGGTCTTCATTGAAACTATCGCCCATAGTTTTGTCTTGAGAAATGTCACCCATCTCATTCCTTTTCCTAAGTACTTGATTTTAGCATGCTGACAAAGTTGATCAAATTCTATCAAAGTATATGAGGCTATTTCAACGTAATATAGACTGATAATAAACTGTTTTGTTTTCAAAATTCAGAAGAGATAAGATATAAATGCTCATTATCTTTTTGCTTCAGCGGTTTAAATCATCCTTTCTAAATTGGTATCGGGAGGTTTCTAAATTGCATCCTAAAACGTTCGTGTTTTCTGAATTATATGTTTCAGTCAAATTTATCTACCAATAAACATAGAAAGCTCGGCATAGCTAGAGATCTGGCAAGGCAAGGAATCTCGTTGAATAGTGGGTTTCATAATGTCGTGGTGAAGCCAGTGCACGTTGAATCTGGACCCTTTATGAACTTCATTCCCTCAGACGATAAGCAGAAGTTTTTCTCTTATTTATCGCTACGGGGATGTCGAGTTTTTATGCTCGGCGTCCACTTAGTACTACGGTAGAAATGTGGACCTTAAGTGGGATGTCCACATACTACGATAGAAGAGTATACCTCCTTATGGGCTACGAAGCAGATTACCTATTTCGTATTCCCTCGAAAGGAATCAGAAAGTCAATATCATAGGTTGGCAGAGTGCACTGTGGAGTGTAGATCTATACGTCTTTAGAGAGTCACAAAAAGGTGATCATTTTCTCGATAAACCTACCAGTGCATCAATGCAGATCTCAGGATGCGATTTACTATTGCAATATACTATAATTCTATAAATATAGCATGGACATGAATAATCGTTGATAGGTTTATAGAAAATATGATTACATTATTTCTCATACTGTAAAAGACAATAAAATAATAAAAAATGTAACTGTGGCTGAATCTTAATTCGTATATGAATAAAAACTAGTAATTCGACGCTATTAGACTTAATCAAATGATACCATATTTATGGGGTTATATATCCATGTGCATTCTCATTCCGATATTTCAGAATTATCTGTAGAGTATTTCTCAAGTGAGACACATTGGAACTTTCTTTATCGTAGTGCATCGTATTGCATCATTTACATCGGGAAAACCTGATCCACTACTACGATTTTACGTTTCTTTCTAAAGCGATGGCCTTTTTCATCGGCAACCTCTACGATACCCTCCCGATACCAAAATTGGAAAGAATGTTTAAAACATATTTAAATTTCGAGAGTGAGATGAGACATTTGTAACTCCTCTAAATCCATGTTGGCTCCTCTTTTTTCCTTATTACTTATGTATTCCTTTCCCTGCCTCCTGTCCTTATATCTATATAGATGTGGTGTGGCAGGGCTGCTTCGGGACTAGAAATTATTTTCCAAGAGAATGACGTCTTCCCGAATAAACTCGCAGAGAGTTGACGGCGGGAGAAAAGCCATCTCGTAAGAAATAATTTACACCAAACTTACATCCATATCCGTACTTTATTTCCATGTGTAACAATCATCTTTTATTGCATTAATTCCCTTGCAAAATAAGGCAATCTTAAGTTTCGCAAATTGACAAAAATAATTTGCCGTATTCCTACATTGTATTAAGACGTTTTACAAGGGAATAAGCAGGCAATTTGTGATTAACATGAAGAAGATATTTCAGCATCATCATTTTGTCTCCTTATGGGTTATCCCCAAGGTTTCACAGAATTAGTGATAATGACTAGAGGCTGTGATATTTATGATAATCTGCAGATCTAACTTTCTCGGAATTTATGTGTTACTGTGTCATCTTTTCCCTCTCGTGTGACTTCCAACTAGCACAGCTCCCATTTGGACAAACCACATTAAATTATGCTTTTCAATAGTTCTACCCGGAGCTTTCCATTTGCCATTACAGAAAACACCTGCGTCTGAACATTTGTCAATGCAGATTTACCTTCTTTTACTTGTTTGGATCACCATTCTCTCTCCTTGTACCACAAATGTTCCCCGCACCTTCTGCCGTATCCTCCTAATCCTGCCACACTCTAGAGAATTTTTAATTTCAGGGTTACTTTCAGTTCTCTCAATATAGGGTGGTGTTTAATAATCCCATAAATCTTTCTATTGTTTTAAGCATCGATCATTATTCTTTTTATTTTCATTGTTTTTCAGACTTTTGTGAATCCTTTGTTAGCATATGCACATCGTACATGTTACCATCCCACACTGAAAGAAATTTAAAAGCATGAAAACATTAATTTTACATGAATTGACTCCGAACTATATATGACATGATTGTTTCCTTTTCTTTACTTTTTCCATAACCAAGTTCTTTACCTCAACTTTGTTTCTTTTCTTTTCCTTTTCACATATGTACATAATCTAAGGCCTAATCTTATAGACTAGCTACCACAATGACAAGATAAGTGAATTTGGAATATCTACTATACCTAATGAAGAAAACAGATAACCATACACAGATATGTATTTATAACATATAATATAACAAAGTATACAATTACATAACAATTCTTATCAACATACAATCACATTTACTTCTGTAGAGTTCACATGATACAAATCCTCTTGGTTATAGCAGTACTCACGCCTTGACTTGTGGATATAGATGATATGAAGCAGTGGCATATGGTGGTAGCAGTCATCAGTCTCTTTTCCTCCAGTGCTGGGGTGATGGTACCATGTGGAGAAGCCCAATCCTCAGTAAAGGCCTCTGTAGCCTAGAGTCCTATGGTCTTCCAGCCTCCTCACTGTATTGTTGGTAATACTTAGCAGCCTGGAGATGTTGATGCCTCAGTGTCTGGGAGAGAAGTGATTCCTGAGTGGACACCTGCTCCTTGTATACCCTATCAGGGGGTCAGTCCAAAACGAACACAGGGGACGGTTCAAACACTGGGGGTGGCAGTCCAAACAGTTGAGCCTTAACCACTATCTTAAGCGGGGACCTGTTAAGAAGCACCCTGTGTTATTCTTAATACATACATTACATTCTTAAAACATCTTTTAAAAAAGTAGCTGCCCTGTAAGAGCTGCTCACCTCAACTAACAACAACTGGTATGTATTTGACAAGTGTGTATGTGGGGAAGGGTTAGTATTTCTCCTTACTTCACCTTCTTCTGGTTTACTGTGTGTTTGAGCATCGCCTTTTGTTATTAGTGATAATTTCAAAACACTTTAGGCATCCAGAGTCCAACACATTGCTTAGGTATATTTTGAGCTTCAGGAGTGAGTCCTATTTCCCGATTCTTTTCTCACATTGAATGGATCGCATCTCAATGAACTGATATGACATTACATAACATAACTCAACATGAAATATAAGATAAAGGGTTGATTCATTTATAATATTGCTTTTATGCATAATTATTATTTTATGTATAAGGTATAACTCTATTGCTTCTGGCCATTTATGAATGTATATCATCATTCATAATCAATAAATTATTAATATTGACCCACATATCATAATCATATTCAATAACTGTTTTGTAATATTGTGTAATGTTTTCATAAAGGATAGATAAAAGTGCTCTGTCATCATATGACACCGCCAAGAAAGTACCCCCAAAGCACGACAACTTCCGTAGCGCCCCCTCTCGGGAACTCGGTTTAAAAAGGTGATGCCACACGTGGGGCCTTGAAAGCCGCGGATGTGCTCCGGTTGAGCTTGTTCCCTGTGCTCTTCACACGTGCACATCTAAGCACGACGATGGTAATCCGACCAGTGAGTCAGAAAGCTTTAGCTGGGGATTGACAGAAGGCTGGATGTCTGTGAAGTCTATGTGTGCTGGTTTTAGTGCGTTTGTGTTTGTCTAAAAGTTCCCGCTGTAAAGAAATGTCGGAATACCGGAGTGGTGAGGGTACGACTTCTAAATGCTGAAGTTACAGTACATTTTGGTGTTTACACAAGACGACTAAAGCCTATAGGACGCCGACCCGACTGCTGTGCCCGATTCTACCTTTGCCCGACAGATCTGTCGGGTCTCTGACAATCTGCATCAATCGGGTCGATGTACGCACTTCACCGACCCAATTTTATTGCTTTTCTCTACCCATCGGGCATTACTACCATGTCAGATATGACCGACTCTCCCCGACCTTAAGATTTCGATGTACGCACCTTCACCGACTGTTCCCGATTCTGTGTAGGCCATTTAAATAGCAATACTACCTATTACTTAGTCCGTTTTACAAGTGTCTTATATCGATGTGTAGGGGAGACACAAACGATCATAGATCTGAAAACCGTTTTCTGATATTTTAGATAGACCAGAAGTTGCTAAACTTTGCATTATTGCCTATATATACTTATCACCTTGCCCGGGGCCCAGCCAGGCCCGGCACCCAGCTGCTTCCTTTGATCTTATCCCGGGTAATTTACGAGGTTATAAAAGGAGGAAGTGTGATCGGGAACAGTGTAGATGTCGCCGTCTTATAAGTATGAGACACTGAAATCTTTTTCCCGACTCTCACCGAGCCGATGGTCTGGATGAATTGGGAACAAATTTCTTGTGTAAACGCTCAGTGTGGGTTCAATCAGCGATTCATGAGTATAACTAGTGTCCAGTCTTAAAGACAAATGTGGGTAGGCATCGCACTGGCCCCTGTGTCTACACTGGTGCTGCCATCTGGTTTCATGAAAGTATAGCAGTTTCTCATAGACACCAATAGATAAGCACTTACCTTCTTCAGATTGCCTTCCCATAGAAATTAGCATAGTGATTTTGTGATTTTTTTAGCATTTCTCATTTGTACATGTTTCCAACTATCATAATCCAGGATTATTTGAAGATAGCAACAGAACGTCAGTGTCATTTAGCAACAAGTCAAAATACTGCAGTTTCCCATAGAAACCAATAGTTAAGCACTTACATTTTCAGATGGCCTTCGCATAGAAGTTAGCATGGTGACATGCCAATTTCTTTGCATTTTCTATTTCCTGATATATGGAACTTATAGTATCCAGAGCTATTTGCCAAAATCAATAGAATTTAGAAATCACCCAACTACCAACATTTGTCTAATGTTGGTAGGGTTACCCCGTTTATCGTTGGTCGATTTCCATTTAAAATTTGCCTGCCGATCGATATCTCCTTTTTTTTCAATGAGCAAAAAGATAATTTGTCATCATCTTCTTGTATAAATAGCATGTGCTTTTTTAATGCTGTTGCACAATGACAGAATCAATCCACAACAAACTTCCCAGTTTCTAGTGACCGATATTTTGCAGAAAGTGCCAACAAATCGGTCGGTGGTAAATAAAACACGTATTGATATCAAATGTAGGCCCATGAAGACTTCAAATCATCAACCTCACAAGCTCGGGCAACATTTTCAATTTTGAATCCGCAAACTTATGCACTTTTCTGTACCTTTGTATCCAGACACATGCAGCAGACTGTCATCTCCAATTTCGGGTGACTGCTTGAGAAAACATAGATCTTAGTAGGACAAAGTAATTAGAGAAACCTACCTGTTGTCTTACCCTTGTCTTTAGCTACATGCCAGTTTTTGTGTGGTGTCTTTAGGTCATATATTTACGGAGATACGACAACAAGTGTACATCTTGCCTAAATGCATGATTTACCGTGGCGCCAGGACAAAACCACACTGTCTAAGCATGTAGAGCGCCTTGATAACAGAAGCGGCATATGACGGGGAGTGAGAGGGAAAGGCGATATACCGTATCACGTGTCTGTGTGCACACTTGAACGTCTGTGCCGCCCCCGCCTGCCTGCCCCCTGTCACCACAAGGGTCCTCCACCTCTCCTGGGCTGAACAAGTGTCGGTGTCTGTCAGACTACACAACGACTACTCCCCAGCCCCCACAACGCCTGATCAGACATGCTTTTGCATATTTCTCACAGGTTATACAGAGGCGATCCACCAACATAGCCATAGAGGTTGTCTCTATATGTTTCATTTACATCTCAATTATATGATATGACTACATGTATAACTGAATAAAAACAAAAATAAATACTCATGGTAAATAAATTATGATATGTACAATAGTTACAGTGATATGAATAATGAGATCAGTAGAAAAACATATTGTTCATTACAGGTAATGCACTTTACTCCCTTAACCCTGTAAGTAAAAGGTGGCTGCAGCTTGGGTAAACAACATCAATTTGAATTTTATTGGAGTAATGAATAACACAATTATTGGTAATTGAATATTAGAATATCATGACTAGATTACTGATAACTGATACATATCATGATAAAAGGTTGACGAATGTGAGGGATGGTGCCAGCATTTCTCGGTGTTGGTTGGGCGGGTAATGATGATCCAGTAATATCAAGTTGAGAATATTGGTTTGAAAAACACGTTGTATTATGATTTTCGAGGATGTCTGATTGGTCACAAATGTAAGAAAGCCAGAGTTAACTCCAACTGATAAAATCGTGAAATGGAGTCCATTTTCTATGAGAAAGTTTTCTTTTATGACGCTTTATGTTCCGTGTTTTGTATGAACAGACGGTAAACAGCAGAAATCTGACCCGCTCAACGATTTCTCCAGGCTAAATTGCAAAATTGATAATTAATAATTGGCACACCGACCGATTTTTGAGGCCATTGACAAAATTAAATCGGGTTGACTTAATCGGTGACGGAATACAGATTTTTAAAGATACTCCGTCGGTGCAGATGAAATACAAAATTAGTCGTAAACTCTTCAACGACTTTTTTCTTGGGGAGCACAGCTTACCGGCGCTATATCCTTCCAACGCATTTTCTGTCGGCAGATGCTAACTGGGACTATGCTTAACTAGTTCACCTTGTCTTCCTAAAGAAGACAAGGTTCCTCCCTACATCTGAAGCCGTGAAGCTCACCGGAGAGGTGGCACATTCTGATGTGGGAATGTAGTCCCCAGCATTCCCATCTCAACAGACAAGTGTTTGTCAACTTACACTTGATACCATGCCCATTGCCCCTGTCTCACCCAACAAAGCCTGGTATCTTCTCCAGGGGAGACCCATCACCCACAAGGGGCTCGTCCGGGAATTTCTGAGCCAGCCCCGATTCTCATGCCGCCTACATCGTAGGTGGCGTTACTAGTCCTCTTCATCATGCAGAGACAATGCTGCCTGTTTAGGAAACAAAGTCACGGGCGCTCATTACTGTGACTAATCCTCTGCTGGGAGAGTGGAATCCCCGCTTGGAGAGTGCGGGCTTGTGAAGGCTGAAGGGAAGGGGTTGATGAATGCATCAAGGTGCCCTCTAGCGGAACACAATCAGAACGCGGGGCGGGGCGGCCTCTGGTGGGAGCGGGAGATAACTGAAGGATGAGAGGAGGGACGGGCGTGATGGTCGGCGCCGGGGAGGTGGAGGTGATGGATCAGAACGGCCATGGATCAAGCGTGGACCCCGCCGCTCCATCAGCAGACTGCGAGCAACCTGTCCCGGCTTTACGTAGACACTCGCAGAGACTGACACAGAAGATGTGTTGGACTTAAATTGACACCCACCGAGACTGACACAGATGATGGGTTAGACTTACATTGACACCCACCGAGACTGACATACAAGATGCATTGGACTCACATTGACTTACAGCTACCTGTCCCGGCTTTACGTAGACACTCGCAGAGACTAACATAGATGATATATGTTAGACTTACATTGACACCCACCGAGACTGACATAGAAGATATGTTAAACTTACATTGACACCCACCAAGACTGACATAGATGACGTGTTAGACTTACATTGACACCCACCAAGACTGACATAGATGATATGTTAGACTTACTTTGACTTACAGCAACCTGTCCCAGCTTTACGTAGATACTCACAGAGACTGACATAGATGATATATGTTAGACTTACATTGACACCCACCAAGACTGACATAGATTATATGTTAGACTTACATTGACATCCACCGAGACTGACATAGAAGATGCGTTAGACTTACATTGACACCCACTGAGACTGACATAGAAGATGCGTTAGACTTACATTGACTCCCCTAAGACTGCCATAGAAGGTTTGTTAGACTTACATTGACACCCACTGAGATAAACATAGAAGATGTGTAAGACTTACATTGACACCAACCGAGACTGACATAGTATATTTATTAAACTTACATTGACACCCACTGAGACTGACATAGATGATATGTTAGACTTACATTGACACCCACTGAGACTGACATAAATGATATGTTAGACTTACATTGACACCCGTCGAGACTGTCACAGCTGATACATTACATGTATATTGAGACCCCCTGAAACTGGCTTAGGCGATGCATTAGACTTACATTGATACCCACTGAGACTGACATAAAAAATGTATTAGACTTACATTGACACCCACAGAGACAGACATAGAAAGTGTGTTAGACTTGAATTGACACCAACAGAGACTGACATTGACGATTCGTCAGACTTACAAAGACACCCAAAGAGATGATTTATTATAAAATGGAATTCACATGGAAGGATTTACATGTCTGAGACAAATCCTCCTGGAATTCTGTATCAAAACACCATCATCCCATCTGAATGGTGCGGTTTCTCTAAAACATTGAAAAGAGCAATTGGCTGCGAGAAATTGCAGCCTGACCTATAGAATCTCAAGAGATTTTGACTTTAAACATGTTTAAAATTTCAGGGAGACTTATGCCCAATAGTCTCAGTGATGTGTCATAACCCTGGGGTTTGTTTCAAAAGTTATATCCGATTTCAGGGCTGGACGATACGATCTATTCAATGATGAAGGACCTCGTAAACGACCCATGCCAAAGATCTTTACATAAAAGACATTATACAAATCGTCGTATGTCTGACATGAGAATGGGATTCGGATGTTGTGATTGCACCCCTAAATATAAACAGGATAAAGACACTAATAAAACAGCGAATACAGTGCAGAAAGAAACAGAGCCTCTCCGGCTGGTTGGCGACGGCATGGTAAATGGTGGCACCCCCTAGTGATGGTGAAAAGAAGTAATCTGGGAGACCGACAACGCCCTCTGTAAATGAATACTTTAAATAATCTCAGTATTGAATACAGTATCAGTCACTAGACCCTGTTGGTATTACTTATCCCTATATATTCTATGACAATATATAATACCGTATTTGCGACTAGAGGCTATTGGTATAAGATATCCCTATAATACTAAATGACGATATTTAATGCCGCATTAGCGACTAGAAAATTATTGTTATTACTTATCCCTATATACGGCTCAATGCTGATTTATACATACGCCAACAGATAACAATGTTTATCTCAGTTCTCCAGCTATTTGTTTCGCTCTCCCTTTCAGATAAAGGCACAAATGCCATTCAGAAAAGCGGTTCAAATGCAATCGTTTTTGTTCTTCAATCCGGTATAAATAGTGCCTGCAGAAATGACTATGCTTTCCGTTAAACGAGCAATTGCTTTTCCCCCGACATTGAATAAACAACGGTACAGAAAACACAGTCTCGGGCTTACCTTTGGTTACGGACCATGCGTTGCGTATTGGAATAAACCAGAATTAATCGATTTCATAGTCTTACGTCTCTATAGGGCTTTTCATGCACAGATCAGTGTGCGAGAGAAAACCACTCAGAACTCCTAAAAGGGTATCGTCATTTGACAAATTGAGTGGGACAGCTACGATGGATTGGATGTGTGAAGTACTCAAGAGGAACACTATTTGCCTCTGTTGGGAATGGCTCTTTACACACAGAGGCACTAGCAAACATGGCCCTCTCCATTCAAAATCGAAAAGCGTCAAATTGGAATCACTTTAGGGGGTTTTCTGCCTATTGGTGCCCTGTCAATAAAGCCCCGATGCGGGGCGCGTGGTTGATGGTTGCCGAGTCGCGGCGGTTTGCCAGAAGAATCAGCAGTTTTTAAAGAGAAATAAACAAGACAACTGGTGGAGGTAAAACCCGACGCTCGGCTCTCTCCACCACTGGCCTCTCCCAGCTGCCTTTCCTGTGGTCCAGCTGCCGCGGACAGTTTAGACTAAATCAATCTCCAGCGCAGATCCATTGGTCTCTGACGTCATTTCCGTCATTGACGTCGTTTCCGGCCGCGGTCGCTATTCACTGACTAAAAGATGATATAAAGCAATTAGGTTCTGTTAATGAAATTTAAAAGCAAGGCTGCACCCCCACACCCACCCTGTTTGTGTGTGGAGTGCAGCATATGGTCATTTTTCAAGTGGGAGAGGTGAATGCTGCTGGAAAACACTCCAAGCATTATTCTCGAACATTGTACTAATTTATGCCTGAATACCTGAGGTCTTTCTCCGGTCATGGTCACAATATGTCTGACTCTGAGAGTAGACCTAAATCCATGGGTGTGCCGACATGGACAAAAATCCTCAAATATTAGGGTCAGCAGTAATTCCGTGTTTATGGTAATATGTGTAATGATGTAAAGATAGACCTACTTTACTGTTAATAGCATGGGGTATCTACTTTATACTGGCTAGGTCTAATTATTGATGATTAGGGCAGAGAGGTGAGACAGCAGTGAACTATGACTGCCAGATTCTAACCTCGACCACACCTATCCACTAGAGGTATGCATAAACGATTTGGGGCAATAAGTCTAAATTTCTGTGTATCTATATGTATCTATTTGGTAAAACAACTTTTACTCACTCTTTCCCTCAGTGCGTGTTCCCTTGTTGGGGTTTGCATTAATGTGAGGGGATGTGCATGTGGTGCATTTCAGTGTGAAAAAAAAAATTCTGGGGAAAAACCAGGTGACAACCACCAACCAATGGGCATGAAGCTTAGTAGGGGATTAGAACATTCCACAGCACTCGGCTGCCAGCAGCGGACTGAGCCTAGTCATATACCAGCAGTCGCTTCTGCTGATTGCACGTCCACTACCATTTCTATATGATCTATGTCTATGTGTGTATCTGTTAGAATCTACTCCTCACATTAGATGGAACAATTAACTACGCTCACTGGGAATCTATGCTGTGGTGTGATTTGTCCCTGTACTACCCAGCCCCAGACTGCAATGACCGCATCGATGTGGGACTGGAGGAAATAAGACCAGATTTATTTCTGGTGTGTGTAATCTTGAACAATTGTGAACGTTTACACATGATTAACGACATTCTGGAGGAGCGATTTCTTTATAACAGCTTTAATGCCAAGAAACAAGACTGGAAGTTAATTTTTCAGTCTTGGTTTTGTTTTAATGGGGCCATGTAAGGGCATGAAAGTGGGATGCTTCAGATCACAGATCAATTCAAACTTTAGAAAAACATCCCCTTACAACTAGAGATACAAGGTAATGTGATTAGAGAATTGCTGATAAGCTCATTAACAAAGGAAGTGAGCGAAATCATATAGATTAAAACAGTGGAATGGCTTTTAATAGGTCACACTTGTGTGAACATGCCGCATACTCTGTCTATATAAACTTATACAAGTGTGTATATTCTGGTTTTGTCTAATTTTATCTATGCGAATTGCTCAGTTCTGGGAAGGTTTTCCATGCTCTGTCAACCATATTCACGTATACCCATATAATAAGAGATAACTGGAAGTAAAAATTCACGAAAATATCTTAGTCTGCCGATATCTCCTTATCCAATGCTTTTAAGGCACACCTGTAAGGCCTCAACGAATGCCTTGTTTCACATTTGTCTGCCTCTTTAAACATGCATTTAAACCATTGAAGCTTTTTGCACCGATGATGCACAAAGTAGGCCAACATGGGAGAGACCCTTCTCCCATTCTCCTCCTAAAACTAAAACCGCATCGTTTTCCGAAGTAGTTATCAACGACGTGATTCTGACAAGCTTAACCTTGTCATAACAACCCGAGAATCAATCAAGAAAAAAAGGTGGTACAAATATAAAAACTGACCAACTGTCAATGCATGAACAACCAATCACAAATGAATATTCTTTTGGGTTCTTTTTGTTTGCAATAGCTTAAATGCAGGTTGCTTGTCGTGCCTATTTCTCTCCAAATGCAGATTTTATCTGAAACAATTAGAACGAAGCTTAAATTTTTGCACATTCAGTAGAAGGGACCCTTCAGAAATAGTGCTCTGGATCGTTTTTGATTTGACTGAGATCTTAAGAGGCAAAGGCTCAGTGAGGAACTTTACGCACTGTTCCGCATGGAGCATGAGGAACAATTCTGAAAACAATCAGGGCAACTCACAGTATGCGAAATAGGCCTTTTCATATCATTTCATTTATGTACAGGAACTGTGTTGAGAATATTCTTTTCTGAAAAACTGCGAATGCAGTTATCTATGTGAGAGATGTGTGAGATAAGAGTTTTGACGAGTATACAAGTATAAATCAGCGGGGGTGCAGCGCGGTTAGCACTATGTAACGACGGGCGGTGCTATATATCAGCGCTTTACAGAACTTGACGTTCGAGATACGTGACGTCATAGCTCCACGTGCGCCACCTCGGCTTTTGATCCCATCCACCCACACCATGTTTTATCCTGTTCTAGTAGTAACTCTCACATATAGGGCTGAAATCCTGAACTTTATATGCTGCATACCTTGAAACGTATTCCTTGATACCAGTATACTCACATGTTTTCACATTTGATAAATGTTCCTAACTGCCTCTGTGCCCCTCGTCTTATTCATCTACATAAGAGTTGGGAGAATGATTGAGCAGCTCCCAGCATTAGTGATCTATATTTATAAGAGATGTGGGAGTGAATGGAAAGCTTTCAGTATTATGATAAGAGTTATCTATATAAAAGATATAGGAGTAAATGAACAGCTTTCAATATTATGATAAGAGTTATCTATATAAAAGATGTGGGAGTGAATGAGCAGCCCTCACTATTCTGATGAAGATGATCTATACAAGAGATGGGAGAATGATTGAGCAGCTCTCAGCATTAGGATACGAGTGACCTATATAAAAGATATGGGAGTGAATGGACAGTTCTCAGCATTAGGAAACGAGTGATCGATATAAGAATTGTGGAAGTGAATGGACAGCTCTCACTATTATGATAAGAGTGATCTATATAAGAGATGCAGGAGTGAATGAACAGCGTTCAGTATTTAGATAAGAGTTGTTTACATAAGAGGTTTGGTAATTACGACCTGGTAAGCCGATGTCTAAAAAAAATGTTGACAAAAGAGATGTGTTAGTGAATGAGCAGCTCTCAGTGTTCGCAGATGTCAGAGTTCAGGGAAATCCTGGAATCAGGGCTTTCATAAAACAAAAATATTGTCCTCACTATTCAAAAGCCTCAATAGAACCTGTGTATGTCAACCCCATATTGTCTCAAGAACTCCATATACCCGATTCCCCTCTAAATGTGTGCATTATTACTTCCCCGATTTTCAGAGTTTTCCCTGACAAGCCCCCCATAGATCTATAATGCATGGATGAAGATCCATGAAATTCCTGAAACCATTGCAGCCTTAACATACAAACCACTTTGAATGCATAGCTAACACCAGGAACCACCTTCATACTACAACCTCCCATGCACATATTTGGTTTAACATCAATAGGACATGGAAGATAAGGTTCTGCTTGGAGATTACAGTCTGTAGTGCCAGTCCTACCCTCCAAGGGCAAAGTTTTCATCGACTTTAAATTCCCAGTTAGCTTGTTCATTGTCGTCTAGTGGAGGGGGGAGGAGAGTCTCTCCCAGAAAATAACTTCAGGGATTTTTTTCAAGGGCTGCTGATATACCTGAGTATTGAGATAAGAGTTATCTATACAAGAGATGTGTGAGTGGATGAGTAGCACTCAGTATTAAGATATGAGATATCTATATAAGAGATGTGTCTAAGTTCCTTCTGCAGTAGTTTATCGGCAAGGTGTAGTGTTTGCGACCATTATCTGCATGTTTGTTCATGGAAGGTTCTGTTGTGTTGTTATAGTAACTTTATCTCAAGATCTGTGTTGAAGTCCAACTTTCCTTTTCAACTTTTGTCTAGCATTGGATTAGTGAAGTGTATCATTTTCCGGCCAATCTGCTCTTATCCCTCCTCACCTTCAATTCTGTTATAATTTCTTCATTTTGAGCGAAGGAATTTATTCAGTTTTCTTCTTTAGATAACATTTCTTAAGACATCTAGGTGAACATTTTAGACATTAATAACGATTTTGGAACCAAAAGAAACTCACTTACTCTAAATAAAAAACAGAATATGTGGACTCCCGATGGCCCTGGTCCAGTATTTTTGTGTAATACATGGTCGCCAAAGTCAGATGGAGTATGTTGCCTAAGGATATACAGAGATAAAAATGTATGTGTGTATCATGTAAGAGTAGAGGTGAGAGTAAAGGAGAGAGAGGTGAAGCAAAAGCGCAGGTGAGGTGCGTCATGAGGGGGTGAGGTACCAGGGGGTGCAGTGACCACCCCTGACCATAGGCCATGGCCCACCTATTTGTATGGTAGGAACTACTGACAGTCATGTATATCTTTATAAAGGAAACCCATGAAAGTTTAGGGTCTGAGCCCGTATCCCATCGAGTTTGTGACATAATCCCCCGTATTAATTCAAATGAGATGGGATCGAGCTCTGACCCTAAACTTGAATGGGTTTCTGAATGTATCTCACCCTTAATATTGAATAATGGGCTAACATTTGTGACATAATCCCCCATTGGATATTTTTCCTAAATATCTAATAGGCGTTAGATACGAGTTCCTAATGTTAAGTCTATGGCGAAAAAATATCAGGGGTGAGATAATGAAAAATAAACGCTAGTAAAGAGAGAAAGCCGTAGTGTATCGGTGTGCATTTGGAGTCCCATGGACACTCACCGTTAATCTTAGTGTGGTGACCTTCACACACATGTTTAAAATGGAACTGAATGTTTCTCATTAATTGTGACGAATCGAGGGAAATGATCAAGTTAAAGACCAATCTGTCTTTCAAATCCTTAAGTTAATGTTCATTCTCACAGATCTTTTTGTTCTTGTATTGATGGCTGTCAGTCTAATGCCTTCCTTTACACCGTTAATCGATTCATCAATCCCAAATTCTCCCTGTGACCCCTTGTTTTTAAAACTGAATTTCCCCATTTATAAATGTCGCATCCTTATCAAACCTAGGTATATTCCACTTGTAAGTTTGGTGTAAGGGGCATCCGGGCAGATCCATAAAGTATGCTCCCAGCAGTTATGAGGATCTTAACCGTTCAATCACATTTTCCGTAATACATTAAAGAGGAAACTTACCAAGTAATTACTAGTTTTCATGTTCTACGAAGTTAAAAGGCAATACTATATGTGAATATATGTACCAGACTGGAGAAACTGATACACAAGAGATTGACTTTACATCTGGAAGGAAAAGATATACTGAACCCGAGTCAATTTGGTTTATGTCAGAAAAGACCACTTCCGATCCTATTGTTAAACTGGTCCAGGATTAATATGCTAGTAGAGATTTAGGGAGAATTCCATTAACTTTCCGGGAATAGGCAAAAGCTAGATCGGCCTCCAGTCCCCGATATTGGAAGACTGTGAGAGTTTTGGAATAGGGACCACTTCCGCCCTGGCACACTTATCCGGGAAAACGAAATAATCCATTGAGTTCCGAAAAATAGTAATTTATTGGAGAGAAATTACTTCAAATGCGTCTTTTAGAACATAGGCATTTATATTTGGTACACCGCTAGATTTATGTATCTTAATTTCTTTATTTACTTTAAGGGTATCACCAAGATCAAATAAGTCGATCCCTGAAGAATTATCCTCTTCATCACCAACATCATTAGCACACACGCTTGTGATATTTGTGCATCGGTAGACGAGGGAATGCCGACCGAAGTATAGAATTTATTCATGTAATTTACAAGCGGTCTCCCACATGGGACCTCTTGAGTTTCGTTATGTACAATATTTTCAGGAATGGCATTAAGGACATACAAAGACTTTACTTCTCTCCAAATAAAGATTGTTTAAGTGATTATTTGAGATTTTTTCAATCTTGTTTTGTGTTGGCCCCTAAATTCGATCCGTACATTTTGAGAAAATCTTACCCATTAAACAAGATTTCTGGAAATTTGACCATCCATATCATCTCACCATCCTTTATGCACTTGTTCAAAGAGGCCTGGACGCATGCAAAATGTCCATAAGTTTCTTATTTGGATAATGCTACCAGTAAATATATGTGTAAGTAAGTTTATGGCCAAAAAAAATACAGTGAAAAATGGGTGTTTCTTTCTATTTTCATCGTCTTTTCTGGTACATACTGGGTAAACTATATATGGCGTTTTAGCTTTCACTGAGCTCTATATGGTGAAAAATGGGTGTATAACTCAAATATTAAACGATTTACAACATGGTGAACCTAAAATCAAATCGTTAGAACGGGTCACAACCTTTCCTATAATGCTAATTCTCGTGTAGGTCTGTCCTCCACTAATAGGTTAGGAATAAAGTAAGCTGCAAAGTGCATTGACACAGCCTGAGGCTAGAACGCGCATTTATCTTATCAGATGGCACTAAATGAATCTGTCATTCAAACTCTATTCCAACATCACAGACTCTGAAGTTCACGATATATGCAGACACTCTAGAGAACTATAAAGGTCGCTCAGAAGGTTGGAAATACCACTTATTCGCCACATTCTCCATACTCTTCCAGTAATGTACTTAACTGGGAAATGCGTTTGCTACAAGACATTATAATGCGACTAACATTTTCCAGCCCAGCGCATTTCGCAGACTTTATATATAAAGTAAGGTGATATCGAGCCTTTTTCAACCCGCCAACTTTTGGCCTTCGATCAATCTCCCAACCACCAATGACGAACTTGTTTTTTAGAAATATACCGATTTTGGGCACCACTTCGAATTCACTACAAAATTGTTGCTGATCAATTCGACAGGTTCGATTTTGTTGGAATTTGTGAGTTCAGCAAGAGGTTGAGCAGCAGATGGAAACATACCATTGATGAACCTATTCGCAGATCATTGGCTCGGAATTTTAAGGCTTGCATTATCCCGTTCCATATTAGGATGATTGCTTCCTAAAGAGAGTCCACAATGCACTGGGCTGCTGTGAAGCCAACACCGTCGGTTATGGTCCACAAACCACACGCCCCTACCATGAATATTCTCAGATACAAATTAATAATTTATGTGAAGTTTGTATTTCAACATTGCAAGGTTTGAGAGGTATAAGGCCCGGCGTCCACCTACTACGATATGGCTCCGATATGGTCTACGATGCACCCCCCAATAAAAATTCGAAATCGCGTGGAAAGGTCACCTAATATTGGGGCAGTTGACCACGTTTCTGCGATTAAACACCGATAAAAAGCCCATACACTGCATGGTGGACTGGCATGTCTAGAAATATGTCTACGATTTTGCACCTTCCCGATCTGTCTCCGATATTTGCTTTTTGTATGGGAGCCATATCGGTAGGTCTAAATTTATATCGTAGTAAGTGGACGCTGGGCTTTATTGTCAGTTATAATTGTCAGTATTGTAAGTTTATACATTATACATTGACATTTATAACCGTCATACAACCAACATATTAAGCTAAAAGTAACTCAACGGTTACTCCTCACTTTACCATTTAAAGAGCTCTTCATGTAACCATGGTTCTTTTCTACATCTCATACCGTAACCGATAGGGCCTAAATACCAGTGGGTTTTTTTCGTATCTCCAAGTTTCCCAAATTTGAGGAACCTAAACCAACATTTGAGGTATGTATATTTCGGGCAAGCTACACCAGAGGCCACAACCAAATATGTCCACGTCCCATTGTTCTTACTTGTCTCTACTTATGTATATGTGGAGATTCGGGTAAATCAAGTGGTGGTTTGTTTCGTTCTCATCAGAGAGCGCGGCATGTGTGTCCCTGGCTTTGAGTAGCAGAGCCGAGCCCATGCATGAAAGTGCCATGGGTTTCCCCCTTGTTTCTCAACCCACCATATAATGGCTTGGTTGCAGCTAGGCCGGCAGATCTCTTGTTGCGCCTCTCTCAAGTACCAACGATTAGGGGTCTCATTAAGAGTGAGAGTTTCTCTACGCTTTCGGTTGCTGGGTCTGGGTTAAGGGGGTGTTCCACTGGCCAGACGGTAGCCGATTCTGTAGCCAGACAATCGCCGATCATTATCGGATGCCCTAGAATTTCTCAAATCTTTGAAAATGGTCAATTATTAATCTATTATTATCAGAATTAAATAAATTACAATACGTGAGCTTCCTCTACAGGGCCCAGGAACAATTGATCGGGTGAGAAATCGGCCTGGTGGAGCACACCCTTTATTCAGCTTCGGTAGGCTGTAGCCGGCCTGCCCGGGAGTTACCTAGCTTCGACTAGGGTACAGGAGCAGGAATAGAGCTTTGGCTCTCTGTGACAAGCCTTTGGTAGCATGCTGTGTTCTCAATAAACTATTGTTTATTTCTACTTGATTGTTGTTGTGAGTAGGAACCCCAGTTTTCTGGTTCTTCCGACCCAGGACCGACCTATGGTTCGGCAAGTCACAGGGTAGCTTTTAACCGAAGTCGGGCTAGCTTGATTAATTTGGCCAAGGAAACTAATCTTACCCAGTAACCTCTACATATATAAAATATCGGTATCTTAGTCACAGGGCACCGAACATTGGGCGAATCATGTACTGCCTCTGTTTTATCTGTGCTCAAGAAATATAGAAATATTTGATAGTTGGTATGGACCTCCTATTCTTAAACACTCATATTGTAGACTATACTTTTCTCGTTTTGTGAGACAATCTATGGAAGGAGTGAATTCTCACAATGTTGGAATTCGCGTCCTTTTGCATGGATTTCCTTTATGTCAGCGACGTTCATTGCGTACTCTTCCCACGATGCAGCATTGTTTGATTTGCAAGATAGCGACTGGGAAATGATTGTCATTTGATCGATTTCTTTCCCTGAATTGCCCTGGATCCATTTAAACAATTACTTTCAGTTTTTATCTTGAGGTGTCAACATTAGCTTTCTTCTCTTTTACATGTTCGGTGTTCATCATTCACAATTACAATAAATGTCGTTTTAACGGTTTTATGGTTATTTTTTATTCCTAAATTGAACATCGTGTGAGACAACCATTCAAATCGTTCTTCACTCTTTCGGATAATAGGCAGACATGACTTTAAACTTAAGCACATCAAATTTAGTCTGAAATTCCCTTTCTTCAAATTACGGCACTTAAAAAGATTCATTCTTGTTGAGAAGAGAAAAATACAATAAACAGTGCCAATGGGGTAGAATTGAGGAAAATGAGGGGTTATTTCAACCAGACACACAAATATAGACCATGATACCGCTGATATAATAGAAAAGATTTCTTCTTTTTTTTTTGATAGAGCACATCATTCATTTTCCAGTATACAGCATACAGTACATTGCATCATTTCCTTGTTGTCTTTTCCTCATATTTATCTGACAGTGCACTCAGGGCTGTCTCTTACACACATCTTTCATCTTGCTCCATTTTTATATTTTAACTTTATAATTACATGGTCTACCTCTACCCCTTACTGGACAACAACCTTCAGGTCTTCCTATTCCAGATTGCCACCATCTTTCCAATTTACTGCACTACTAATTCTCTATATATTTATCAGTCATTCAATATTGTATTTACAGGGATACCCTATCTGTTCTCCTTAACCTCCTTCTCTTTGGGTGACATCGTCCTCTTCATCATGCTTTTCCACCTCCTGCTCTCTTCAATATAGGCATATTGTTCCATAGATTATCTTAATTCTTGTCACTCCCTTTCCTCTGGTTTTTAGATACTACGTCACAGTAAGTTCGACGGTGTCCCTGAAAACTATCAACTAATATATGTATATTTATCAAAGTGTATATATATCCCACAAAAAGTCACAGTCCCGCAGAAGAGCTTTCCGTTGTGTACAAAATGTAATCACTAATAAAAAAGAGATCTTGAGTAGGTTTCTAGGGGATTGTGCCTTTTATCTCAAGTATCTATAGTTCCCAGCACCTTTTCGTACCTTATCCTGAATTGTTTATTCAGATTAACAGGTCATCTTATCACTTCAAATTTTTAACCAGCGATCTACATTTTCAATGATGGAACATAGTATCATATCAGGATGCACTGATTTGTCGTTAAGATTGTGTCCCTGGGCTTATCACTAAGAGAGAAGGACTATGATGACTCATGTTCAAACTTTCGTTATGATCCTGCATACATTTTCCTGAAAGATCCTCGGAGTAAACTCACCAGTTGTCACACTTCACGTTTTTAACATGTTCAAGACAGAGTTCATCCTCTGCATACTGTTCCTTTCCAGGCAGCTGCAGATTTCGCAACAGTTTCGTGAGTGTATCAAAGCATTTGTTATTTTGCAGGGTGATCTGTATGTCGCAATCTGCATGTGATAATTTTCTTGTAAGTGATCAAAGAGGGATTCTTCTATAGATACTAATGTTTTGCAAAGTTTATTAAGGTATCATTCTATGCGATTGCTTTTGGTTCGTCGTCTTGTATGCAGGGATCCGAAACAGAGATCAGGATGGTGTTTTATAGAAAGCAATGTCTTTATTGGAAAAAGAGTGACGATTTGGAGACCGTGTTAGCCATTACCCCTACATCATGTTGCTTAGACCTAACACTGTTCGGCTGTGACTATCACTGTTGTCTTGATCACAAATAGTGACCAACAACTAACTGGAAAAATGTAAATGACACGTTCATTGTGTCTTATTTCTATTGATGAAATACCAATAGAAAGCTGGGAGTTAGGCTGTAAAAAGCACAAATAAGAATGATTTAGTAAAACAAATTTAACTTGTTGGGATGACCTCTAATACCACGTTTGATAAAAGCTTTGCGAGCTCATTTAATCAAGGTCAAGGTCCATACTTAGGTCAACATCTGTAACTGGTCCAGGAGAGATATTCATGGCTGTAAAAAGCACAAATCAGAATGATTTAGTAAAACAAATTCAACTTGTTGGGATGACCTCTAATACCACGTTTTATAAAAGCTTTGCGAGCTCATTTAATCAAGGTCAAGGTCCATACATAGGTCAACATCTGTAACTGGTCCAGGAGAGACATTAGGCTGAGAATGATTGGAAGTATAACACCAGGAACAGACGTGCGAGTATAGATCTGCAAGGGTTGTACTCACAACCAGCAGAGTTATATGCCGGGCACACGGGGCGACTACCCACAATTCTGTTATCTTTTGCGGTGGGTTTGCGAGAGAGAAATTGTTTCTGTTGAGCCTTTTTCTGGTCACAGGTAAATTCCATACTGAGGAACCTCTTAGCTATTCCTAGGTCACCGGAAGAGTAGACATTGACGCCTTTCTTGATCGCATTCTCCCTGACTGCTTCATCATATTTAAAAGATTCCTGAAGGCTGATAAGCCCGGGTAGATGGTTTTTCCCCAAGACCGCGTCAGGCCGTATTTTTACATCAAATGACCACGAACGGCCACCCGTACGGGCTCAGTAACCACGTTTTCACATAATACTCGATGGTAGCATCCGATGTAGTAGATAAAGACCTGTCTCTTTTCTTACGATCCCCCAGCGTTCGCAGCAACAAAGTCTCAATATTCGACAACTTATCTTTTGTGGCGGATAAATCATTGTTAAAGCCTTGAAACGAGCTGTTCATGGACGCCATATTGAATTTGAGCTCAAGCAGTTCAGTGAATTGTGTGTCACCCCTGCTTTGTAACTTACTTTTTCACGGCATCATTCCTTGAGAACCCAATCATCACCCAGCTTTGTGTAGTCAGATTTCTTTGATTGCTCACCTGTGGACCCATATCAGTAGAAACCTACGCTTGTTGATTAATTGTTAATGATTGAAATGTCATATAAGATATTAAGAAAGAAACTGATGAGTGTTTGGTCTGTGTCCTCGTTCGCCATCGAGTTTGGAGTGCGCAGTGATATGAACGAGGCGATAGCCGAGTGAATATTCTGAAGCACTCCAAACGAGATGGTGAACAGGAACTCAGACCAAGCACGAATATGTTTCTGATTTTATCTTAGCCTGGAAATATCCATCTCTTTATTACCCGTTGAGAACGAGTAATCGTTCTCGCAAGACTGTTGAGAACGAGTCCGTATAATGCTAAGCCTATGGACGTTTATTCCAGGCTAAGATAAAAGACTGAGTCTCCACCTAAGCGTCTTCTTGGCCACCATTACCGGTATCACCCTTCTCTGACGGACAATCCTACCGCATATAGTCGAGATCCTCACACACTTTTGTCCTGTAGGAGTGTATTTGTCTCCGCACTTTTTGCACATCCTTGGGTTAGTCAGCGCTAGATAATCCAAGAAAAAAAGGTGAGAGATAATCCGATAATGTCTGTTGTGTGGTGTCAAGAACGCATGAATGTGTTCTGACGCATGAGTAGCC
This sequence comes from Alentia gelatinosa, assembly GCA_950022655.1. Classification (NCBI taxonomy): domain Eukaryota; kingdom Metazoa; phylum Annelida; class Polychaeta; order Phyllodocida; family Polynoidae; genus Alentia; species Alentia gelatinosa. Next base: position 17,986,205 of record OX465592.1, read on the forward strand.
TGGCGGCTCTCTCCTCAATGAGGCTTGGGAGAGTGGTGGCACCCATGTTCATACTGTATTTCGTTGGGTGAAGTGTCCAGCAAAAATAAGCATCAATAATTTCATCATGTAATTAGTAGAAACCGAACGAGAGTTAGACTTGACAATGTTTATGCCACGATGGGAAGGTCGTGTATTACTACACGAGGCGTAGCCGAGTGTAGTGAGGAGCAGACCTGACCAGAGTGGCATAGACATTGACAAGTCTAACTCGAGTTCGGTTTCATATTTATCCTACCTCGTCTATGCTTTTGCCTTTTACTAAAAGATAAATATTGAGTCAATGACCAACAGAACTTTTTTTCATAGTAGCTGACATCCTGCTCTCTGATTGGTCAATATTGTTATTACCCTAGTGGCTTAAAAAACACTTTATGTCACGGCCTGCCATATAAAATTTCCCTATGTTAAGTCTATGGCGGCTTTTTATTAGGGGTAGGATAATACTCCTTCTTGTTTGAACTGGTATGTGATAGTTGTTATTACCTTTCTTTCTTTAACATCTTGCTGAAATGTTATCACGATACCTCATTGTAATTGAATCATCTTAATGTCTATAAATGCTGCTATTTAAAAAAAAAGAAACTGAGAAGGATGGTGCAAATAGTTATGGATCCAAACCTCTAACACAGATGTTTTTAATTTAACAGCGCATAAATGTGGTCGGCCGCAAAATCAAGAAAATGCTCATTTGGATAAGGAAGCCAATTATTACAAGATCGGAATGGTCTTGATATACCTGTGCAATGATGGTTTCAAATCACTTAGTAACAGGGAAATCAGGTGTAAATTTTATGATGACGAATGGGTTGTTAAGGAAGAAGGCTCCGCATGCAGAGGTAATTGCCATAGCATCATTAAGCCTTACACCCATGTCTATATCTTCGATTAGTGAGTAAAAATATATTACATCAAAGTCTGTATGTATACATACTCTCTGAATAGCAAAAATATAAAATCAATATCAGTAGAAACCTACCCTTGTTGATTAATTGTTAATAATTAAAATGTCATATAAGATTATATATATGTTAAGCTATATTTATTTACTACATTACACCAATCTAGAAATAAGGATAGAAAGGAAAGCTTGGGGAACGTAGAATCTCATTGAATTTCATTAACAAAATATAAATTATAAAGTTTGATCCTTTTTTTATAACGATCAGTGCTCTTTTTTTATTGATTATACAATTCCAATTACATTGCAATAAAACAGATTTGACTGACTGTGCTTGTTGAGCTATAAACTACTTAAATGGTGCGAAGGTCCTTACAGAATCATTACGTACTGATAGAACAGCTTTACTTAAACAAATACTAGTTGCAAGAAGTAGTCACATTCAATTATGGTCTCTTCATCCCAGTCAGTGTGGCCTGAAAACTTGAATTACTAAATCTGATTGGTAAGCTGAGATTGAGGAAAGCTAATAAATGCCAGATAAAAGCCAGGAACGCGATCGTGATAAAGGGTTGTGGAGGTTGGTGAGTAAAATCAGGACTGTGTGGTTGGTGGGCAATTGGATGAGACAGATTTAGTGTAATTGATTCATGAAAATTAGATCTCGGCCCTATATCCCTAAATAGCGAGTTTTTGAATGCAAGCCTATAATTCTGTATTAAGTCAAAATACAATTTTAACAGGTGGATACAGGTCCATTGTGGGGGTATTAGAAAATAAAGATTAAATAGTATATTTAAACCTTAGTGTTAAATGACCTACATCCTAAAAGGATCTCTTGTAGCTTGTCAAAGACCAGACACACCAGCTCATAGCGTCAACCTCTGCAAAAGATGAGAGTTTAAAATCAATGAAGAAGTTCAAATCAATTACAATAGAAGTAAAAACAACACTGTTTTTAGAATACTTGAAGACCAAACTTGAGTCCTTTTTCATTATGATGATGACAATAATTATCATATTTGAATAGAATAATAGCAGGTAATAGGGAAGGTTAAAGGCATATTTACGTACAAAACCGGCTGTGAATTGTTATAATTTTGTGTTTATTGAATATCTATGTAAAATTTGTCAAATCCACTATGTGATGTGCGTCTAAAACGAAAGTTGAACATTTTAAAAATTAGTTGGATAAGCAATTAGTGTACACGAGGGATTGCTAGAATTTAGAATCAGTAGACAGAGTATTGATAGTACAGATGTAACATAAGCAAAAATAATATAGTTAACATTCTTCTAAATTGAAATTGATATATACATTTAGGACTTGAACAACATCATTTCATGGAGAGGCTTGAAAGGAATTTTCATAAAGATGTATATTGCTGCTGAAAATGCTAAAGGAAAAACATATTTTAGAGGCAATGATACTGCATGTGTGATCCAAAATAAGCATTGATGGATGATCAAATATAGAAAAATCAAGTGGGTGTTTAAGGGAGCATGGCTTAAATGTTAAGAAATATGCTTTCTGGCAAAGTTTTGCTAATTCTCATAAGCTCCCTATGGATTCTATTTGAAGCTATATGCCAACATCCAGAAACCCCAGTACACAGTGTCATTAAACCAAGCCTGGAAAGAGATTTCATTTATGGTGACGAGATCCATATTACTTGTGAAGAGGGCTTTTATCTTGATGGAGAAGGTACACTGATCTGTGAATCTACTGGCTCCTGGTCAGCAGAACTACCAACCTGCAAAGGTAAGTTTATAATACTAATTGCACATTTTGAAATCATGAGCTTGACTTGGTGTAAAGTGATATAAGAGAACTATGTAATTATTCCTGTATGGAATGATTACCGACTTCTAGATCGTGTAAATTCCCACCGACGTTGGAAATAGAGGTGGGTATTTACAATCCGTATGGCCTACCCAAAGGCGACCCGTACAAGACATTATGGTGTACCTCGCCGGTATGATAAATCTACTACTCCCGTAGCAGCAGTGCGTATTCGTAGTGAGTTTATGAATAGGTATATAATAATAGTAAAGATGAATGTCCTCAATTTGGTCTAACATTTCGAGGTTCTAGGAGCAAACCGTGTAAATTGTTACAATGTTTTATTTTGTACTAAGTAGGTTCCTGTTATGTTTGGTTCTGCTGATTGAGGCTGGTTGAATAAATCTATAAGATTGATTTGATATACTTAGAGTCATTCGTAATATCATATTGTGTTTGTCATGATGATTTATATATATGTAGCAGTTACCCTCTAGTCGCTGAAAGTGTATTACCACTCTCCGCGATCGTCAGTCGACCAGAGGTTCCGAGATTAGTCGCTACCCTGTACTTACCGTGCCAATACAGGTGGGTTCGGCTTTACCCACTGGAAAAGGGAGGGAGATACAAGATCTACCAACTACCGCTTAACCGCGAATAGAAAACCAGACTCCGGACAATTTCAGTTCACCGTTCTTTATTTCTGGATAGTTTACACAATCCGTTGGTGCTGCGGGGCACCAACTAGCGCGGGAAGAGATACTGGTCTCTTCAACGTTTAAAGGTGTTTCAACACAACCTAACCAACTTGTGAGGCTCCAGAAGTTCACTCCGTAAAGAGGCACCGTGAGAAGTCCTGTCAACCTGCTGTGGACTCGACCTTATATAGTGGCCGAGTTACGTAATGCGAGTGAACCCGTAGCATTTGCATACTGCAGGTCCGCCGGCCATACCGCACAGCAGGGATTGGCACTCGCGCCACCTAGTTCTAGAGTGAAACAACGCTGCTCGACTGCCCTGACCCCTACATATATATATAGCTGCATAATGTGAAGGTATATTGTAATTTTCAAAATAGGATACAGAAATAAAATACAACTAACAGATTCAACTCTTTTTCCTTTCGTTTAGAAATAATGTGCCGTCAACCAGAACCTCCATTGCACGGCACCCTTATACCAGATCAGACAGAGAGGTTCCATATTGGTGAGCGTATAAGAATTGAGTGCCATGATGGATTCCGTCTTGATGCAAATCAAATCCTTACCTGCAAACCCTCTGGACGCTGGTCAGCACAAGTTCCAAGATGTACAGGTAGGGTTGGCAACTATAAAGTGTCCTGTTTGGGTAAATGGGGTCAACGTGACGCATAAGGAATCTTTATTGTACACTTATATTGCACATCAGATTTATTGTTACTAACCTCTGCTCAGGGTATGTAGATTTTTGACCTTAAACACCCAGCTGTCTCAATATTAAGCTGAATCATATGAGTTATATTTGGTTAGATATACAGCATATTAGATTTGTCTATCATGATACATTATAAAAACATTAATCTAATCCAGTTCCTTTGCTTATTGTTATGAACATGATACGGCTCTAATCATTTAAGCATATCCTCATTTTGATATCAATATCTAATTTTCTTTTCAAAACATAATCTATTTCAAGCAATAACATGTAGGCGTCCACAAACACCAACACATGGCTATGTTCAAGAGGATCTCTCAGAGAGTTTCAGTATCGGAGAAAATATTCATATCTATTGTGACAAAGGCTTTCATCTCATTGGGGAAGATTCCTTGAGATGTGAATCAAATGGCTCCTGGTCTGGAGAAATGCCAAGATGCGCAGGTATGAATGTTTTAATGAAGATCAGTAAGTATAAAATTCCATAGAAAACCATGCAAAGAAAAGCAAGGTTGCCATGCTCATCCAAGGGTTGTGTCTACATCCCAGCCCTGTCTCACGCCAGGCCCCTCACATTATATCAGATATACTGGCAATCAAATGTCTCCAGTCGTTCTCATCATAGGGCACTCTAAAGTGTCACACCATACCGTTAGCCAAACTCTTGGTCGGAGTTAGATCACCGTTCCTTTTCCCATGCTTTTATGCCCGTCGTCTTTGTTATTTACGCTGAATGATAACTTTTCATTATGTCCAAGAAGAGTGTGGGGTTCTCATATAGCGGCTGGCCCTGTGTACAGCAACTAGACCCCGAGGTCCCTGCATGACCATACACGGCCTTTCACTTTACGTCATTCTTTACACAGAGCTGGATTCCCCAACATTTTGTCAATAATACTTTAGTCATGGAAAAACCCATGAACTCTTGCGTGCAGAGTCACCATTTAGAACATTGAATTGAACATGGCATCACATGGGCATCTCCTTTTATAACTCATTCGCTTCTAAATATAGGAGTCTCCTACTGTCTGAATACGCATATTCAATATTTGTGATCGTTCAAATACAATGTTCTGTTTTCAGCTGAAAAGTGCAAATATCCAGACAAACCAAGACATGGCAATGTCAAACCTGATTTGACTGAAGATTTCAGTTTCGGTGAAACAATTCACTTTACTTGTAATACCGGTTTTAATCTCAGTGGAGAAGATGCTTTGACCTGTGGACCTACTGGAACCTGGTCTGGAGAAATGCCAAGATGCATAGGTAAGACTGTTCTATTAATTACGAAGAAAGAAAACTTCTATAAACGGGTACTTTTATGAGGGATATAGATCTATGAGTTAAGCTAATTAGACATTGATATTTATCAGTAAACATTTCCATCATGGGCTTTATACAATATATCCAGTACTTAGGTCTGACATACATGAAGGGTATCTTTCACTGGGCAGATTGGTGACCAATCAAAATAGAATCGGTTACTGCTTACTGCTCAAGCTGAAGGCAAGAAACCCATTAGTCCCAAAATAAATACTTCATGAACCTTTGGTGTATTACCTGATTTATTCTGAGAGGCTGACCGGCCGGGTGATGCCTGAATGTGCCAACTAGGGATAGCTAAGTGATGCCTTCAGGCAATAGTATGATATAACATTTCTACAAAACCCTACAGGTGCCCAGAGTGAAAGGGTTAATTGTAAATAATTGGTCTTGTTAGTGATATAGAACCCCTGCCTTGGTTTCAATTATGTGGAACAGTCAAGGTGGTCTCAAAATACTGACTCAAGTATTCAATAAATATCTTGTTTAAACAAAGCATTTGAGAGCTACGTTTCATGCTTTAGACCTAGTAAAGATGGGTGTTAGAAACTGACCTTAAGTTAACATTAAAGTAAAGGTAAGCCATGTTCTGGTCATAATGTTTATTATCTTATTGCCTTGATATAGATTTAAGGAATAATTGAAAAGTAAAACATGTATTTGATAGAAATCTTTTTCCAAAGGTCATAATCCTATGTTCCCTAAATAGGCCAATTCAGTATTATAATTGTATTGTAATTGCTCGAATGACTTTTCCGATTTCTAGGTGTAAAGTGTAAGCGTCCCGACACACCAACACATGGCAAGGTTAAGCCCGATCTTGTAGAAAGTTTCAGTATCGGTGAGAGTATTAATATTTCTTGTGAGACCGGCTTTCATCTCAATGGAGGAGATGTTTTGACCTGTAAACCTACCGCCTCCTGGTCTGGAGAAATGCCAAAATGCACAGGTAGGATTGCGACACTAATTCTAATTCTGTATGCAATTACCTTTATGAACTATGCTGATTCTTTGAGATGATTTGACAATCCACACGTGTAACAGCAGCAATCGTTATTATGCACTCTGTGAAATAATTGTAGAAGATTTAGATCAACAAGTTATACATTCAGGATAACATTGCTGTTAGAGAAAATATAATCCAAATCCTAATGGGGGAAATACTTTAAGAAAAAACACTTGGGTAGGGCTATTTCTATGAACTTGTCTAGTTTCATACTTAAAAGGTATTTTATACTCAATACTATAATATATTATCACAAGCATTATTGTATAAATTCCTAGAATTTTATACTACACTCTAATACCGTAATTACTTGAATTGTATTAACTACATTCTGATACCGTAACTACTCGAAATATATTAGGTTTGATAATATTTCATTCAATGTATAAATTTCTCAATTTATACCGTTTCATTGTACAATACCTAAAATTTCACGGTATTCAAATTTCAACCTCCACACTCTCGACTCCTTGTAAGTCATTATAGCTACAGTTCCGACATGTTGGTAATGGTCATTAGGCTTGACTTAACTGTAAACTTAATATCGGTAAAATGAATATTTATAGTAATGCCTTCATGTACTTCTCTGATTTCAGTTGTAAGCACTGAGGCTCCAAATGAACCAATTAAAGACCCAGAAGGATCAGAAAAGGATGTGCCTGTAAATACGCTGGCTATCATAGGGGGATGTATGGGAGGCTTGATTGGTCTTGTCTTTGTTGCTGGCATTGTAATTATTTTTGTTACATATCAATAATAGAAATTCAGGTATCGCAGTCCATCAATAGCAACAGAAGCTAGTGAAGCACAAGTAGAGGATTCAAGAAGTATGAAAGGACCAGCAGTCTAGTGAGTTTCTGTTACGCTTACACCAGTTTCTTACCAGCACCAGTGGCCCCCGTAGAGCGCCACCATCTATGAGAAATGTGAATGGCCGTTAGGCCTGGCGTCCACCTACTACGATAGAAATTTAGACCATATCAGGTGACCTTCCGACGCGATTTTGATTTTTTATCTGAAGGTCCATCGTAGACCATATCGGATCCATATCGTAGTAGGTGGACGCCGGGCCTAACTCACCCCGCCACCGGCACACCACTGGCATGTGCAACACTCTGTCAACAAATCTGCCACAGCAGTTCTGGTCCTCCATATTACTGACGGGAATTTTGACTGCTGGCGCTTCTGGTATTGGGGTGTTCCGGCCGACCAACCTGCCATTAACAATCCCGGTGCGGCGTAGCACACCTTGGTAGACCGCAACCTACTGGCCCAATTAGGGCCGAGTCGATCAAAAGTCATAAAAAACTGGTGGGAAACTGGTGTAACGTAGCATTAGTGAGGCAATGGTTTCACATGACTAGCTGATGATATAGAGCTAATAGTTTCTAGATTCTAGTAAGCTCAGCACATATTTGGCACTGAGATGGCATGTTGGCCTATTTTATTTTTGTTTTTAAAATCTTACAGAACAAAGGGAGCGAAAAATATGTTTAAGGCTGCAATAACAAGATAACAAGAGATTGTAGCATGAATTCTTGCTTACTGGTAGATCTTATGCAATGTAGGGAATAGTCTGATATGGCTCTGACAGAAGAGTACTTTGGCAGTATGGAATTTTGTTGTAGTAATATCAAGAGGCCAATGGTACTTTTTCAGGTGATGATATTCTCATGATTGTCATATCTACGATTGTACAATGTGCCTGATGTGTGGAGTTTAGAAACAGATATTCAATAATTACCTAGATATGTAAAAATAAGGGTTGAACTTGTTCTAGTAATATTTGCGTTGATATTTAAGCACAGTGCAGACCCAGTATAGGTTAAAGTAGGCTACCGACACGAACCGATGCAAAATCCATATCGTAGCAAAATTCTAGAACATATCTGGGCAGTTGGTTAGGTTTCTTCGATAACGCTACCGACGCGCTCCGACGCGCTACGATAAAAAACCGTATCGTAGAGGGTGTGACAATCGATCATGTATCGATTGTCATAGCGTGTCAGGGTGCGTCGATGCGTGTCGGTGTATATAGACGCTTTGAACAGGAAATCATATGAAATAATCTATGGAAAATTATGAAATTTTCGGATTACCTGGGGTATATAATGATGTTGTCGCTCTGTAAATATGGTGATATTTGGTAATAGATAAAGGTCTCGAATCAATCAATTTATACTTTAACTTGGAACCAATTCACAATTCATTAAATATTATTATGAAATATCATATAATATTGTTTTCTATCTACAGATAAATAATCAATCATATATATGTATTATTTCTGGAATTATAAAGGAAAAATGGTTGATTACGCTGGTTGCATCGTGAGCTATATTGGGTTGTATCGGGAACATGGCACCTTTTTCATGCACATGTAACATTCTTCTCAAATTGAATATATGAACTATAAATGTCCACGTTTATAACCATGTAAAGGATTAGTTCCAAAAGCGCACCCCAGGGGACCTTCTCATCAGTGGCGAGGAAAACACTTGGTCGCTATGGGCAAGGCAGAGGGTAAATTAGCCACCCACCCCTGTCTGCGCTGAGCTTCGACTTAGGGGTTGGTATGGTTGAACCAAGCTTGTGTCCGTGAATTCTCACTCTCAGACCAAGTTTTTTTTGTAGACATGGGTTCTGAGAGCAGAAATACCTATCGGGGCTAATAAAAACTGGTTAGATAAGCTCCGAAGGTTGCAGAACAAAGCACTGAGAGTGTCTCAGGGATTACAGAATGACACACGCTGTTGCTTTATTATCCATCGTATACAAAGCCCCCATTGAAAATGTATTGGGACTCAGTAAACCACCACCCATTGTATAAAACCTGCAAGATACCATAACTGTGGTATACGGATTCAAACCTGTTGTATACGGCCTCAAAACCATGGTATACGGGGAAAATAGTCCCTTTTGCTATAGAGCAAAGAAATAATCCCTATTGCTATACCCTTTGATATATATGGCAATTACTGGGTTTAATTCATTCGAAATAATGGATAATAAATACAACAAACGATGATTATGTGGATAGGCGGCTCTGTAAACCACTCGAGGTTGACGTCGTAATACACTCGCTAGCGCTCGGGTATTACTACGCGTCAACCCCTCGTGGTTTACGGCCGCCTGTCCACAAAACCATCGATTATTGTCTATGTATTACATAGTCTCACAGGAGTGGCCCCCTTAGCCAGACGGCGCGATGAACTCCTTCTAGGGTATATGAGAAGAGAGTACTGGCGGCAACATGCGGCTGATAGTGAAAAACGAAATGGGAATGAAGGTAGATATTTGCGTTCTGTTAACAAACTATTGTTTAAATTGCGGAGACCAATGAGCAAATTCTACAAGAAATCACCGAAATACATGGGGGAACACTCTGGAATATACAACAAGAAGCTTTAAAAAACTCAGGGAGTAAGCCAGCATTTAAAAAGGCTATGAAAGCAACTCCTGATTTGCGTCATTAGGTGCAATCTTGAAGAACTGCAGTATTGAGAACCCCGTCTTATTTCTTTCTTTGAGCTAAAACTATCATATGTTTTCTCAAAAATAAAGGTTCATCATATCCCATCTCATATCCCATACACATTTGTTCGTTTTTGTGTTCTATTTCTTAATCCGGCATAAATTGCTCGGCTTAGCTTAATATACCTAGCGTATAGTCTAGACCCACCATGTAGGGATGTTTGTAATGGAAACAAGACGAAATCTACGCCATAATGTAAAACCGTCCCTCGGGATGAATTATGTGCCAATAAAAAAAATATATATATATATTTTTTTTTTCAGCTCCCCAGCTTGATAATAAAATCTACTTTTATGGTTATTTCATTCAGAATACACACAAAAGGAAATAAGAATAGGTAATAATGGGTTCAAGAGTTAGAAAATATCTAACTCTTTAAGCATAGGGCATATCACACAAAGGTTCTGCAGGGAGAGTCACAGACACGCACAGGTAGTGGGTCAAGGTAGCCACATGTCTAACGTTGTGTAGCTCTGGCGGCCAGTGTCGGCAGAGGGTGCTGTATTTACGACCACGTGACCAGGAAGGACTGAGAGACGGCCTCACTCATCAGGGATCCTTCGCCGCCTCCACATCTCCGCTTTTTCTGGGAGAATTCTATATTCTATTTGCCAAGTGTCAATTATGAATAAATAATAAGCTTAAAAACCCTTTACAGCCAACTCTCAGTCATTGCCTTTATTATGTACCCGTTTTATATTACATTCAAGATATTTCATATCAACAACTGTAACAATACCGTTCTATCTTAGATAAAATACATTAACAATATTTGGCGACATTCGTATTATGCCGTTCTTAGCCAAGAATAGGACAAGGATTGCTCCCCAACAATTACATTGCACATTACAGTGCTCAACAAAAGGAAATTCTTTCAGTATTTATCAAAAAGCAATGTGACGCATCGCCTGTCTAATTCCAACTTTGCTTCTTTAGATCTCGATGAATACAATAATACCGATATTTTAAACTGTTCCAATTCTCTTATATCCGTGAGACTTACACCTTGTTCTGCTCAAGCAGTCGCACTTCCCCTTCGGAGAAAATGGATTTTTTTAGTTGAATTTATTATCTCTCAATCAATACAAATGTGTTATTCTGATACGACAGTAATGCAACATGCCTATAATAACATATAACCATTTACATCACAAGTTAGAGAGTTTGTTTGATGAGGTTATGATACTTAAGGCTTGTGACTGAGTCTAAACCCAAATTTTTTCAACTTATCTGAGAACCATTTATTCGTTCCCTGAAGATATTTCCCTTTCTTCTTACACCCTGCCACATGTAATTCTAGTGAAGGATATTCTACTTTCATAATTGATAACCTAAAACAAAATTTTACAAAAAGAAACTTGGACTGAATACTAGAAAAAAAATCTTAATTCTCTTTCTCTGCAAGTAAATAGTCTTTGTACATTTACAACCACCTGCACGCCCTAAGGCATGACCAACACATCTTTCAACAATACAGTCATACCCTTTTCGACTATATTGTGTAGCTCCATTAATAAAATATCCACTATGGTCAAATATCAGTGCTATCAACGTTTTATATATCTGAAGACAAGTTTGGTCACTAATAAATTCACGGATTTTAACCATCTGGAATATTCTCTGGTTTACCTTTCTATTGTTCATCGATGGATGGGAAACATGTTAAAGGGTTTCTGAGTATAAACAAATTGGGCATGTACCTATGTATTTGATCAATAATAGGAGCCAAGCTTTTTTGATAAAAAAAAATGACATGAATACAGTTGCAACTCCATTGTTATTGAAGAAATATGATACAGACTCTTTATTCAACTCAATACAAGGCCTCCCTTTGGATGATCACTCTCATCAAAGCGGATGCGAAAAAAACACAATCGGGATCCGTCTTTTCGGATGATAATTCAGCTTGATGGAACACACCCTATATATTTTCTTCAACATTGTTTTTATGAAAGTTCCACAGAAAACCAGACAAGTTGATTAAAGATAAAAATGATTTATTAGGGATAAAGATACATCGAGATAGGGGGCAGTTGGGATAAGTATTTGCAACGTTTCGTCTTATCTAATAAGACTCCATCAGGAAGTGTTGTTCTTGAACATTGATCTTTGCTATGACTTCAGTGACAGACGAGTGCTACTTTGACTCGTATGGTTTGTTTATGTTTGTACATGACCTTTAAGCCTTAAAACAATGACCTGTGTAAGGACACTTTATAATGGAGTGAAGTGGATTCAATAAAAGAAAAATTGATGGAAGCCCTTTTTCCCCAGCATTGAGGTCATGACCTATTGCAGGTATAACTTAAATATGCTTGTCAAGTCAAATAAAGCCATATATTTACAACATAATCTAGGCTACAGGAAACTGGAAGCTAAAATCAGTTTTTAGCAGTGTGTGTATCACACATAAGATACCTATAGCATTGGAGGAAGTTGTTATACCAGTTTCCTGAGTATCATTTTCCCACAATGAGTAGCAAACTCTTGAGTAAGTCCTCCGTGATAAGCCCCTTGATCCAGCACCATCTAGTGGCCTGTTGGTCGGTTCCCCGTATCTCCCTTGTCATTATTTTTACTGCAATATACAATGTCCATTCAGATGAGGAGGCTTCACGGCTTTTACCTATAGTAAACATACTTCAGATGAGGCCAATGATAGGCTACAGTAGATTTTAACATAATTCTAATGAGTTATTTTACTAATCCTCCGAAAGTATAGGCGTCTTCCGATGGCCCTGTATTTGTAAATCATCATTTCCATTAATCAATTCTTTCAAGTGATGACAAATCCTAAAGGGTTAGATAAGACAGAGGCAATGGCGAAATGAAACAATGAATATCTGGATACGCTAATTGTTAAAAATAGTCTCTATGATGGGATTATCAGTCAGCTAACGAGAGGACTGTACATGGAACATGTTCCAACATGCATCATGCTCTGCATTTTCTCCCGCACGTCCATTTCTCTCAAAGATCCTTGGTACAAGCTCATTTTTTGGTCTTCAATATGGGCTATTCTCTTAGTGTAAATATTTTCATAAGATGGTTCATTTTCTGGATTTTACTCTTTTGCGGATGGGTGCAGATTTCAGAACAGTATTGTAAGTATATGATATCTCATTAACCACTTGAGTCTAATCTATCAGATGATAGCTCCTGGGTGAAGGTGGTTGCATGAGCAATGGGTAACTACTGGTCTCACCATACACGACCGGGTGCTGCAAGCAAGCACAGACACTCTATAGCTCGGTGTTTACATTCGACGACTGAAAATGGGACGACTCTAGGTAATATTGTCGGCAATTGTCGACCCAAGAAGCACATCAATGGTTTACGTTAGACGAATTATCCTCGTTGAAATGAGGAATACATTACTTCCTGCTGTTCGGCTAAGCTGGCATTTACACTAGACGATTATAGGGAACGATGTTGACTCTTCTAGGTGTGACGAGCCTACAAGTACATTATTGGACTGAAGGGACAAAAAGCATATGTGTATGTGAACTATATATTTTATATAAGCGTTATAGGATTACTTAAAATGGATACTGAATGATATGATTTGAGTCGTGAAACATTGTGTGGGCTGACTGCACTTTGTATAGACGGTTAGAAATGACTAGGTAATGGTAATGAATCCCATCGTGTAGACAGTGTCTCTTGTCTATGCTAAAACATGTAGAGTGATAATATTAAGCTCTGTGAGCAATAATTTGATATTGCTGAAAATCAAGCATCTTTTTGATATTCTGTTTAATTTGTTAGAGTATTAGATATGAGATTGTGTTACTTTGTTCATAATTATATCATATATCAGAAAACTGGAGGAAATTGTTATATATTAACTGATACATTTCAAACTGGTTATATTGGTGTTGAAATTATCTATGTATACATGGTGCTGAAATTGTAGATGAAATATTTAGATAGTATTGGAGATATGAAGAATAAAAACTGTATCAGTAATCTGGGAAATAGAAATGGATTGAATATTGTTCATTTAGGTGTTTAGAGCTATCGAGCAAATTATGAATCATTTTCATGGAACTTAAAGAATTGCCATTAGATATGCTCCCACTATCAGAACTTGATTAAGGGAGAATTTATTAACATCATATCAGATTAATAACTATAATATTGTGATATAATGACAACATCTGAGTCACACAATAGTTGGGAAATGATAGGAGGTTGTTTCACTCTCAGCGATATCCTGTCTAGAGATATCAGGGAAAAGGGTTAATTGAAATTTCATTCAGTTCAAGTTTATAGACAATCTGAGCTCGCTGCATTTTGTCAAGAAGATTTTTGACATGCAGTGCACTATTTTCTATATAAGACTTTCATGTACCAGGATTCCGAAGTCTCCCCATCCCCTCAGATGTGACCCGATATATGTTTCTAGTAGGTTGTAAACCTCTGATGCATTGATCATCAGAGGAATATTTAGCATAAGTCCAATTGATTGTCCAGAGAGGGTACGCTTACTAGCATAGATGACATGAGCCATGATGTGGGCCACTACAGTCTTTGGAGTCACTCCTGTGCATCTCAAGTAGAAAGAAAGGCGAACACCTACAGGAGCCTTAGTGATACTGCTGTAGCTCAGAGCAATACATATTCCGGTATTTTTGTCCATTGTTGTCATTACAACACTGCTTTTTGCCATATAGAGTAGGTTTTCTTCGTTGAGCGGCAAGGGGACCCAGTTAGTAAAACAGTACAAATAATCCTTGCCTGTGAAGAGTTGGGCCATTATAGATTTGTTTTGCACGAGTTTGGTCAATTCATCAATGGATGGCAGTTGAATATCAATGTCCTGAAAGGTTGAATGTGATGCTTGGTCTCTTTTGTATGTATCTCCATCAACGATATATTGCCGGAAATGCTGGAAAATGAATTTAAAAAAGGAAGTGACAAATAAAGTAGAAACAACTTTTCGAGTGGAGAATAGCTTGACTTCTGAGTTCTCCCTGGATAATAGCGCTTATCATTACCCCCCTACCCTGGATGAAAAGGAGAAAAGCAGTAGTTGGGGAAATAAAATTTTATTGAATTTTATATCAAATGAAATTATATTTCGACCTTACTGGACGAGATATTGATAATAAGATTATGATATGGAGTATAGTAATAATAATACAATGTAAATTGACAATAGAATTGATGTCAATTATGATAAGGATATATAGTTATGTAACACAATGGTATGAGTATATATGGTTATACATTGTATAAAGTATAAAATAGCCCTACGAGAGAAAGACGAGGAGGTAAGATAGGTTGTGGGTGGGTGGGACGAAAAAGGAGTACGTGTGTAGTGTACGGAGGGTAGAGCAGAAGTGAGGAGGATGTGTGGTACGCGGGTACGCAGGTCGATGCGTGGGTGTTGTGAGAGCCGCTAGAGGGCAGGACGCGGTGCAGGAGAGAGGGGGACACCAGGGGGAGCAATGACCACCCCTGACCAAAGGCCATGAGTAACCAATTTTGTCGTGGTTATCAATTTCCACAGCATTGATACCAGGGGGCCGTTTATTATCTGGAAGGATTCTCCTAGGACTGTCATATCATAGTCCTTGGATTGTCATAGGATTGTTCACGTTTAATAAACTGAAGGACGGAGACTTGAAATGTCCTTCCAGACTGCTTAATAAATCCGTCTTTGTCCTGACCTCAGTCCTGAAAACTATCCTTTTCGCAATAGGTGTCCTTTCTGATGCCGGTAGCCTAACTAACATTATCAATGTATATGTTTGAATTATATCTTTCAGAATTTCTAACAATTATATGTAAATTATAGATTTATTCTCTATCAAATAATAAGAAGAGAATTCTTTTAGATTGAAAAAGACCCAGGAAATCTTGGCTTGACCGGGGTTTGAACCCAGGACCTTTTGATTTCCACTGGTTTTAATTGGCCACCCCCACAGCGCATGGGAGAGACACAGAGAATCAGGGCCCTGTTTTTAGTCACGACCATCGTTATGGGCGACATGTTTTTGCTGTCAGTGTACTATAGCCGCGACATTTTAGGGGGTCGGGTAATTATCACCGTTCTAAGAGACTTAGGGTGGTCTGGGCCCTGTTTTTTAGTCATGACCAATGTGAGGCCAGGAAGGCCCAAGACCAACCAGCGATTCCACGACAGTTTGGATGACAAAAGATGACCGGTGTACTATAGATGGTGTCGTAGCGCGCCATGGGAGATCGCCGCTAAATCTGTCGGCCGTCACTACAAGTCTTAGGTTCTATAGAACCTCACTGTGCGTATATAGAGGATTTATTATGCTTCCCATACGAATTAAGCAATGAAGTTTTAACACGAGTAAGGGATATATATAACCTATAATCGTACCAAATATGAAGAAGAACAGCCGAACCATTCCGAAGATATCGGATATCGAATTTTTCACTCCCTCTGTGCGTTTGCGTTGGTCGCTGTTCTTTTTCACTCCTTCCCGTAGTGCGGCGGGGTTTGGGCTGTTCTTTTTGTCTCCCCCCGGAGGCCGGCGGGAAGTGCTCAACCCTGGCCACCAGAGCAGTATTTGCTATGACAAAATTCAAACGCCGATATCTTTAATATTTAACGTCTCGACCATTACATGTCTCGTGAGTATAGCACACCTCAGACCACTAAGTCTCTTAGAGCAGTGATAATCACCCGACCCCCTAAACTATCGCGACTATAGTACACTGACAGCAAAAACATGTCGCCCATAACGATGGTCGTCACTAAAAACCAGGGCCCAGGGCCCAGGTCAGGAGAAGAAGAATAACCCACTTTTTTAATACGAGGACTCTCCAATCCTGGTCATTATATTTCTAGAAACTTTCCTCTCATTGTCCAAGGTTATCCTTCTAGCTGTTCCCAAATATTAAACGGCCCCCTAGATCCTTTCCTGAGGGACATGATATATTAATCCCTGCTGGATGTAGTCTTCAAACTTTATAGCCTCGTATCCCTTATATTGAAAATAATTTCCCGCTTTATGATACATGTGCTCGATTATACTGAAAATAAAAAAAAACAATGCATAGTCCAATTTGTTATCATGGAAGATTATATCTTGTGCACAGATTTAATTTCATTTATTTTTTTCAAATACTAAGATACCATAAGAGGTGGATGATGTTTGCTTGCTCACCCATTTTTCAAAGATGCTCTTGCCACGTGCGTTATCTATATGTTCTTTAATGTATTTTGAGTACTGAGTAGCATAGGCACGGATCTTGACCTTAGGGTTAGCCTCCATCAGAAGACAGATGGGTCCATCCTTTCCATACCTCATCTGACTCATGACACCCTGACCTCGGAAAGCAACTGCCGTCCGCTCAGCCATCGACAGCACCTCTCGCCCATCATCTTGTAAGTATGCAATTGTAAATGCCACCTGTAATAAAATCTGGTACATTAATATTGCAGTTGTCACTGGCTATATCTACCTTAAATCCGGATGATCTTAATGATACTTCCGACATTTAAGAACTACCCTTCAAATGCATTAGATATTAGTTCGATTTGAACTGGTAACTCCTATTCACGCAAAGACCAAATACAAAGAGTTTCAATAAAACATTTTTATTCACTATTCAATATGCAATATATCTATTAACAACAGGAGAGCCACAGCTCTATACAAGACTTGTACTCTAGCACCGGGCGGTAAGTAGCAACAGGGGGGAGCCAGACACAATTAACTGAGGTTAAATAGTACTGGCCCAACCATCGAAAGGTGAGATTTTACGGAAATCCTTCTTCACCCAAGTGACCTGTCTACCTATTTCGGACCCGGCCTTTTATACATTGCAGGTTATTTGATAAGCGAGAACCCATGGCACTTCCGTGCAATGGCTCTTCCCAAACTACCACACAACAGGGATTGCCATGTCAGATCCAATAGTGTAGAAAAGCAACCCACCACTCGACACCCATTACCCCTACACTATCAGATTTCTAAGAACTTAGTATGCATATGGTCGAGCCTGACTGTAAACCTCTTGACAAACATGTTCATGCAACACTGGACAAACTCTGGAGTTTCCTCATATGAACAATATCGTTGTAAGCATGCAGAAATATGAACCATAGGGAGAGAAATCCTCATTCATAGTCGTTGGACCTTGTACTCTCGTTGGCGTATATAATAAAAATAATCTCTGCACATAGGGAACATATCATTTGTCATTTGTAAGTCCATGGAGAATCCCAACATAAATTAGAGGTTTTTATTAAGGAATGTTTCCCAAAGCCGATTGGTTATTTTTGGATTAATTATGTATAATAAATTCATCATTCTCTTGCTTTTTAATACTTTGTTTAATACTTTCAAAACACCATTTTCTGTGGACTTGAGCCTAGTTATGGAGCAAAAGTGCTCATCATATTATAAGGAAACTGGAATGAGAAATAGAGTAGCAGGTAATTAGTGGGCTGATAGCCGACTGCAGATCGGTGGTGAATAGTCAGCCAGTGGAAAATGGCTTATAGATAGCATATTTGACATATAGGTAATATATTCTGTTCATCTTGGCATTGTGTTGGTTCGGCATCAACCTATATGGCTCTTGGTTGTCTTACTGGTGCCCCCCTGGTTTCTCGCCTCACAATTACTTCACCTCACTACCTACGGCCCACCTAGCTTAAGGCAGTGCTCCACTGAGGGGCGATTGAGGTGCAATCATTTGATCGTGGGTTAACCGGTGCTTAATCTCCTCCCATTCATGGTAGTGGAGCTGTAGTGGAGTTAACACTACAACAATCAGTGCATACTTGGCATACAATCTGCTGGTAATCGCAGTATGATTTCCTCCGGATCTTCATTAATTCTCTCACCAGTCGCGGTACATTGGTTTGACGCAGAGGTGATTCCCCTGTATTTTTCTTGTGATGACATTAGAAAAATCAGATATGGTCTGTAAGTTTGATGCAAGTATAGCTCCTATATTGACTGCTTCCCTTTCTCCACCACAAGAGATGTGGTCATAGACCCCAGGCAATACCCGGGAACCACAAACCCGTGAGCTGAGGCCGAAAGTTTGGACAGTTTTGAAAGATTGGACCTAATTCTAGCCCCAAAGTGTTCTATACACATTCATAACATCAATGATTATGTTTATTTACCTTCATTGTTCGGTTAACCACAATATTCAGCAGAAAATTGAGGGGCAGTAGGGTTGATGCGAGTATTGCTCCAGCGTTGACTGTTTCCCTGTCTCCACCGCAAGAGACACGGTATTAGACTCCGGGCAATACCCGGGAACCGCAAACCCATAAGCAAGGGCCGGAAGTACGGTCAGCTTTGAAAAATTGCACATAATTTTAGAACCAGAGTGTGCTTTAAACATTCATAATATCAAGATTTACCTGCATTTACCTGCATTATTTGATTAACTGCAATATACAGTGGAAATTCACGAGCTGTGGTTCGCCTTCTCGTACAAATCCAACATTGAAGATACTTCACAGCTCGATGCGCCCCCTATTGACTGAACAAGGAACGCACCTAGAGCATGTAATGCAGCCAAAGTCCACCAGAGGGTGGGACAGTAGGCATCCGGTCATGAGTATCTCAGGCAGGTACACGGTCATCTCGGCCCCATCGGCATCTCGGCCCCCTTTTTGTGCGGTCATCTCGACCCCCATCGTTTCGCACTCCTGCTTTTGCGGGTTAAGGATAGGGTTAATGTTAGGGAAAGGGTTAGGGTTAGGGATAGGGTTAGGGTTAGGGTTAGGGATAGGGATAGGGTTAAGGTTTGGGATAGGGATAGGGTTAAGGTTTGGGATAGGGTTAGGGTTAGGGTTTGGGATAGGGTTATCACACATGTTTTGTAAGATATGCTTTTGTTTTGTATGATTCTTTATTGTGGAAAATAGACAAATAATATAATACAGCAAAGCTGGGAATCCGTATTTTGGGTAAGTAATCACATTGGAAGACATTCAGTGATTCACCGTTTTCGCGCATGAAGGCGTGAAAGCTGTGAAAGCGGTGGGCCGAGGTGCCGATGGGTCCGAGGTGCCGTAGGGGGTCCGAGCTGCCAAAGGGGCCGAGACATCCGGGAACCCTCAGGGATTGTGTTAATGGAGCCCAGTGGAGCAAGAGCTCCGATCGAGCGCTGATCGAGGTGATTGACATTGAGTGGACCACTAATGGAGCAGCACCACTGATTAGGGTAAGAACAACTCAGGTGAAGAATGAATGAAGAACTTACTATGAATATTCTATCATTTTATTATATCCTACAATTCGAAGGGGTATTTACTATCATATATCCTATCATTCATATGTTTAATATCAACACTACTATCAATATCAAATATATTAGATATATACATGTATACCATATTTTATGTCATAAACTCTAATTTAACAAATCAATTTTTATTTCCCCAGCCAAACGTCTCCTTATAATTTCACTATCCAGGGTTAGCATCAAAGAAGTTCATATTATGGCTTCTTCATAAAATTGCATGATTTAAATTTAAAAAAAACAACTTAATCATTTATTATGCTTAAATATTGAAATGGTCTACGGAGGTAGGAAATCCAAAATATACATACTATTTTCCCGTCAGCTTCTGCGACGTAACAGTGGTAATTTGGATCATGAATGTAATGGTGGTATAAGTCAGGTAAGTAGTCAATGCCGTCATAAATATCATCACTGATCTCCATAATTCCTTTGTAGTCATCGTGATTTGCCTTCCGCACTTTCAGTTTCATTGCTCCGTCAGACATCTCCGGATTTCGGGTGAGGATCATTTAAACTCTATTTATCCCTGTAAATCAAATGTTATGAATAATTGAGTATAAATCACAATTTGAACACAATTTGTAAAGGGTTTACAGGATGGGATAAGTGGGTGGAAGCGGCTTCCTTCTCTGCTCGACTTTCATATAAAGTCGAACACGAAGGAAAGATGAATCACCTCATGCATGCATGTAGGCTCTTTAACAACCTGCTTGATTCAGCCACCTGAATCTGAACCTCATGGCAGGCTGCCTCCCTGTCCAGCTGCGCCTTTACATGATGACCGTCATCCCCGACTTCTACCCACTGACTCTCGTCCACCGACCAGACACTACCGGGCGCCTGAGCCACAACGGGTTACGATACCAACAAGTATATAGGGATGCGTTTAAGGTGCAATGTATATTCTACATTACACCGTGGCGCCACCTGGTGATTTCAAATACAGGCAATTATCAGTTCAAACCGGTTCTTTTGACTTATTCTAATGCTAAAAGATTGAAGTATTACATATTATGGAGTAGGACCTAACCCAATAAGTAAATTAAGCCAATTTACATTATATTGAATTATATAGGAAAAATTAGGTTTCCTTCAATTCTTTTGAAAAAAGGACGGTGACCTATAGTTTTTAAAACTTAAGTCTTTAGTACGTCACATTAGCTATATCCTGTGAAAGTTTGAGAAAAATTACATGGGTTTCACTATTTGAAAATAAACTTGTTTAATTCATCTTTATTCTATCATATCATTACGATAGCGATTTCTAGATCAAGAATTGGCATGGGGACCCTCACTTTTGAAGTTCACTGCACGAAAAGCACTATTTTACATATATACGCCATCGCGATAACGCACGTATCGGCTGTATCGTGGCTTGTTTATATTTGTATACACCTCTTTTCCGCGTCCACGTTTCGGGCGTCTACGAGACAGTTTCCATATGTAGACGCGCGCGACTTGGCTGTCTTTCACGCATGGCGTATTTAAGATAAAACATACTCTGCGCAATATATATACGCCAGGCGTATATATATGATACCAAAAAAAAAAAATTGCAACCCGCGGCCCGCCCCGTCCTGTGGGTGCTGGTAGAGGATACACCAACACTGACCCGCTACCCGCGACCTCCCAACCCCACCCCCTACCGCCCCCCCCCCCAACACCCCACCACCCCACCACCCCACCACCCTACAGTCACTCTACCCACAGTGTAGCCCTAGTACACGACCCCGGCCTCCCCCCAGTGTCTCTGTGCGCCTGAAGTCCTCCTCCCGACTCTGACTCCGACTCCGACTCCACCCCTGCCTTGTTAGAAGTAGTGTGAATGCGGCCGCCACCCTCACAGCCACCCGCTCAGCCGCCCACCCTCAGGACTGAAAGCATCTTACACAAGCCGAGCAACCGCTAATCTGGCTGAGTGACACTGGGGGGAGGCGTTTATATAGTAAGCCTGACTGTTCACACATTGAAATGGTATTTTAAAGTTTTAAAAAAATCAGAAAAACTGTAAAAAAACAACTTAATGCATGGTTTATTTGTGTAATTAATCAATTCATACTCAATCAGGTTTTATAAAGGTTTTATAAAATAGATTGGTAATATAAGATTGCAATTTTCATATAATACAGACTTGGATGGTTAATGGCAAATGGAATATACTACCACTGATGTCCCCAAGTGGCAGAGGTCGGAATTATTGGATAATGGCATAAATAAACAGAATCAGGTATATAAGACCGCACCATGGACATGTATATACGCCACTAGATAAGGCGTCTACGAGACGGATAACAGGTCGAACTTCTAGACGCAAAATCCTACTGTTAGACGCGTTTCGGATACATATGTTAAGCGGTACTTTTCGTGCAGTGGTTAGACATGTGTTTTACAACACATTGACATTATCATATCCAACTATCAAAAAAATGACATTTTCAAGGGAAATTATCTGATATGTATTTAATGACCCCTGCGCCAAGCATCTATGTCTTGCCTTTAAAGCGGCTTATCCACCAAGCCAGTGCTAGATCCATCCGGGTGCCTTGTGGATTGCCTGTTGCCGCTGTCCCATCGGCTTGTCTCCAAGACCTCGGCAGCCAGGATCAGCTGACCTGTCCATGGTCGTTGGCCGGGACCAATACCGCATTCTGAAGCTGTTCCATCAAGATGGACCAAGAAGGCTGGCCAGCCGGCAGTTATGGATGCGAAATGGTGAAATGCCTCCCGCAAAGCATCGCCGGCAATGGCCAGCCAAAAGATGTTTCAATTGATCTTTAGCGCAACCGGCCAGCCGGCCGAGCACGCTGAGAGCGAAGCTGAAAACTTTGCCGATATCCGCGTTGACAATTCCCGGCCTATACTCTAGTGGACTCCATCAAGATGGATGAATGATAGCCAAGAGCCACTAACCCGTGAATAGAGACAAAAGAATTCTAGCTCCAGAGCGTACCATACACATTCATAACATCAAGCCTTATCTTTATTTACCATCATTTTTCAGATGAACACAGTATTCCGTGGCTATTTGTCAAGCTCTCACCAGTCCCGTACACATCCTATCATGGCTGCACACTGCCAAACTTGATCACCGGGTTTTGCACTGGTGGAACAGCATAGTCTCTGGAGAAGCGCTCGGCGCACCCCCTATCAGATGAACGGGGAAATATATAGCATTGCTCCTATGTGTTCATTGCCCCGCAAGTGCCGATCGGTCCCAAAGATTGGTGGAACCACTCGCTAGGCGCCCGTCGTGCACCATGTGTGTGCCTCAGAAATAAGGGATTTGGTAGAATAGCTTAGAGAATTTAGAGAATTGGTCTCTCATGGCTTATGGTGAGGAGTGGTTATTGCCTTCCTGGTATCTCCCCTCAGGCGCCCTATCGCATTATCTCTTAACCGCGCTCATTTCCCTAATTTCTGATTGACCTGCATCTTCCTCACTCGCTCTCAGCTCCTCACACGGCACGCACGTACCTAAATTTTACCCACCCACCCACTCATCTCACTCAGCTTACCCTCACAGGCCTCCCTCTACTTCTTTCTTATCTGCCTACATTCGTAAGCCTATTACCTTATATTTTATCATATTCTATATTTACGATGACTGACTTATGTCTCCTCCAGACAATTATTATCATTATTATTTTTCATATTGATAAATACTTATTAATAACTCTCATTAATAAGGACATACAATTCAATACAATTTTATTAGCCCACTCCAGCCTCTTCATCTTTCATCCAGGGATTTGGGGTAATGAGGGGCAGCCAAGCAACCTCATCTGGAGGCTAAAAAAACCACCTGCATAGCGCCTGTTTGGTGGAACAGTCACTTAAAGTGATATGAGAAAGCTATGAAATAATATAACAAATGGGAGATTATGTCTGGCAAGAATATACACAACCATGCCCTAGGGCTTTAATCAATAATACAGTTTGAGGAACCTCAGTTATACAATGATACAATAATGAGTAACTTAAAATTTATCAAAATTTATAAATTTTCCACAAACGTATCCATCGATAAATTAGAGCAGACTGGCGATTCTCTGATAACCTTCAACGAACGTCCATATTGCATTTTTCCCTGTATGCGTCAGTGTAATGGCTGTATTTGCCCCAAAGCATATGTAAAGAGAAACATATTTTTGGCGCATTCATACATGTAGATAAAAAATACAACAAAGGTTTACATAAACACCGACCTGCACGAAATAGATACTCAATAGGGTTTAGAAAGATTTAATAATCAAAATTGTTGATATAACATTGGATTCTCCATATCCCAAGTAGTCCCTGGGCCAAGACCCCAAATTTTCATTTCCGCTGCCCCCCCCCCCCCCCCGGAAACATTTGTTTTATTGTTTTATCTTGTAGATCAATCCTTCTAGTTAACATGTCCACTTGTTGTCACTCTGGCAAGTGGTCAGATTACCATGACAACAGCTGTTGAAGGGAACTCCCGTCAAAATGCCTGAACGCCTTTAATTCTCAGTGCTGAAACCCATTACTTGGTTCTTTGTTCTTTTAAGTACTACAGTGACTCATTAGATTAAACTTTGGTATTGGACTCCAAAGTCTGGTCCTCTGTGGACTCAGTACAGCAAACAGAATCAAAATATGTCTTCTCAGTGGCCTACAGCAGCCTTTTTCATGTGTGTACTATTAATGTTCCTTTACACATCTGCAATTTTCCACATAATTGTTTCTTATATAATCTAAAAACTATATAATCTTTTCATATGCAGTTTTTTGCTATCTGACCACATTGTAGTATCCCTTAGGAACATTTTGAGGTATTTTAAGGGTTTTGTGATATCAGGTTCCAGGTATATTACAGATTTTGCTATCCCTGTCATTCATGTTGTTTGACATATCTGAGAGTCAGTACTGAAGACATATGGTGTCTAAAGACTATATGACCTTTATATATGCAGTTCTTTGCTATGCTGCCATGTTCTGACATCCCTTAGACACATTTTAAGGTATTGTTTAGTGTTCTGTGATCTCAGGATCCAGTTATATAACCAATTTTTCTATCACTACTGCCACCGTCATTTGACATTTTCGACACCCAGTTTCAATGACAGGGTGCCTGAAGGCTATCAAATCTTTTCATATGCAGTTTTTTGCTATCTGGCCATATTGTGGCATCCTTTAGGAACATTTGGAGCTATTTTTAGTGTCTTGTGATATCAGGTTCCAGGTATATTACCGATTTTGCTACTCCTGATTTTCACTTTCTCGAAACTTAGTTCCTCCAGGAGTAGGTGTATTGTTTTGATTGAAAAGGAGGTTTGAAATTGGGCTGGAGTTATATTTATTCTTGGCATTAACGTTGTGAATACAAAATCTAACGTTTACTGCACTTTCTCTGTAATACTATTATGGTTACTATTATACTGCATAATGATCAGCAAACTACATCTCTCACCCCTTTTAGAAAAATACTATATATCAAAGTCTTTTGTCAATAGTTTAATTTTTCATTCGGTAAGACTCTTTGTTCTTAAAATGCCCTTGTTGTATTTTTTTTAGAACATGATTTGTTAAATATAACTTTTAACTGTAAATTAAATGTTTGTTTTGTTAGACATAGTATCAACAATTTTTTATCATCTCGTGTAGCATGGCAAACATCTCTTTGATTATGTGTGACCGAGTCTGATATTTTGTCTTAAAGTATTTTAGCCACACTTATTTGTGTAGATCGATCTCACATGGGTAATGCTCGAGGTGGACTCTTCACTGGAGTCAGAACAAAAACAGGTGCTGCTGCTTCACTGAAGATTTTCTTCATACGTGAAGAATTTTGGGTAATGGTGTGGCCACCATTTTGGGCAGTCACCATACTTCCTTTCTTGTTGACAACTCTAAAGGGAGTACTATCATATAGAGGTGTTAGCTTGTTGAGTTTCACTAACACATGATCCCGAATATCCAGGGAACTTTCTGCTGTTTGTCTGCATGCATCTGTTCTTTCATATAGTCCTTCAGACGATGATCCCTATGCTCTGCTTGTACCACCCTGTCAGCAAACTTAATCTTCTGCCACTGATTTTTGCCACTTCTGTTCTCAGCTTTCCAGAATTCATTTCAGATGGTGAGAGTCCAGACTAAAAGACTAAAAGCATGAAGTTTGGAACACATCAAAAACTTAGACAAGTGAATACCCCACCACTTAACTTCAATGGACAACAATTAGAAGAGGTAACTACCTTGATGTATGCTGCCCCTTTGGGGCCCGCCTTGGTATGTCAACGTACAACGTTCAGAATGTCACTAGATTGACATCATTTAATTTTTTGAGTTTTTATGTGATGTGCACCAATACTTTCAGATTTAGGCCAACAGGTCACAACCACTAACTGCCAGTAAGCATGTATTTACCCAAGTAGGTAAGCAGATGTTGCCACAAACAGCTCTCAACTCTTCCTGTTCTGTATTGAAAAAGTCACTCTACTCACAGTTTGTTGGGCTCTACAGGATCTTCATATACTCTCCTAGCATATTTCCACAGCATCAGTCGCCAGTGTAGTGTTTTGTTTGAAGAGGAGGCTTAAAATTGGGCTGGAGTTATATTTATTCTGGGCATTAACGTTGTGAATACAAAAGTTAGCATTTACTGCAGGTTCTCTGTTATACTATCATGGTTACTATTATACTGCAGAACGTTCAGAATACTACAGTAGGTATATTGATTTTGGGTGTATTTTTTCCTGCCTATTTCGATGGATGATCCTCTCACCTGACACTTGTATTCAAGTTCTTTCGCCAGAGCTGCAACTTTCCTCAGTCTATATTATCTTCTGGTGAAAGGTTATTATTGATAAGGAGTTGGTTGTACTTCTCTACACCCTTAAAGTTATGTATGCTACGAAAAAGTTCACCTTTCTGGTTATTCATCTCCAGTTTCAACATGATTGGGCGTGGTTTCACATTATTCTTTCCTGGAGCCGGAATTGATAATAAGCGTCAATAAGATAACAAGCGTCAATGTCCCCTATCCTGTAACTCAGCTCCAATGTCTCAAATAACTCGTTGCAGTCACCACATACATGATTTTCAGTTTCCGGTAGGCCTTCTATTACTAGATTTTTCTGATTTTCTTTTAGCTGTTTCACTGGTTTTTTTTAGTTTTCTTTAAGTTCCTTTATTTTAGTGACTGCCCACCCATCTGCCGATTATCTGTCCATCCACCTGACTCCCCATCCATCTGATTTCCTAAATTCCACTTTAATGCACAATCAGGGCTATAGAATCATCATGTATATAGATATCATCATTCTGATTAATGTGCATTTTGAATCATGTTTCTACTTCTATTACTTTCCTTCTATCTGAATATAACAAAACACAGAAATTACCACCTTCTCCTGAATCCATCAGCAGCGCCGCATTTGAAACCCTGGTGACCAGAGAGCTGGAACTACAATCAACAGCGAAATCCTCAATGCGGATGAGCGGAAAATAAGCGATCTCCCCGTGAACACAGTCAAGCGTAGCCGAGGTATAGCCTACAGATCATAGAACGGCAACGACCCATTTCCCTTCCACATATATGTATATATAGAGGTCCGTGGTGCTTACATACTGTATGGATGGCCCCATACTGTAAAATGGGAACGAGTGAATTTATGCATGTTTGTGGACCTACCATTGGACACAATTCTTTTGTTAATTCTTTCATTCACATCATTCAAACGAGAAAGCTTATAATTGACGCCATTTTAAACATTCACAATAAGCTTCGTTGAAGTGAGTGTATGGTCTGTGTCCCCGTTCACCATCGAGTCAGGGGGGTGTTGCATAAACCGGGAACGATAGATAAAACCGTAACGAAAGTGTACAACGAACGTTAGTGTTGCATAAAGAACGATTGGGAATGCAAAGTACCAACAACGAACGTTAATTTTTAAAACCCCAAAAATCATGGTGCATAAAAAACCTTCCTTAATTTATCGTACGTTGTGGTTTCGTTGTCATCTTTCGTAATGTCGTGTTGCATAAAGACAGATTGACCCTGAAATGATTTATCGTTCGTTAATTGGGAAATTCGTAAGTCAAATTGTGTTGCATTTAAACATTTTGACCCTCTCGTAAGTGATAAAAAGTGGCAACAACGAACGATAACCTCGGACAAGTCATGAGCTGTCGTTGTTTGAACTTTTTTTCTTTTTTTTTATAATTGCAGCGTTTATTACCTGCTACATTTAAAACGTTAGAATTCCGTCGAATCCGCTTGGAGAATCTCCCACACATAGAGACAGAGTGGACCTGACCTCGGTCTGATCCCGGGCCCGGTCTGATCCCGGGCCCGGTCTGATCCCGGGCCCGGTCTGATCCCGTGCCCGGTCTGATCCCGGGCCCGGTCTGATCCCGGGCCCGGTCTGATCCCGGGCCCGGTCTGATCCCGGGCCCGGTCTGATCCCGGGCCCGGTCTGATCCCGGGCCCGGTTTGATCCCCGGATCGATCCCGGCCCGGCCGAACCCGGCCCGGCCGAACCCGGCCCGGCCAACCCGCACCCGGCCCAGCCCGCCCCCGCCCGCCCCGGCCCGCCCGCGCCCGCCCGCACCCGGGCCCGCTCTGATCCCGGGCCCGGTTGATCCCGGCCCGGCTGCACCCGGGAGGCAGGCCGGTTTGATCCCGGCCCGGCCCGGCCCGGCCCAGCCGCAGCCAGATTGATCCTGACCCGGCCCCGTTTGATCCGGGCCCGGTTTGGTCCCGGGCCCGGTTTGGTCCCGGGCACGGTTTGATCCCGGGCATGGTTTGATCCGCCTACCGCCTGCCTCCTTTCCTCCCTGCCTGCCTGCCTGCTTGCCTGCCTGCCTGCCTTCCTCCCTACCTCCCTGTCTCCATGCCTGCCTGCCTGCCTGCCTAGCTGCCTGCCTTCCTGGCTGCATGCTTGCCTGCCTGCCTGCCTGCCTGCCTGCTTGCCTGCCTGCCTGCCTGCATGACTGTCTGTCTGCCTGCCTTCCTCCCTCCCTCCCTGTCTCCATGCCTGCCTGCCTCCCTGGCTGCCTGCCTTCCTGGCTGCATGCTTGCCTGCCTGCCTGCCTGCCTGCCTGCCTGCCTGGCTGCCTAGCTGCCTGCCTTCCTGGCTGCATGCTTGCCTGCCTGCCTGCCTGCTTGCCTGCCTGCCTGTCTGCTTGCCTGCCTGCCTGCCTGCTTGCCTGCCTGCCTGCCTGCTTGCCTGCCTGCCTGCCTGCCTTCCTCCCTCCCTCCCTGTCTCCATGCCTGCCTGCCTCCCTGGCTGCCTGCCAGTCTGCCTGCCTCCCTGCCTCCACCCTTCCTTCCTGCCTCCCTGGCTGCCTGGCTGCTTGCCTGCCTCCCTGCCTGCCTCCCAGCCTGCCTCCCGGCCTGCCTCCCGGCCTGCCTCCCAGCCTGCCTCCCGGCCTGCCTCCCGGCCTGCCCCCCGGCCTGCCTCCCGGCCTGCCTCCCGGCCTGCCTCCCGGCCTGCCTCCCGGCCTGCCTCCCTGCCTGCCTGCCTACCTGCCTACCTGCCTGCATCCTTCCCTCCCTGTCTCCCTGCCTGCCTGTCTGCCTGCTTGCCTGCTTGCCTGCTTGCCTGCTTGCCTGCTTGCCTGCCTGCCTGCCTCCCTCCTTGAATCCCTGTCTGCCTGCCTGTCTGCCTGCCTCCCCTCTCCCATCCTGCCTGCCTGCCGAGCCAGGCGGGGCGAGGCCGGGTGCGGGCGGGCCGGGTGCGGGTCCTGGCCTGCCTCCCTGTCTCCCGGCCTGCCTCCCTGCCTGCCTCCTGGCCTGCCTCCCTGTCTCCCTGCCTGCCTGCCTACCTGCCTACCTGCCTGCATCCTTCCCTCCCTGTCTCCCTGCCTGCCTGCCTGTCTGGCTCAAACCGGGCCGTGCCGGGTACGGCCGGGCCGGGGCTCAAACCGGGCCAGGCCGGGTGCGGCCGGGCCAGGGGTCAAACCGCCGGGTGCGGGCGGGCCGGGTGCGGGCAGGCGGGCCGGGTGTGGGCAGGCGGGCCGGGTGTGGGCAGGCGGGCCGGGTGCGGCCGGGCCGGGCTGGGTGCGGCCGGGCCGGGTGCGGCCGGGCCAGGGCTCAAACCGGGCCGTGCCGGGTACGGCCGGGCCGGGGCTCAAACCGGGCCGGGCTGGGTGCGGGTGGGCGGGGCCGGTTGCGGGCTGGTCGGGTGCGGGCGGGCCGATTGCGGGCAGGCGGGCAGGCGGGCCGGGGCCAGATTTTACCGGGGCCGGGGCATGTGGCTAGGCGGGCCAGGGGTCAAACCGGGCCGGGGGTCAATCCGAGCAATCGGGCCGGGTTCGGCCGGGCCGGGTGCGGCCGGGCCGAGTCTCAAACCGGGCCGTGCCGGGTGTGGCCGGGCCGGGGCTCAAACCGAGCCGGGCCGGGTGCGGCCGGGCCAGGGGTCAAACCGCCGGGTGCGGGCGGGCAGGGTGCGGGCAGGCGGGCCGGGTGCGGGCAGGCGGGCCGGGTGCGGGCAGGCGGGCCGGGTGTGGGCAGGCGGGCCTGGTGCGGCCGGGCCGGGTGCGGTGGGCCGGGCCGGGTGCGGCCGGGCCAGGGCTCAAACCGGGCCGTGCCGGGTACGGCCGGGCCGGGGCTCAAACCGGGCCGGGCCGGGTGCGGCCGGGCCAGGGGTCAAACCGCCGGGTGCGGGCGGGCCGGGTGCGGGCAGGCGGGCCGGGTGCGGTCGGGCCGGGTGCGGCCGGGCCGGGTGCGGCCGGGCCGGGCTGGGTGCGGCCGGGCCGGGCTGGGTGCGGCCGGGCCGGGCTGGGTGCGGCCGGGCCGGGTGCGGCCGGGCCAGGGCTCAAACCGGGCCGGGCTGGGTGCCGTTGGACGGGGCCGGTTGCGGGCGGGCCGGGTGCGGGCAGGCGGGCAGGCGGGCCGGGGCCAGATTTTACCCGGGCCGGGGCATGCGGCCAGGCGGGCCAGGGGTCAAACCGGGCCGGGGGTCAATCCGAGCAATCGGGCCGGGTGCGGCCGGGCCGGGTGCGGCCGGGCCGGGGCTCAAACCGGGCCGTGCTGGGTGCGGCCGAGCCGGGGCTCAAACCGGGCAGGGGTTCAATCCGGGTCAGGCCATATTTTACACAAACTCTTTAAATATGTTTTTTACTTATTGGAAAATGCCTGAATATATCATGAATGCCTGTAGGCATTCTCGCCCCCTGTGTACATAATGCCTGTAGGCATTTTTGCCCCCATGTACATAATACCTGCAGGCATTTTCGCCCTGAATGGGTTAAAGGATCCCCATTTGATGAAATATATGACACAGGTATATCATGTCAATATATCATATATCTATCTCCAATATATCTATATATCATGTATATATATGTCAACAGATAGGCCTAATTCTTAGCTTTCTAACGACGTATTGTTCATGAAAATCGCCCTGTTATTAATGACACTACAGCAATTTCCCTTTTTAAAGTTAGAATTGCTAGAATGGGACATCTCATGACGTCATTGGGGGATTTTCGCGGGATTTCCCGGGATTCCCCGGGGTCAAACGGGTACCTTGCCTACTTTTCCTTTTATCGTTCGTTGTTACTTTCGTTGTATCAACAGACGAACGATAACACAACGACGTGTTTTGTGCAACACGATGAAAAAAGTTACGTTATATTTTCGTTGTACTATCGTTCTTCACCAAAATTTACATGGTTTATCGTTCCCGGTTTATGCAACACCCCCCTGGAGTGCTCAGTAATATGAACGAGGCGATAGCCGGGTGAATATTCTGAAGCGCTCCAAACGAGATGGTGAATGGAGGGTACTTAAGACCAAGCACGAATATGTTTATGATTTTATCTTAGCCTGGAAATATCTATCTGTTTATTACCCGTTGAGAATGAGTTATCGTACTCTCAAGCCTGTTGAGAACGGGTTCCCAACGTTAAGCATATGGAGATTAATTCCAAGCTAAGATAATGTTTTGTATCCATACGCTGTAAGTCGGCGGGCAACTCATTTCATATCTATGTGCCTCTGAACATTGGTGATCTCTTATACGAATTACTTTGGAACATCCCTCTTTGTTCCTATTGTTCCTTGGTCAAGTACTCTAGGGTTTCGGCGGAATTTAAGTCTATTAACATTAAAAAATTTATGCAGCTGGTCCACTGACTGCCTATAACCGTATTGCTGCATCACTACCTGCAACGATCTGTTTTGGGGATTTGGTAATTTCTCTGTCTTTTTGGTGAGCTCCATCATATAAATATTGATGTCAAAAAGTTCTTACGTTTATTCAACCGTCTCCGCTTTCCCGGTGGGGTGTGGGGGAGGACTGTCTGTGGCGTAAATTATTTTTTCGAACTAACACTCTATGCAATTTCATCCAGGTGCGTATGTGAATTTAGCTGACTATCCAAGACAATACCCAGATATCTATATGAGGAAACATATGGCAAAATATAATCTCCAAAACGCATTCTAATAGGAAAGGGATGCCTCAGTTTGGGCGGTGAAGCAAACCAATATGTTTATGTTTTGCTGGTATTAATGGTCACAGCGTTTTGGTTACACCACATCATAATATGGTCAGAGCCCCTCTGCAATTTCCTAACCACTTAGTTTTCTAATTGACCACTGCAATAAATTACAAGGTCATCCGCGTATTGCAATGCACCACACTCTGGCAAGTTGTCTATCATGTCATTGACAGATATGTTAAACAACTGGGGACCCAGGACGGACCCTTGAGGGACGCCAAAGTCCACATCAGTGACCTTTGAGATGATCGCTTTGAACAATACACTTTGTTTCCGGTTAGACAAATAATTACTAAATTAGTCAACCAAGCAACTAGGCCATCTGAGATTTTGTATATCTTTTTTAATCTTTTCAAGCAAGATGTTACGTGGTATACGATCGAATGCTTCTTTCGCACCATAGAATCAACAGGCAGTAGTCTCACGATCATCCCTATTTATGAACAAGTAGCAGATAAACATCCGTCGTTGACGGAACTGCGTTGATACGACAAGTCCACTGTCCACCGGCGGGGCGATGGTTCCGCGACACCACCTGGTCGTTGGCTGCACTAACGTGATAGCCAAGTTCCCCGTTCATTCGGTAGGGGGCGTGACGAACGCGCATCCACACACTGAACCCTCTGCGGATTGCACCACTTGCAACCAATAGCGGGTGTGCCAACGCTCAGGAATTTCTTTGAAGATTCAACAAATGCCAACAGATCCCTCTGAGAGTCCTTTATATATAACACACCGTAATGATTTTGAATGATTTCCCCTGCAATTAAAAGCGACAATTTCCCATCGTCGCTGTAAAAATAGCAGAAGTAACAAACCCAGTAGAGGTAGAAATGTTTATTTATTCATACGCTCCTCAAAATCTCCTCACACGATATACATACAGTTAACACTAAAATAATATGCAATATGTTAATAAATACCGTATAGGAAATATGATTTCAACCACTTTGTCATGTCTCTAATATCATTGTCAAAACCTGAGACACTGATAATATATAAAACATAAACCTGCGCATAGCCCTGACCAGTTAAAATAGTCATTCTGACTTTCCGAGAAAATGATCGCACTGCACAGCAGAGAACTAACCGTAGCTGAATCGCTCCTCTTTAATACTTCTATGATATTCATTGAAATTCCTGTCCTAAATATTAGATTTAATAAGATTTATTATTTTCAGCATGATGAAAATATATAAATTTCCTGTCATAAATCTGTATTATATTAAATGGTTTGAGTCAGTTGGATTTAAAGTTGCACAAAAAAAGATAATTCAATGTTTATTGAAGGGACATTCTGAGAAACCCCAATAGGACACGTTTCTAATTGGACCCTAACTGTACGCAAATGATAGGTAAATCATGGGGCCACCTGAATGATATGCAATAAATCTATGAATATTTTCAAAATGAATACAAAGATAAGGAAGATATGCCTGAAGAGATGAGACTTTCAACTCAGAGACACCAGTGTAATGCATTATCTAAACTCTCACTTTCTTATTTCACTCTCATCAACGACATGTCAATTGATAATTTATTGTTTGATGTTAACTTCATCCCAAAACCTGTTGGTATTAAGTTTTCTTATTATTATTACTATATGCATAGATATTTTTTTTTTTTAAACACGCTATCTTATGTACTTACGAAGTATACTACGGGCACAGTACGACCAAACATTCACTACGGGTTAAGTGCGCCCGACCATTATCTGTACTGCACCCATAGTAGCCGGTAGCATTTCATAGGCGTTCGGCCATAGATATATACCTATTCCGGAAAATCCTACGTATACCAACCTCTGCTATAGTTTTGGTATTCAATTCACCGCCAGCATACTGTGTCAGGACGGAAAAATCCCAACATACTTGGATTCTTTCTATTCATGCCACATCTCTTCCAACACACTCTGAATACGGGGTTCAGTGTTGTCAATTGATAATTTATTGTTTGATGTTAACTTCATCCCAAAACCTGTTGGTATTAAGTTTTCTTATTATTATTACTATATACATAGATATAATTTTTTTTAAACACGCTATCTTATGTACTTACGAAGTACACTACGGGCACAAAACGACCAAACATTCACTACGGGTTAAGTGCGCCCGACCATTATCTGTACTGCACCCATAGTAGCCGGTAGCATTTCATAGGCGTTCGGCCATAGATATATACCTATTCCGGAAAATCCTACGTATACCAACCTCTGCTATAGTTTTGGTATTCAATTCACCGCCAGCATACTGTGTCAGGACGGAAAAATCCCAACATACTTGGATTCTTTCTATTCATGCCACATCTCTTCCAACACACTCTGAATACGGGGTTCAGTGTTGTCATGTTTCGGGAGAAAATTAGTTAATCATCATTATCCTACCCCTAATAAAAAAACTCCATAGGCTAAACATTGGGTCACTGTATTCGGTCTGGAGTTCAGAAAAATGAAAAATATTGCTCTAGTGGGATACACTTGACAAATGACATCATTTAAAAGTAATTTAGACAGGCGGGGTAGGATAAATTCTAAACCAAACTCGAGTTAGTCATGTTATTGTTCACTGCACTCCGGCAAAATTGCGTATTCCTATATACCTATGAGCGAACAACCTATGATTACTTAACGCTGCTGGGGGTGGAATAACTTTTGTTTACTGCCCAGGTTGAAGTTACTGCCCAGGTTGACGTTTACTGCCCAGGTTGACGTTTACTGCGCAGGTTGACGTTCAGAGACATCCGGTTTTTATCGATATTAGCCAACAATTGAAGGTATATAGGAATAGGGAAACCAGGTACCAGTGGAAATAAGTCAAAGTTACTCGGTAAGAAAAGAATTACTGCCCGCGGCTACGCCTTGGGCAGTAATTTTTCCAAGCCTTACCGAGTAACTTTGACTTATTCCCACCGGAACATAGTTTCCCTCTATTCCTGCTCTCGGCTTTGCCTCGCGCAGTAATATCGCGATCTTGCCGTCGTGCGATAAACAACAACATGACTAACTCTTGTTTGGTTTCTCCATAATATCACATTTGAAGTGAAGTGTATTTACCTTACTGAGGCATCCGTACGTCCACCTTTTCTTTCGATAAAAGTATTCAATGGACTCTACGAATGTGTTGAATATTTTACCGATGGAAACTTGGGATGTCAGGTAGTCCAACAAAATATCTGTGATATTTCATGAGCCTGCTCTCACAATAATTTTGAAAAGAATTCAACAACACCAATAAAATATTCTAAAAAAAATTACATTCTCGATAAATGCCAGTCAAACAGTGGAGAATATTTAAGAGTGTATTTCTGCTGCCTAAAAAAGAAATGACTCCACTGTTGTTGTCCAGGATTGTCTATTAATCTGAGAAATGTAACATCAAGAAAAGGGTGTCCAAATAAGTAACCTTGTGATAAAAACCTTCAGACCTCATAGGGATCTGTATGCCTGTCTTTAGTTCAACAGAATGACCTAGATATACTGTGTGGGATATATAAACGATATACATGTACTAAAATGCTTGGTATTTACAAAATCTAAATAAAGTCTAATTGCACATTCCCAAAATAACACCAATATTGTCATGGGCTATATGCCATTTAAAGTACATTGTTTCTATTCAAATAGGAGTCAAATGATTCGAATAATGGATGAACAAACTCAGGTAAACCAAAGGCATGCTCAAGGTTAGAGTATTTCACTTTCACACCTTCTCCCTCTGAACAGAACATTTTATGCAATACCTGTGAGGAGGGGGACGCGATTCGTGTGTCTCTGTAAGGCCCCGGTGTTCCAAACTAGGGAAAACATTGTTGTAATACATGTAAAATAATATCACATTGGTAGCATAAAAAGTTAACATTTTCAAATATCCATTTTCCAGCCAGGGGTACTCCAGCCAAACTCAATGATACAGTGGTAATCAATGCTGGCCGATGGAGAAATACTGGAATAAAATACAGAGATCCTTCCTAAAATAAGTCATTCCAAATTTGGGAGTTATCTACATCGTTATTCAGTTTAAGACAGGTCTTGTTAATTCACTCGCAGAGATATTGAAAATATATTTCGTCTTGTTAGAACTGCAATTTCAGAATATTCAAAGGTGGCAAATATCTGTCGTCTTTGTTTGAAGCAGTTTCTCACCTGCCTGTTTCAGACCTGCCTGTGAATCACTGAAATAGACACCATACCCTAACTGAAATATCATAATTCATAGTTTTACTCTTATTACATACCAGGGACATTCTAGAAATTCACAAAATGTGCCACCATACCTGGAATACCACGCATACTCAGTTCATGATAATACTAACAGTGTCTACCCTACAGATCCATGTATATTCCTTGCAATACCAGCTAAAATAGTTAACAGAATAAAGTTATCCTTATTTAAAAATTATCTCTCCTTTTTTTTCTAAAGAAATCCTCATAGGACAAATTTCCCTACACGGGGCAAACACATATAGCGCATAGGGAAAAAAGTCAAGCGTTTTATGCAGTTGTGAGTATTGACAGGCAGAAAATATCACGGGACGTACAAAGCATTGGGACGGATGAGACATAGATAATTATCCTACCCCTGGAAATTTCCCCATCGTCTAAACATTGGGAACACGTACTCAAGGCCCATGGTGTATAGTAAAAAGGATAAACTGGGAGATGATGTCACAAATGTTAGCCAAGTAGTCAGTGATAGGGGTGAGAGAAGATCTGAACCACAATCCATTCATAACTACTGGAAATACACAATTTATTTTGGTTTGCTACGTAATCTCACTCAGCTTGGCCTCCTGAGATTATTACCCCAACTAAAACTCAAGGTGTATTTTCAGTGGCTATGGATCTCGATGCAGTTCCTTGTTCACCTTGCACATACGCTAAATGCTATCAATAGGGGGGTTACACCAATAGTAAAGGCCTTTTTGAAAATAAGGATATGGGTCACGATATGTGCAGTACCTTCTTTACGGGCTCATGACTGCCACCTGGTGAGGAAAGGGTGAATTACCCATCCTCTGAAATAGAGCGATCGTTATTCAAGATATGTTGTGGGCAAATTTTCATTTTGCTAGACATTAAGCCAGGGATGACAGTTGGGGTTCAGGAAAAAGTGAAAATATTTTTCACGTGCAATTTACTGTCTCGGAGAGATGGGACTGAGGGTGTGTGTGGAGGTTTGAACCAAAGTTTACCGCGACGAATGAGACGTAATCTATATTATATTTGTTAAAATAAGAAAAAAAAGTTATATAAACTAGAAATAAGAACAAACATTTCATTGGAAAAGTCCAAAACAACCGCCCTTATAAGAAATGGCGGGGTAGAATCGTTGAATATCATTCGATTTTTTTAAAGGTTTTGGAGGGTTGGGGAGGAAGAGGGCGTTAAAACGTAGCTAATGACCATAATATGACTCCCCATAAAATAGACACACACGAAGCATTGCCTACAAAGACACAACTTAACGTTTACAAGCCAGGAATGGTGTGCAAGTATCAACATCTATGATCTCGATAAATACTAAACTTCTTGTTCTAACAGGCCACAGTACAAACACACATTGCGACCTGGAACCATTGATAACCATTGGTGTTTGTCGAGAGATTATTCCTGAGAGATAACTTGTCTTAACATACAATAATATGGCAACAGCCACTTATAATTAAACCCATTACCGGATTGGTTAATATTAAAATACATATTCCAATACAAAAATATGCTTTTGATCATTTCTGTCTTCCTAATACATAAATAGCAAGGTATGTGACAAAAATGGTAATAAGAAAATTGTGTCCAATTCTCTCCTCTAGTGTGAATGAAACTTAACATTTCCCCCCCATACAACTACTTTGAGACAGGAGAAGGATTGTAACGGTGTTAGGCATGGCACATATTTTTCCTCCTACATCAACCTTGTGCGTGGTAGAATGGTTGTTACCATTTTAGGCGTGACCATTTTCCCTTTACGTCTACCTCTCGACTGTCACTGTAGAATGGTCGTAATAGTGCTAGGCGTGACTGTTTTTCCTGATATGTCGACCTTGTGACTGTCACAATGTAGAATGGTGGTAACTATGTTAGGCATGACTGTTTTTCCCTTAACATATACCTTGAGATTGTCACAGTAGAATGGCTGTAACAATGTCAGGCGTCACACATATTTTTTCCTTTACATCTACTTGTAACATTTACCGTTGAATGGTTGTAATGAAGTTTGGCGTTACTGTTT
Organism: Alentia gelatinosa; assembly: GCA_950022655.1. Taxonomy (NCBI): domain Eukaryota; kingdom Metazoa; phylum Annelida; class Polychaeta; order Phyllodocida; family Polynoidae; genus Alentia; species Alentia gelatinosa. The sequence goes on from OX465592.1 coordinate 18,025,163, forward strand.
TTCCTCATATATCTATCTTGAGAGTGTCCCACTTGAATGGGCGTAAAGGTGTTAGGCGTGACCATTTTTCCTTTTACATATACTTGGAGACTGTCCCAATAGAATGGTTGAAAGGTATTAGCGTTACTGCTTTTCCTCATACATCTATCTTGAGACTGTTCCAGCTGATAGGTCGTACATATTTTAGGCATGGCCATTTTTCCCTTTACATCTACCTTGAGACTGTTCCAGTAGAATGGTCGTAAAGGTATTAGCGTTACTGCTTTTCCTCATACATCTGTCTTGAGACTGCCCCGGTAGAATGGTCGTAATGGTGTTAGGCATGACTGTTTTCCCCCATACATCTATCTTGAGACTGTCCCAGTAGAATGGTGGTAACCATGTTAGGCATGACTGTTTTCCCCCATACATCTATCTTGAGACTGTCCCAGTAGAATGGTGGTAACCATGTTAGGCATGACTGTTTTCCCCCATACATCTATCTTGAGACTGTCCCAGTACAATGGTGGTAACCATGTTAGGCATGACTGTTTTTCCTCATACATCTATCTTGAGACTGTTCCAGTTGAAAGGTCGTTAAAGTTTTAGGCATGGCCATTTTTCCCTTTACATCTACCTTGAGACTGCCCCAGTACAATGGTGGGAACCATGTTAGGCATGACTGATATGTCTATCCTGTGACTGTCCCAGTAGAATGGTCGTAAGAGCGTTACGCGCTACGCGTGACTGGGGCTGGTGACTGTGGGTTCTGGCGTGGAGTCAGTCTGAAGGGACGTATCCTGATCGTCACGGTCCATCTGTAGCCGGCGGTACCTGGCCTTGACGAGGAACAACAGCGGAATACCAATCACTGTGCCAACGAACATGGTCCAGTTCATCCACGCAGTGCCTGCAACGAGATTCAGTAATGAGAAAAGCATAAAAGGGCAGCACGGCAAGCCGCAGCATGGCAAATAAAAAAAATATATTCATCACAGAGAAACTCCCATGAATTTAGCATCACCGAGGTTTATTTCATCTAAAATGGGAGGATATCTAAACATCACCCTGTTCTGGACTCATAGGCAACTGTGAGGAGTGGTCGACTATAGGTAGTACATACACAATATTAATGACTAGTTTTGTGTACGAGTGGCCGTAATCTCCGAGTAGTTGACGCGTAGTAATTACGTCGTCAACTACGAGGAGATTACAGTCATTCGTATACAAAACCAGTCGTTATTGTATTTATTACCCACCTACAAGATTAATCAGAAATCTATTGCAATAAAAAGTTTGTGTAAGCCATTTAGTTCCAGGCACCACAGCACTGTTAAGTGTGGCAGTAATTCGGTGTAGACTGACACCAATAATATAGTTCGCCATTAACCTGGGATTTTAGCATACAAAGTGTATTTTCTTGTGATAAATAAGATTATTTTGATTGATTCTAAATAATTAGCATTGAATAAACATTCAAGAAACTTGATTCGAAGTACATGATGATTCAACTTTATTATGGAGAGGACTATTTTTCCGGAATCTCCTGGTAGCTGTTTCCAGGTGCCCTATACATTTCCTATGGAGACTCAGTATTAGGTGGGTAATAAAGTAATAGACTTGCCTAAAATCATGAGACAGAAGATCAACATACTACAGGATGACCTTACTGAAGCTTTGATCTACTTTATTTACTTTATCTGGGAGGTACAGCACACAGAGGAAGATGATGAGCTTCTTAATTTACCAATATTGGGCATGTAGAAGAAGATTTTTTTTTAATTTAGTTTATTGATTACCTACTTCACTTACCGATATTTCGCACATCGAGCACATTGATGAACAAGATGACCTTCTCCACATACCAAAATTTGGGAGGTGCACCACACAGAGAAAGGTGATTAGCTACTCCATTGACAAAAATTCTTTACACCCGAGGAAACACTTTTGCACTAAAAGCCGTTTCAACAGGAAAAGATAACATATATATCACTTACCCATATTAGGCACACAGGGCACATAGGACAAGCCGCTGACCTACCTTTCTTACCGATATTGGGCACGCCAGACACATAGATTAAGACAATGACCCACTTCACTTACCATATATAATCTGGAGCCCGTGGAAGATCGGTCCTATACGTCGAATGGATTCCTCCAGTATAAACAATAAACGCAAAAAAATAAATTAGGCACATGGACCACATAGGTTAAGACGATGACCTTCACTTACCGATATTTGGGACGTAGAGCACACAGAGAAAGATGATTCCCACCAAGTTGTTCACTAGAGTGAGGTAGCCTCCGATGACACCCTCAGCCACCGGGTAACACATCTCACTGGACAGTTCGTAGAACAGCGCCACCCCGCTGTTAAGGAACACACTAGCCAGGCAGGTGGACACGAATAACGAGGCTGTCAACAAAAAAACCCAGGTTGGTATATAAGCTGTGGACGGAGAAAGACATTTACCTACACCTAGTTATGCACGGATTCTAGCATTTCTTTTGTGAGAAGGACTGCTAAGGAACCATAAAGTTGGTATGCAATATGTAGTAGGGGTGGTGTTTCAGAATTTGGGAAATCTTTCGTAAGCCCTTTCCTTGTTATATTACGTACAATATTGAGAGGGGAGATGCCTTTTGCGTACATAGTTTATGGATGTCCCCTATTGGTCCATTTTGGCCATGCCGCAAGAAATAGAGATATCTAAAAGCACAAATTATATATAGTCTGGCCTACGATAGATTACGTGTATTGTGAACATTTAAGAATATCTAGTCACTGGTCAATAATATACGTATGTAAAACATATATAATACACACGAAAATACTTCACAACACCTTCGTGACATACCTTTCCTAGCCCATAATTAGAAATGTAATTCTTCGATAGATTAGACAAGATGACCAACAGTTCAGAAATTGCCACACTCCAACTTCTCCGCTGAGAGATGGGTGTGCACCCTCCCCTAATCTGATTAACCGGCTTGCTCCATGTTCATCCTCCAGCGGGAGGAAATCCCTAATGATACAACAACCTGGTCGCCCCAACCCCCTCCTAAAATGGCGAGTAGTGTACAGCATGGCATTTAGATGCAGGGATGTCAGTTGGTGTCAGAAAAAACAAGGACATATTCCCCATGACATAAAAGTAGTGTTATTATTACTAATCATATGCTTCTAAGAAGAGTCTGTGGGTAGGTAGAGTTGGGAATTAAGGTTTGTTACTGATATGAGAAATATAGCAGTTGTATCTCTCTACTCTGTGTTTGTTATATGTTCATTTCACACAAGGAAAGGGATTTCATATTTTAAAAATGAAAACACGGATTTCCGCGGAAACAGGGAAAACTGACATCCCTGTCGATGGATGCTCAGTAAAGCTGCAGTTGTCAGACGATCGACAATGAACTGTATGAAGGGAATTATAACTTGGTGTTTTTCATTCAGAATATTATCACCACTACAACAGTCTGAAAGCATCGATGGTAACAGCATCCAGGGGATACTAGACTGGCCTCAGTCCCTGTATCCTACCCCTCCACCCCTTCTGAGTGACACAGGGACTGGTCTAATCCGTAATCGGCCCTGTAGACTGGCGCGATTTTGCACCACACTCCCCAAGCAGAGGTCTGGCTACTGGTCAGGATATCTGCTGGGAGATTGATACCCTCTCACTTTGATCTCAATCGAGACATAGTCAGGAGTAGGCAAAATATATTGCTATGACAACATAGGCGGCCAGGGAACTGGAGGAGGGGAGGGGTGAGGGGTAGAGGGAGGTATAGGGTTACAGGGAGTGGCTTGGGGTCATAAACAGGAGATTCTGGTCAGAGTGGACAAGTCTTTGATTCATGGGCCAGTCAGAGAAGGACACATGCTATAATGAATTGTATTCCGATTTTCTTTAATCATTTAATGAATGTTCATAATCAAAGACTTGAAAAAGTCTAAGAGGATACGTACGTAGATTAAAAGTGATGTATCGTTCGCTTAGCATGGTGATCCACAGGAGGGTACCAGCCGCAGCGACATACAGCCCGATGAGTATCTGCTTCATATGCCCCGACATGATGTCAGAGAATCTGCGTGGAGAGTGAAGAAAATGTCCGGTCACCAACAATATCAGAGATATGCAAGGAGAGATAGGGGAATGATTTGTAGATTTTTTTTAAACAAAGGTGTACAGAGACCATCTATGGCATGAGGAACCTTGAGTGGTTATTCCTCTAAAAATAATTGGCAGATGGGGACTACTCTTACTAAGATTAAATTTCAATTCTTAAATAGCTAGATTCATCAGACGGGTCAAAAGCAGTTCTCAACACAAACGATGCTAATACAAAAAAAAACCAACTCAATATTTTGTTTAGAAAATCAAACATAATTCCAGAAACAAAAAGAAAATAAAAATTTCCCAGGTTCTGATTTATGATCTTCCTAATGACGTCATATTGTTAATCTTAGATTAAATGGGATTTTGATTAGGTTTTTACTAACCTACTGATCACTAATCCAGCCAGGCCGCCAGCCAGGTTATAGTACAGCCCGATCTGTGCCGCCTGCGACTGCAAACAGCAAGGAGTAAGGTGAGGGCCACAGGTATATCTTATTTTACATTTACATCACATTTATGGAAACGCATAAAAGGGAACATTATTTCATACAACATATATCTTATTTCAAATTCATGTCCAAACTACTTATAGTAAGCCCCCTATTGGTTCCGCATCATGCTATCCTCACTGTTCTAGAAAGCTACCCCTATTGTTAATCCCATTTACACAAGTGTCCCCTCTATGCATGTTGGCCTGTGGAAGCCGGCCTAAATAAAGCTAGCTGCCATGAAAGCCTAAGCCCTGTATATATATAGCCTTGTATATAAGAAGGCTGGTTCCCAACACAGCAGATATTCCAGCCTGCACTTACCTACCGGACACGGCTGTATAAACTACCTGTAATAAAATGTCTTAATGCAACGCACATCGTACTGGTCAAATCCTGAGTTTCCGCCTTTATACCTTAAGTTAACAATACTAGGCATATACAACACAGCCTTTCTGTGAATGCGTTCAATCCACCCTTCGGACGCTTTGAGCCCACCCTGTGGATGCTTTGCGCCCACCCTGTGGACGTCTTAAGCCCACCCTGTGGATGCTTTGAGCCCACCCTGTGAACGCTTTGAGTCCACCCTGCGGATGCTTTGAGCCCACCCTGTGGACGTCTTAAGCCCACCCTGTGGATGCTTTGAGCCCACCCTGTGAATGCTTTGAGCCCACCCTGTGGATGCTTTGAGCCCACCCTGTGGACGTCTTAAACCCACCCTGTGGATGCCTTGAGCCCACCCGGTGGATGCTTTTAGCCCACCCTGTGGACACCATAACGAATCCCACAAATATTCCCTAAAATGTGGCTAAAATGGATGGAGGCTCAAGAGCTCCACAGGTTGGGCTCAAGCAGACCAGTGAGCGGGCTCAAAGCATCCAAGTTTCGCGCTGACCAGGGACCCAAACGATAAAAGGCTCAAGGCGTCAAATTCCCTTCTAGGAGAATGTAGTTTGAAGTTCAGCGTTAGGAGAAAATACTCAATTTCAAAGAGCATGCAGTGTCATGAAAAATTTGGCTGTCTGCCATATCAATTCAGGGATGTTAGTTGGGGTCAGAATAAAAGTGGATTTCTTTTTCTTTCTAGGTCAGGTTTGCATACAAGCGTCGCGGTCTACCCAGCTACCGTACCCATTTCAGAGTTTCAACTGTTTTATTGGCGTGGAGGAGGAGAAATTAACATTATCTTGGTGCTTACATAAGAAAAAGAAAGTTTTTAAAAAGTGGAAAACTGCCATCTCTGATTTTAGGCGTTTTTTCCTTGATTCTTTATTCATCCTGTAAGGACATGAGCTATAAAACCGGTATGATCTACCCTTATAGCAACTTGGTACAGGTTCATTACATATCCAACCTGCATAGTACGGTTGTTAAACCCTATTATAAACAATCTTTTGAATAAATTTATGAAAAAGATGGTCTTAACACGTCATAATATTTCTTCTGGTATTCATATGTCCTTGGATAATACTGTCATTTATCCTACCCCTCATATAAATCTCTATAGACTTGATGTAACTGTATGCCACGATTATGCCATAAAATATGTATGTGCCACACATGACATATGAAGTTAAAGACATGTAAAGTGGTAGGATAAAATCTAAACGTCACTCAATTTAATTTAATTGTTCACATGACATTCGTTGTCTTCCACTACGCTTCCTGAAATCATTCTGTAACTCACGCCATATACACAATCATATGAAATCTTGTGACGTTTCTTGATAGTATAACCAATTATCCTTCTTCATATGACTGGTCCAAGGATCATGTACTTATAATTTATCCTACAGATCAATAGTAAAAAAGATTCAACTTCCTACAAAAAGAAACCCTAGCTAACAATCGAAGTATAGAGGCCATCAGAATGACAGAAAAGCAGCCGTTTGACAAAACAATCAGATCACCCCACCGTTCCGCAATTGTTCAATACTTCTCTTTTTGAGTCTGTAATTGCTAACACCTACCTGCGTGACGCCAATCGGGCTGAGGTTGACGTTCAGTACAGTTCCCCACACACCGAACAACCCAGCAGGGATGGCGTAGGCCAAAGCCAGCAACCAGAAAGACTTGTTCCTGAAATGATGAAAGGAAATTATATGACCAAATTCATGTTTTCAAATTTTTTTTTTCTAAACCTCTAAACCTTAAGATTTTGTTTCTGCATCTGGCCAGGTGTATTTTATTCAAACCTTTACAGCTAATTTCAATATACGTCCAGCTTCAAAGTCGATAATATTCTGGAGAAGAAAATATGTTTTAAGAATTTCTCAAATCTTTGAGACTTTCTTGAATATAAATATAATATATTTAACTATTCTGTTATTGTTATCTAACTTTGATATTTGTTCGCGTTCTGTTGTTAATCAATTCGCTTTGTTTAAAAGTAACCATCGCATTGGGAATCATCTCTTTCACAATACAGTTGTAATCTCCTAGGTAGAGTATGGAAAAAAATAGTCGCTAGCGTACAAAGTAGTGCGTGAGAAGATTATCTTGCCTTTGATAACATGAAGTTGCAATGCTTATTTATAAACATAACATTACCATGATGGTAATGTTATGTTCGCATTCACTCAGATATTACTGCTCGTAAACTACATGGAGAATATGACCATGTAGATCAAGATCATGATAGCATTATGTATAAATGTATATGTATGATGTTAATGAAGTTTGTTCGTTTGGGTAGTTTAAAGGCCAAAATGTTCCATTAGACTTACTTTGGTTGGGTGGTGCTCAAATCTACGCAATAAATCTAGGTAGAAATCTCACCCCTACACATTTATTGAGGTGGGGGGTCTTTTTTTAGTTCTCACACCACATAAGTCATGGTATGAGAACGATTGGCTTTTGATATAGCAGTAAATGTAAATGAAGTCAAGATATTACTTGGTGAGTGCCCAGAGCCCAGCACGGAACGAGAGGCGTGAGGTGGAGGCCGACACGCTGGGCGGGAGAGGTGGCTTGGACGGGAAGTAGACTAACACCATTAAGAAGAGGGCAGCCATGATGCCCGTCTCTGCAAACACGCAACACAATGTTAGAACATGACCAGTCTCTCCTGGTTTCGGCCTTCAGGGCAAAAAGGGTTATTATATGTGCCTCAGAGATGCCAGTGAGCTCTAGAAAAAAAATGACCCAAAAATTATCGGGATCCCGCTTATATCTATTATTCATCTCTAATACGACTAGGACTTTATAGTGCACTAGCAAAAGCAGGATACAAAGACAAAACTGACATCTCTGGACTACGGAAAGTCAAACAACACTCTATAATTACATACTGCTGCTAGGGATATAATAACTATTTTTGCATCAATGATGCTTGTTTCGCTATCGAGGACGACCACGTGATGTTATTGCGGTAATATGATTGGATAAGCAACTGACCCATTGCGCCAATTACGCCCGAGGGTGATAAATATAACAAGGTTTGCAACATGGCTTCAAAGACTTTCAGTGGTTAAGATATCGATAATTCCAGGTATATGATAATAGGGAACCGTATATAGGTGTCAGGACCTCTGGACTTTCTCGGTGAGGGTTTGGTAATTTACATACCTCGGTCAAGTCCTTGGTTGATATTTTACTGAAGTATTACCTCGAATCTCCTGAATTCAGCCACCTGAAATCAGTTTCCCTATAGATCCCCTTGTTTTGTAGAAGCAAATGTTTGACTTGCTAGATTGAATAAGCGAGATACTTCACATAAGCAAGATATCGTCAGAATCAGGTGTTGCATATAAGCAATGTACCTAGTTTTATCCCTCTACCTCACCCCTGGTACTAGTCTACCCATAGGAATAACATTAAAAAAATATGTGCAACGATCACCCACTTAAAGTGAGAATACTACACCATGGTCGTGGCAGAGTGATGTGAAATGATGTCACAAGGGGCTGGCAAATCAGCGGCCAGGATTTGAGAAAGTATGGAAGACATCAACAAGGAAAGCTTAACTGGATTTGCATAAATGATTTGGATTTTTCTGATATTGTGATACTATTCTAATGTCTTGGGTGAGATAAATCCAGAGTTAAAATTGAATCGTAAAGCAAACAATACTCCATTCATTTGGATGCACTGTAATCGTCACTTGGCTTCACCTCATGACAATTACTGTGCATTCAAACTCATGGAGCATTGGTTATTTATCATTCACAATCAAGTTCTTCATACGGTGACTCTAAATCCACTTACCAACATACATATACATCATGATTTCATCAGTCTGCTTTTTTATTACATCACCTGAAAAATAAAATAAATATTTGTGAAATAATCATTTAAATTCAAGTCAATCATGACCTTGCACTTGAACTCACATTTGATTTCAGGGGGACGTCTTTATAACCTTCCACCTGCAGCCAATGAAAACAAATCTCAAACGAACATTGAAAACAACATATAGCAAGGAACCCATTGTATTTATTTTTGCCAAGTTGAAAATATCAATTCAATACTAGCATATATACATGTTGTATAATTTCTAAGAATTCCCAGTATTCTATACAAGAAGCCTTGTTTATCTCATCTTTGTATGGATGCCAGTTAGGGTCGGGGAAAAAAGGAAATATTTTTCATATAGAATTTTTCAATGAAACCAATAAAATGTGGAAAATGTGTATGTCTTGCCAAATCCTTGGGCTGAGGAAACGTGTGCAACCTTTTTACACAAGGAAAAGAACTTGAAGAAGTGGACTTCTGTGGAAAAATTGAAAATCTACCCTTTCAGTCTATTACTTATGTAGTGGACCGCCGGGTGGTAGTGGGTGATCTCACAACCGGGCCTAGTCTACCTATCCAGCGGTTGGAGACAAGTCGTTGAAACTGGGAGATACAGAATGTACAACCTAGTTTAACTAAGAACACAAAACCAGACTCTGGCCACTTAAGGTACAATATCTTTATTGTATACCTGCGGATCTTACAGTAGCTTAACACGGATGTGTTAAGTAGTGCAAGGGGAGAGGATCTTTCTCTCCATCGCTGAAAGGTTTCCGGAGAAACCTAGCAGTCTCTGAGGCTCCAAGTGTTCACTCAACGGAGAGGCACCACAAGTAACCTGTCGACCTGCTGTGGACTCAGCCTATATATATACTGACTGAGTTACGTAATGTGGGCGACCCCGTAGTATTTGCATACACAGGTTTCCCGGCCTTACCGCACAACAGGGATCGGCACTTGCGGCACCTAGCGTTAACTGAATGTACCACTGTTCAACTACCCTGACCCCTACACTTATAATGAGAAATTCGGAATAACGTCGATGTGACCCTGCAGGTATATTGGAACAAATTCATCTTTTCTCACAGCTTTTACATCACAAGGATGGTGATCAAATCTAAGAGATGAATTTAAGTCGAAATCTCACCCCTAGACGTTTACTGATATGAGAGTTTTTCTACTTCCCACACCACCTAGACACGCAATGGTAAGGACTGACCTCTAATATAGGCGTAAATCTAGCACTGCTAGGGATAAAGGAGAAAGGTGGCTGCACACCTCACCACACCATATAGACATGGTATGAGAAGGACTGGTCTTTGGTGTAGCAGTAAATCTACCACTGCAGGGGATGAAGGAGTTTAACTGTAAAGTAATTCATAAAGCGAAACTGAGTGAATTACTCTGCAGTCAAACGAGGTGGAGTACAGACCAAGTTATTTTCATCAAGTGGGTTACTGATTTTATTTCACCTTGTATAACATTATTGATAAATAAAATAAATCACCCAATTAGCCATTGAGTACTGGGTACACTACCTTCACGGCCGTGGATAATGAGTTGCTAACGTTAAGCCTACGGAGAAGAATATCATGAGTCTCGAGTAAAGTTTATGTTCCTGCACCCTGCCTATTGCCTGGAAGAACGATTTGTAAAAGTAGAATGCAATAAAAATGTTTTTAAAAAAAATTGAGATAAGAATCCACATACTACCGTTACGGTACCGGACATGATTTATATAATGGGTCGTGGTTTACCGAATCCCCATACATTCTCAATGGGGTCTTTGTATACGATGGATGATAAAAGAACAATGCACACAAGTGTACACTAAAGAAGACCGGGGACGAACCTGTGTGATTGGTTGACATGTTAGCAGGCCTGGCGATGTCCAGTGCCTGGCTGTACGGGTAGACAGCCTCTAAGTGTTCAGGACTTGACGTGATGTTCTTGTAAGGATTCACAAAGTGCACCAGAGCCGGACCTACAAGATAACCAAAAATCACATATAAGACAGGTATGGGAATTGAAAAATGCAAAAATTACATATAATACACGTATACTTGGCGGAAACAATGGGGAACCTTATGCACACAAAAATAACTGTAAAAAAGTATTAGACTTTTATGGAGAAACAGAAGAATTTTTTATTTGAAAACTGACCCAGTAAAAAAGTGGCGGAGACTCCCAGGAAGTTGAAGGTGTTGACCATGGCGGTGGCCGTGCCACGCTGTGAGGCTGGGAACCAGACGGAGGAGAAGAGGGCTGAGCCCGAGAAGGTGACGGTACCAGCGACACCACTGAGCACCGCAGAGATGACGGACATCCTACAACATACAAAATACAATGTGTCTGTTAGAACCCTGATGACATACAAAATACAACGTGTCTGTTAGAACCCTGATGACATACAAAATACAATGTGTCTGTTAGAACCCTGATAACATACAAAATACAACGTGTCTGTTAGAACCCTGATGACATACAAAATACAATGTGTCTGTTAGAACCCTGATGACATACAAAATACAATGTGTCTGTTAGAACCCTGATAACATACAAAATACAATGTGTCTGTTAGACCCCTGATGAGATACAAAATACAACGTGTCTGTTAGAACCCTGATGACATACAAAATACAACGTGTCTGTTAGACCCCTGATGACATACAAAATACAACGTGTCTGTTAGACCCCTGATGAGATACAAAATACAACGTGTCTGTTAGAACCCTGATGACATACAAAATACAACGTGTCTGTTAGACCCCTGATGACATACAAAATACAACGTGTCTGTTAGAACCCTGATGACATACAAAATACAACGTGTCTGTTAGACCCCTGATGACATACAAAATACAATGTGTCTGTCAGTACCCTTATCTTACCCCTAATAAACAACACCATAGGCCTAACATGGGATTTGTTTATGTCACGGGTGTGACATAAAGTGTTGTTTATGCCACTATTTTCTGATACTGAAAAAATATGGAAATGGGGTAGGATAATCTTCATATTATTCACCGAGTCAGCTGTAGACTTCCGGTTCAAATGCCCCTCCAGATTCTCCTAACAAAGAGTCATATCAGAGTGTAAAATGGAGAAAACCTATAGATGCTAATCGACTTACTTTAGTGCAATCTGTACATGTATTTTTTTAATAGGATTATTTTCATTATCCAGACAGGACTTAAACATGGCAACTCAAAGAATATTGGTTGATTCGACAATTTGTTGACATCATGATTATAGTCAAAAGTGAGGTGATTGTATAATCATTTAAATTGAAACTGCATGAGAGAATAGGAGAATTACAAGTACAAACGATGCTGTTTTAAACGTGTAAACCGTCGGCTCTTTAAATTATGTAAGATAAGGAATACCATCAGTATGCACACTAGTATCGACATATATAAATGTCTCATTGTATCAATTTTTGATTTTCTTGGCCAATACCTAGTCAGGCCAAATCAAATTAAAGATAAACTGCAGAAAATACAAAACAAAGCCTTAGGGATCTGGGCCCATACTTTCATAAGAGAAAAAAGCGGCAATGACCAGCACCAGCAAGTGCAGAAGCTAGTTGCACAACGAACATATTTATATCTGCTATTTATGAGGAAACTGGCTTTAAAACAAAAACCCAATGTCGGGCTCCGCACGAGGCTTTAAGCACCAAAAAGACCAAACACGTCCTTTTTAAGCAGAGCCATTTATACTACGGCATGGCCACATGGAACAAACTACCACTCGACATTCAGGAAGGATCTTTGTATCAATTATGATATAAGAAAAATGAAGACAATTGTGAACGCACGATAACTTCTTAGATGAGAAGATGTAACTGGTTGATTGTATACGTTAATGTTAATAACAGATAATATGCTGAGCTACTCAACTCATATCCATTGCATCATATGTGCATACTATTATACCTGTAACCTATTTAGAGACAATGGATTGTTACTGTATTCGAAATATAATCTGTATAAAAATGACTGACCAAAATACCTGCACTGCAGAGAGCATGTTATGTACTTCTTATTAGTACAAATGAAAAAAAAACTTTATAAGTAATTATGTTCGTTTTCTTTTTTCCATCAAGTTATCACAATAAGTTGTTGAACAACTGGACCTTACTTTAAATAAAAATTGTGCTTGCTAGAGTATGCGTGAAGAGCCTACTTAGAAGATAATATATGTATGAAAGGCCTACCGGAAATATGAAGTGTAGGCCCTATGTATGACTTATTTAGATGAGAGGAGTGAAGTGCCTATTTGAGATCATACATGTATGTGAAGAGCCTATCACGGCGATATATATATATCTATCTGAAGTGCCAGTATCTAAGGTCATAGACATACATGATAAGGCTATGAGATTACACATATATGAGATTACACATATATGATGTACACATACAAGGAATAATCCTATACGGTGAGATGTCTAGCTTCAAACTTATCGAAACTGTGTTGTGTATCTATGGAGTATTACATGGGAGATAGGTATGGGAGTAATTTTCACTTTACTATAAACCTACGTGGTGGCTAGTTAAGGGTCTGTTCTACTCACTATATGAATGCCCGTCAGCCATTAAATCTATTTTCAGTATCTACTTGTCAGTGATATCTCTAGAGCAGGGATGTCAGTCATTAAAAACAAGGGGAAATAATTTTCTATGTGGAATTTACTGCCTTAGAGAGAATTAGAAAAGAAAAGGATAATACAGTAATGTCGGCTATCGAATAGAGATGTGGGTGTGTAGGGAGGTTCAAGCCACTGTTTTATTGGCGTGATTGAGGCCCAATTTATACTATCTTTGTTTAATAAAGAACAATAATTTTCATGGATTTTCATGGAAAAGAGAAAAAATATACCATCCAGGTAAAAAACAATTTGTTTGAAAAACTTTACACTTACCAGAAGAGGATGACTTTATGAGAGGTTATACAACGTATGGCTGCCCCAACTAGCAGCATAGCCGTCATGCCTAAAGCTGCTACCCGCAAACCTAGTAGAAAAAACATCACAACACAAATATTACCACACAATGTACTCACTACATCAAGATTACATTCAATTTACCAGTGGACTTGCGGGCGGACCAAGTTACTTTTTTACCCAGTGAGATTCTGATTATATATTAATCAATAAAATAACTCGCCCAATTAGCCATTGAGTATTGGGTACACCACCTTCACAGCCATGGAGTATGAGTTCCTAATGTTAAGCCTATGGAAAAAATACTGGGGTGAGATAAGATACACTTTTTTAGTAAATATATACATAAACCGATTTGTCCCTGAAACAAAGAACTCCCACCGCTGGTGTATGTTAACATTAAACATATTTGTATACATATATATAGTCCATGTTCTTCCAACCACTCATTGTGACGGTTCCATCGTACCAGTGTGGCTTACCCTAGATTGTCTTGTGATAGATATATCATGTGATTTATTTATCGCAGTTGGGGTAATAAGACATCACCGATGAAGTGTCGATGAGCCCATAAAACGTGTGTGACAAATCCGTCGCAATAGTGGAGCCGGGGATTTAGTTCTTATCCGCCTGCTGAGGCAACTAACGCTTTGGCAGAGACACTTAATTATATGTACAATAGGCTTCCATCCGAGACACGTTTACGTACATAGTTGACTGTGGGTCACTAAGCTGTTTATGCCTGTAACACCGTGACCTGAATTAGACCAGTAACAATTATTGCAATCTTGGTACATATCCCCAGTCTCCTCCCATTGAATAACGGAATATGTCACTCAAGCGTTGATGGGTTCCCTAAATCTACGATCTAAAAGTCTTTACAAAGAGTCTTATTTCACTTTAGAAATATCTTACTTTATTGTATATCATTGGATGGGATGTTGGGAGCTCCTTAGCGGAAAACGGGGCGCCGATTTCCGTAAATCGGGCCCCGAGTTCTTCGAAAAAATCATTGAAATGGGAATCATAATGAGAATGCATTATATTATCCTCAAGCTATCAGATTTTGATATAAATAGATAGTCATAAATGGAAGACTATCCTTGTGATAAATCTATGATGATGATGATATGTATGAAGAATCACTAGAGTGAAGCTGCCTTGTAGATAAAGAGAACGAAGGAAGAGGAGGAAGAACAAATGTGAAGCCGGAACCTGTTGTATCCACTGTAAATTATGTTGCATGATACAGTGAAAACGTATAAAAATTCATGCACAATCATGTACACTGAACACAACGAAATCATATATATATACTTAACTACAACGAAAACCTGCACACCAGCAGATTGTAGCTTTGATGAAATTTAAAAAAAAAAAAAAAAAAAAAAACACCACATACCCACATGCACAGTCATTGTGTGAGCTACACGTGGAGAGGCGTTGTGAAAAGCAGCTGCTTTCTCTTTCAATATGCTTCAAGGGATCATTTAAAAGTATACCTGTATCCTAGTCATAAGAATGTCTTGCCAATTAATCAATTTTTCCTGAATACAAAGTTCATGACAATATGTATGTCCTATGGCTTTGTGAATGTTATGTTCCCTACGGCCATCATAGGGGCAGTGAAAATGAGAAATGATTCTCTCTATTTCTATTCCTCCTGTGCACTTCCCTGGATTGCCAGGTCACTCAAAATCAAGACGAATTTTTCTGCGAGCTGTGCTGCGGTGGTTTTGTATGTGGCTTTATTCTTTATTGTTATTTGTTTCTATTGTTCTTTCCTTTTGGTCTCGGCTGTTTATTTGCTGGTGTTTTTTTTCCCTGTTCTCTTCATGTTGTCCTTTGTCTTGGTTCTCCGTATGTGTTACTTTTAATATGTATTGTTCTATCGTGGTGGTTTTCCTTGCTGTCTGCTTGAAATATGTTGTTAATATTTTTCTCGAATGCCTTTATTCTGGTGAATATACTAAGTTACTATTTTTCTATCTAAGAGACACAGTATATGTAAACTCTGTTGCAGCTACCGCAGAAGTGAGCTGTCAACCGCTTCACAGCTGACGTCAGTGTTGTCATACTAAATTGAACAGTTACCAAGTATATCAACGCATTTCTCGGAGGATTCCGTGGTTAGTGAGTTGTTGATCGTCACTGCTGGGGAATGATCTTGTTGTTATGGTTAGGACCATCAACAACATGAAAAAGCGGTTTCATCCCTGGGTATCATCAGGCTGCATTTTCTGATTTTCTGGGGGTTTGTTTCATTGGAGTGTCATAGTGATCAAACTGATCACCAAAAAATTGCATTTGTTTAGTAGGTAGTGTGTTGATTAAGGTTTTAGGCCACACCACCTGCAGCTCATTATTCTGTACATTGACTTGGAGTTCTCTTTACAGTTGTATATTGTGTTTTTTATTTTCACGATTTAGCTTGTTTGGTTTCTTGTTAGGCTCGTTAGATAGTTTGGTTTTTGGTTGTTTTCCCAGTTTGTTCGGTTAATGAGGAATTTGCTTTTGGATTTTGTTTCTATGATTCTTTTTGTTTTGTCTTTCCATTGTCGGTGTATTCTTTTTTTTTTTTTCTTTTTTTTTTTTTTTTTTTTAGCTATTATTGACCATTGGGTTCTTGTGTGTTATTTTGGCTGGTTTTGGGTTGATATTGAGGTTTGAGATTTGTTTCTCAACAGTCATTTTCAAGTTGCATTTGTCTGTTAGTGGTGTTGTACTTTTCAAGTTTGGGATTATGCATAGCTTATATGGTTAATGGAGAACTCGACCCGAAACCGACTCGACCCATAGTTGTCCCATTTTAGATACATGTGGATAAGCGAGTTTCATATAAAAGATTAGGTCTTTTAGACGAATAAACCAGCGGATTTGGAAAGTTAAGTTAGGTTTCACAGTAAGGGCTAGGGTTTAGGGCAGTGTTTTCTGTTTGTTTTCTTCTCCTTAGACGAGCATATCTGAAGCACTACTGTAAACCCTGTAATACCCCTCCCCCCCCCCCCCCCCAACACACACACACACTTTTTCATATTCGTTTCAGGGTGAGTAACTTCCAGATCGACTTCGTTCCTGGGCTATTATCTCACCCCTGGTACAAATTTAGCAACAGGAATTACATTAAAAAGTTATACGCAATGATCACCCATGTTAAGTGTCAATACTACATCATGGTCATGGTGGAGTGATGTGAGATGACGTCATAATCAACTGGCAAATCAGTGGTTAGGATTTCAGAGAGCAGACAAGAGATCAACATCGAGATTTATACGTTCCTAACTGTATTTGCAAAGTAATTTGAATTATTCTGATATTGTGATGCTATTCTAAAGTACCTGAAAAGGATGAGATAAATTCAGAACCGTACTGGTAATTGAATTGTAAAATCAACAATACTCCACTTATTTGGATGTGCGTAATAGTCACTCAGCTTTGCCTCAATTATGATTGCGGCACATACAAACTCGTGGAGTATTGTGTATTTATGATTCTCAATCCAGTTCTGTAGTATTTGATACGATGGTACGAGTAGCAATACTTCAAAGGACATAACACATAGAAAATAACGACAGGCAGGGGTTTGAAAATGACAAGAATTCCAGAAAAAGGGTGCCGGGGATTGGGCGACTATATTTTTTAGCTATTCGATTCTATTTCTAAAGCCTATATGATATCGATATTTGTCACCGATTATCACCGACCGGATGAACGATGAGAATCAGGAATATATTGTCAATGTCTTATACCTATGGTTGAAGCGGGCAGATTCGGTGTGTCGATGTCATATAGGCTTACCACAATTCTGGACACACCTAAGAGCTAATTTTATTTTCCATTCATGTTATCTTTAACATTTTTTCCCTTTAGATTAACACGGATTTTTCAAGAATGACCCTTAGGCCATGGGAAGTCCTAATATTACAGATTACCATCTGGGCCTTTTTAAAAAGTGATAGGGCTATTTTTCATTATTCATTATTTTTTCATACTCAACCGTAAACGTCACATTAGCGCTTCGTCAGGTACTAGAGGTACAATCAGTCTAGAGCAGGTATAAATACACAAACTCCAACTCTACATTCACTCTACAGGCATATTTCTCTCATCTATTACTAGTGTCACTTTATAAATGTTAGACACTTGTTGACCATTTATATTTATGTATCTATAAATTTATGTATATGTTGTGATATGCCTCACATCTCCAGATAAGAGAGAGGAACAAATGTAATTCCATTGTGATGTAAACAGGTGATGTGTTGAGACTGAGGACATGTCAGTCTAAATAAAGGTCTTACATCTACAAAAAAAATCTACAATTTTTTTATATTTTGTTTTCTAAAAATTTTTTTTTTTAGTCTAAAGTTTCATGCCCCCCCTTCAAAGGCATGCGGGCGGTGGACGGTACGGTACCGGGTAATCTGTAATAGGACTTCCCATGGCCTTAGGACAGGTGCAGAAAAGAATCCGAGAAAACGCCATGCCTGTAACAACCTATCATCTTGAGAATCCGTTGAAAATGGACTACAGTACCTAATACGTCCATGATATAGGACGCCCCGAACACAGTGAGACTGTAGCTGAAGTTCCCGATTGTGGCGAACAATCCGATTTCTGCGCCCGACCATCCGAAGACGAGCGTGGCTGAATCGGACACGGGTCCCCATGTATTCCATCCGATATTCTGCGCCATGTTCATCAAGCAGAACACAAACAGCACATACCAGCGCCTGGCATACACCTTTGTCTCAAGCTGTGGTTCTTTACTCGTGTCGTCATCCACCGCGCCGTTCGAGGCCCCGTTCCCCGGCTGTACGTCAGTCAAGTCCGGCGAGTCGAGCAGCGGCGCCCGGTCCCACTCCACCACCGACGACCGCTCGCCGACCAACGCCATTTTGACCACCAACTTAGTTCTCCCTGAGTGAATTCCTTGGAATGTTTACTCTATGTAGTTTATATAGACCCAGTCCAGTATGGATGTGTGTGTGTGTCAAGACCACAATCAAATTTTGACTCAGCTGGTCCCAAAACAGTAGTTATGTGGTCTGCAACAAAGTCGACGAAATGTACGACCACATTGTGATGTTTACGGTGGTCATGTGAGAATCACGGTCATGTGATCGAGTCGTACACCATTCAAACCTACCTCCGTCCAGCTCGGGGAAGAGTTGCACAGTACCACCACTCGCCAAGCAGCATTTCTATGTATGGTAACTCAGTATCAACTGTTGTTCAAAAACTCTCAGATACCATGACCATTGTACATACGGATGATTCATTGTAGTCTGTTTACAGAACCACAGTCCCTTTGTGCTATAGAGCAGATAAATAGTGTATTTAAAATATGACAATCCCTGGGTTTACACACTCTCCTAGCATAACTCTGCTCCCTGTTTGTATCTCTTCACCAAGGAAGGGTGGGGGGGGGGGGGGGGGGGTTGGGGGTTCATATGAGGGGGGGGGGGGGTTCTTCAATTTCTATGATGACAGTTCAAGAGTTGATGCTCCTAGTCTCTATAGTTGTAAGATTCTGCTAATTCAGCTACCCATCCCCCAGTAGAGAAACTGAACTGTGACCATAGTCACTGAACTCCAGGGAGTGATACAACTATGGTTACCTTGTGTGACACCTATTACTAGAGACTAGTAGAGTAGTACAACTAATCTGATTTCTTGTGATATGATATGATGGCATTTCATTACAAATATTACGGGTAGTTCTTGTCTTTGAACACAAATATGGGAGTCTGCCTCATTGTTTAGCTAAAAATGTTGATCCCCTGGCAGAAAGTGGAAAAAAATTGCCCTACCACCAAGGAAATATCCCCCCCCCCCCCCCAAAAAAAAAGTTGCCCCTCCCCTTTGGAATAGCCAAAATAACTTTGCCACCCCGCCCACCTTTGAATACACCCAAAAAAGTTGCCCCCACCACAACAAAAATGTGTTCTGCCAGCTATAAATATTGAATGTTCCCTTAGAACCATGATTTTAACTTCCAAGTATAACCTACATGGGACAGTTAAAATTATGGTGCCAAGTGCAGTCTTTTTTCGGGGGTGCGGCACATTTGGTGTCAAGGTCTCGCGCTACCAGGTTGATTTAACTGATATACCCTTCCTGACCTATTCGTAAAAAATGTTTCGTATTCAATTTCACTGCAACTATTCTTTATCCCGCTCTGAATCTACATAGCAGGTATCCTACATTATCCTACCCCTAATAAAAAACGCCATGGGCTTAACATGGGATTTGTTTATGTCACTGGGTGTGACATAAAGTGTTGTTTATGCCACTACTTTCTAATACTGAAAAAATGTAGAAACGGGGTAGGATAAAAATCTAGACACCACTTGTTTGAGTTTAATTATGTCACTCATTTTGTTGGCTCCATAATGTCACTCATCTTCGACTCGTGAAATTATGGAGCCAACAAAATGCGCGGCATAAATAAACTCAGACTCAAACTCGTGACATCTCTTTATATTCCTGAATGCTGCAGCAACTAATCACAATTCTTATAATCTTTGTTTCACATGGGTCTTCCCGGCATGACGGGAGCAGACTAAGTGGGTATTCTATGTTATAATCACATATTAACTGATATATCTACAATTCATCAGCACTTGTTTTTCCTCGAGACTTCACCCAGCGACAAGATATGTAGTGATATCCTACAAATAAAAACATAGACATGCTCTGTCTTGATAATTTATTCAATATTCTATCGTACAAAATATGTTAGGATTTCTACATGATGCTGCTACCATATGAGACCGTTGTCTCATTGCCTTGTGGTTTGTTTGTTTGTTTGTTTGTGTAGTTTAACGTCCAATTTGTTCAATTAGACTATTGCCTTGTGGATGCGCCATTCACAGCTATGGAAGTAAACTATATTTCAGTTATCACCTGTAGTGCGAAACATTCCAAGCTTATCAGAATCATAATTCATATCAGATTGGCATGTCAGTTCTGGTAAAAAAAAAGAAGAAAAAAAAGAGTGGAAATCTTTTAATGTGGAATCTGATGCCTCAGAAAGACTGGGAAAATGTGGAAAACACGTCATTACAAAAACTGAAACTAAAGTGGACAGTTGCCATCTCGGATTAAACGCATTTATAACTCAAAGAATAAAAATATGATGTGATACATGAGAAGAGGAGGGAATTTAAAAAATAGTCTCGTCTAAGCACTAAATTACATACAAACCCATAGAGACTTACCTTCAAGCTTATGCGAATTCGATGTTTATTGATAAATATATATAATCATAATCAGATGTGGTTGAATTGGTACAAATTCAGGATATGGTATTAGTTGTACAAAAAAGTACAGAAAGTCATGGTAATAAAAGAACTGGTGTTTTTGGTCGTGGATAAAACAAAAATTGATATGGAAGGGTCACATACACGGTATTCTTAACATGAATTTATGTCATAGGACATGAAGATTCTGTTGACTGGATATTGTTCACACATCGTCTCAGGTAGGGAATCATTCTCATTCTCCTGCACCTCCCATCGTGGTTGACCTTGGACAATACATTTCATTATTATAGTTGACATGTAGATTCTTATTGTTCTGGATGTTGTTCATAGGACATGCGGATTCATATCATTGCTGACACTGTTCACATGAGTGGATGATGTCATAGGAATGTAGATTCACATGATCGTGGATGTTATTCACATGAATTGATGACTTTAGATGGCCATGTAGATTCTGATTGTTGTGGACACATGTTCACATGAATTGATGATGTCATAGGACATATATCTATTCTTATTGTTGTGGACATTGTTCACATGAATTGATGATGTTGTAAGGAACTCAGGTGTAGAGTTGTGGTTGTTTCTTTCTTGCATGAGGATGTGGCGCCTCAGCCCTGCTGGCGAGTAACAGAACTAAACCTGTGCATGGAAGTATTACGTGTTTATTCCTTGTAACGTAACCGGTGTTGTATATAAGTCACAGTGTAGCATTATCAATGTCAGACACAAACTCTTGATCATTTCGACCTGATAAATAGATTAAGCAGGCAGGTACTCAAATCTCATGTAGATCTATTCTGATCTTTGCAGATGTTCACATGAATTGACAATGTCAAAGGACATGTAGATTCAGATAATTTTGGACATTGTCCACATGAATGGATGATGTCATAGAACATGTAGATCCTGTTCATTGTGGATGTTGTTCACATGAATGGATGATGTCATAGGACATGTAGATCCTGTTCATTGTGGATGTTGTTCACATGAATGGATGATGTCATAGGACATGTAGATCCTGTTCATTGTGGATGTTGTTCACATGAATGGATGATGTCATAGGACATGTAGATCCTGTTCATTGTGGATGTTGTTCACACATCGTGTCAGGTAGGGAATCATATCCTTCTCATCCATCCTGCACCACTCATCATGGTTCACCTGAAAAAAAAAATTATAGTTGAAGAAGCACTTGGTAACATGCCATTGAGGGAGCATCCGTTTGCCAATCAACAGTACTCATCTGAAGGGAGGGATTCGTAATCTCTACTAAATGGTCAAAGATTTGTTCAAAATCGACAAGAGGTAAGAAAGTTATGAACCTATTTACATCTCTAGAATAACGAGAACATCTATACATCCTGTTTGGAATTGCATATTAATTGGTTTGGATTTGACCACTCGACTTCCTACGATATATCCTGTTTGGAATTGTGTATTAAATGGGTTGTGTATTAAATGTGTTGACTACTTGACTCGACCACTAAAGATTTTTTCAAATAGTGGCTTTCCTTCAGCGAAATACCAGTCAGGCATCATATATCATCTTTCGTAAAGAGAGAAATAAAATTATAGTGTAAAGGTAATTCTAGCTCTGGTCCTGGTACAGGAAAACTGAAGGGAGACTTTAAAAGAAAAAACAGGCTGAGCAGCGATAGTAAATATTTTCAGAAGATGCTAAGAAATATATGTCAAAAAGGGCAATGTTGAACTCGACTTTAAAAAACAGTCACTGAGAATAATACATATAAGATAAGCACTCCTGTAATAAAAAAATAACTGAACTGATACTTAGAATTTTTTTTCTTCTTTACTTGAAAACAGCATAAATCTTCGATTGTAAATTTTATCTTTAACACATAGAATATACTTACAAATTGCACAAGGTAGCCCTCCTTTTGCAGAAGCCTACCACAGAGCAATAGGCGGCCCTTTAACTGGCCCGTGTTTCGATGGTAGCTGTTATCGTTGAGTATTACAATAGCAACTGCTTGCCTTCCTGCGAGTAAACCTGAAGAAGAGTATCTTACATTAGAGCTTTTGGTAAACTTATACTAAATAAGCTTTCGGTGAACATGAAAGTATTTTGTATTACAAAAACTTCCAGTAAAATTGAGAGAAGAGTATTTTTATTACAAGGACTTCTGGTAAACTTAAAAGAAGAGTTAATCGTTTTGAATAAGTCTTCGGTAAATTTGATAGATGAGTATTTTGCGTTATAAGAGGTTCCACTACACTTGAGAGAATAATAGTTTGGATTACTGTAGCTGACATTCTCCCTACACACCCAAAACAGGAGATAAGAGAAAACGTTCTTACTAAGCCCATAGAGATGGACGTTCGAGGTCTTTCATATCACATAAAAGGTCGGCGTCGGGACATATTTCTGTTACATAAGACCGAGAACGATATACCTATGGCTGAGTCACTTCGTTTTCTCATCAATATATACATGTACCTAAAAATCTTGATAAAGAATGGCAATCAATTAACATTTTAAATCATCGATTCATAACTCACACTACATCTCGGTAAGCCCGAACATTATTCATACTGCACCCAATATAGCGGGTAGTATTTCATATACGTTCGGCTATAGGTGTGTATTAATATAGCTTACTGTCTAGCTTCATGTAATGGTCCCTCTCCGAAATGGTTGGTACTGAACCATTGGGATTTACCACAACTAGGTAATCTGGAAATATAAAGAATATCCGTTTCATCCCTAAAGAAATTCACAAAAGCATATATTAATTTTATGTTTTCAAAATCTTTAAGACTTTATTCACTTCTGGCATTTGTCATATCAAGAATTCTACTGAATATATTAACCAGAATATGCATTATTCTAATAAAATGTATTCCCGAAACACTGGATAAATACTGCTTCAGTGTTATAGCATGCTTTCCATAAACTTATTCATATCAATGAAACTCTGAAAAACTCTTTGTAGGTAATAGCATTTTAACCATTATATACGTGTGCTTATGTATTTCCTTTTTACAATCATATTCCTATAATATTAGATGAGGATAAATAACTAATGGATTTAGTTCAACACTATTATTTTCTTAAACTCTTTCATCATATGATGCATTTCCCATGACATTAAATTAACCTTTTCTGTGAATTCAGAAAATGACTGCATATGTATAAAATATATCTGTAGAGTAATTGAAGCAGGTTTTTAAGCAGGTATTGATATGTATGTTTTTTTTATCATTCATTGCAGTAAATTCACCGAGGTTGGTGGTTTTCGAATTTCAGTAAATGGCTGCATCAGCGCATTTTACGAGTCAAGTCTTATTAGCATTCAATCACAAAATTACAAAGAAAAATGGTGAATGATAAAATGAGGTTGATGAGACATTATATGTATACACTGAAAAGTCTCATTCAACATAAACACTTTTATGTCGTTTATAATACACTGAACAGTGAGTTGTCTGCATAAAGAATTGGATACATCTATATTGTATTATACAATGCCGATTTGTTGTCCCTGTGCTTGGGACTTATGCTAACTTACCTATGACAAAGGACAATGGATTATCCTCATGCATTGTGACTGGCTGACAATCCTGAATGGCTTGACGTAAAGCACGACCCATCTGTTTTATTTTCATCTCATGGTGTTGTTCAGACGAAGGACTGGATCGAAAAATAACCGAATTAATGACGAAGTAAAAGAAATAAATTAACAAAGCAGTAACCTTATCTTTGCATTAGAGGATGGTATATACTCTCAACTATGTCATGCTGCAAATTTTGATTGACGATTAAGGCACAACCAAACGAGTGGAGTATTGTGTATTTTACGATTCGAGTGCGGTTCTGGATTTATCTCACCCTTTTCTATGACATTAAATATCATCAAAATCTCAGAATAGTTATAATATACTTAGCAAATTCATGTGACGTCATCTCAAATTCACTACGCCACGTAGTATTGTCACTTTAAGGGGGTGATCGTTGAGTATTTTTTTTCTAATGTTATTCCTATGGCTAAACTTGTACCAGGGGGGAGATAAACGTGATGAAGCCTAGTAGCTGTTCCGTACTCTGCACCTATTGTTTTGGTAACATTTACCGTCACAGTTTGTTTGTTTGTTTGTTTGGTTTGATTTTACGTCCAGTCAACCGTTATAGGTCCTTTCCAGACTTTATCAAGGTTCTTTTACACCACTAGGGTGATGATCGAATCTATGTGATGAATTCAGGTAGAAATCTCACCCCTACACATTTACAAAGGTGAGAGTTCTTATACTTCCCACACCACATAGACATGGTATGAGAAGGATGGCCTTTGTTATAGCAGTAAATCTACCACTGCTGGGGGTGGGGCTCGAACCCACAAAGTCTTACAACCTTGGGTTTACAAGTCCAGTGCTCTAACCACTGAGCTAACTCCACCCCCTACCGTCACTGAATTTCTATCATACCATTCAGATATCTCCTCATATGGATACAGATGGACAGAACATACGCTTTTGCCTCTGGGAAAAGCTGGATTTATGAGATGATTTACATATAAATATCAAGTATTTAGATTAGCATATAGCGACAAAGAGATTAGTTGTTAATGTACCCCTAGAATCTCCTTATTTTCTATATTGTAGTATTATAATATTATCATGAGATCGTTTCTATATAAAAAAAAAGTAGCGTGGTGACCACTATTTTATGTTAGTTATGAGACATTCATGTATAGAATTACAGTGGATGCCGGTACCTCTTTAGGTGGTAATTTTTTTTAATTTTTTTTTAAACTCTATCTTACCTTGGCAGCAGCTCCATCTGGTGCAGCGTCCACAGTAGAGACGTTGTATCGGGTAGAGTTGGTGAATCTGGAGCGATAAAAGTAATACAGATGGAAGACAGTACCACGAGCACAATCACTGTCTGATAACCATTCTTATGTACAGTACTTGGCCACTTAGAGTCATCTGATCACAGTCAGTTGTCATATTCATGTAGTCAGATAATGATTCATATTCAAGGATGTCAGTAAGGGGCGGAAAACATAAGTATTGTCTTTTTTTTCGTTTGCAATTGGCTAACTCCGAGAGACTGAGGAAACGTTTAAAAAGAAGTCGGTGTCGGACATGGAGCGGGGCTGAGTGTCTGTAGGGAGGTTCAAGCCATTGGCGTGAATGAGGCTCAGTTTAAATTATCTTTGATTTACACATGGAAAAAAAGTTCATGGTAGTGGATGACATTATGCGACACACTGGAAAATACTGACCGGCACTTTGTAGAACTGCTGGCGATGTCCCTTGGTCATCTAATAACGGGGTTTCTCCAAGCACGACAAGGTCTACCATGCATTCCTGTACTTCACCTAAGGGATTATAATATTCAAATTTCATCAACCACAAGTAAAAGAATTCCATTTACTCAAAATGATTTTTTTCCTACTTTTTTATCCTGGCTTACTAGGATGTCATAACCACGACTCATTAATTTTCAGAATATATACTCAAAATGAAAAAAAGTGGATTTCAAAGGGAAAATAGAGAGATCATCTCTGCATTTGGAGTATACATACCTGAACTCAAATGAGCACTATCCTCTACTATTCTTCTACACAATTCCTTCACGAGGGCCCGTTCTGCAGGGGGTCGGCTCTCGGGCTTCAACACTTGGCCTGGATTCGAGGTCTCGGCCAGAATGCGTATGGCCTTCACCACCTGCTGGAGGTTCATATCGCACTCCGTAGCACCCCGCCCCGCCAGCCTCTCCTTAAACCTGCACACTAAGTCCCTGTGGTGGTACCGCTGTGCCTGGAAGTACTCCAGCACTGTGAGCATGTCCTCCACTGAGGTACCCTCCTCCATGCTCCTCCGGCCCACCGCGTCATAGAAGTCCTCGTCCTTCATACCCAGCTGCTCCATGGAGGTAATCACCTCCAGGGTGTCCTCCAGGGAGAGTTTGTCGAGGCGGGTGTGGAGTCTGTCCATGCAGAGGGTGAGCGTGGAGACGGCCGGGTCGGTGAGCGGAGCCTCGGCCAGCAGCGCCGGGTCGGCCCGGGAGAGACCGCGCAGCACGGCCGCCGCCAGCCGGGCCGAGAGCTGCTCAGGGCCGTCAAGCAGCTGCTCCAGGACGGCCTGCAGCACGGGGGGCTCCAACGTGCCGCCGCACTGCTCTAACAACGTGACCAACTGCCACGTGTTGAGACTGGGAACCTGAAAGCAAGCGTATAATCAAAACGTGTCGTTTCATATCAGGATTTACTTACCACTTAATAACTTTTACAAATGACCTCCTTTTTTTAAATTGTCAATTGATTCTTCCTCCCTCTTCCCATCTCCAATATCACTTGCACAAACCCAGACATGTATTATAAGATAATTATCAGGATTAAGACTTTCTGTACATTCCAAATGGAAAATCTGTCAACAGAATCTAGAAATTAACGAATACAAATGTAAAAAAGAAACGCCTGCCAGGAGGGAACAGAGTAAATTGTCAGTAAAAGCGATGTAATATAGCAATTGTCACGAAATCATATAACACTTAGATAAGAATTTAATTAAATGCGCTTTGTTCAGAGTGTGATTACTATAATAATGAATATGTTTTAATGTTTCATTTCAAATCTAAACTCGATTCGAAGTTAGTGTAGTGAATAATCTCTGACATATTCATGTAAGACTTCCCTTGTTTGTATATTCAGGTTTATCACACAACTTCATGTTTAGAGTGGGCACCTGCTGTGACTAGTATACATCCCCGCCTGTTTTAACATCGACAGACTATTAACGGCACTTAAACGTATTTCATCAATAGATGAATAAACAAAGGCATGGCCTACAGAACAAAGGTCATTTCTAGGCCTAATTAAGCATGTATAATAATTAATGGGGCCAATAAAGGGGTTTAAGAATCACTGTGTTTACAGGACACCAAACCTCAAGTACGTCAGCATGGGGAAGGTTTAGTAAATTTCCAACACGGAATTACACACATTTAAGAAAAGAAAATGAGTACCATAAAGCGATCAAATAACAAACCTGGTTGGCTCGCAGATTACAGAGTAAACCAATCGCCTTCTGCAGAAGTTGAGTCTGTGACGTCACTGTCAGTGAGGTCAACGAGTGCATGAGACGAACTAACATCTCAAGGTCAAGGTCGTTCAGGTGATACTTGATTAACTGCATATAAACCTGGGACGACAAAAAACAGAGAAATTTGATCAATGACAAGCTGCGGTCTACAGTTCCGGAAATATGGAAATGCAGCCAGTTCTATTCAGTGTTTACCATAGGCCATGATAGGGTATGCCAAAAAGGTTGAAATCTCGCTCAAACACCTAGTGGATGACTCGGGAACCAGCCTGGAGCTTAGGCTGGTTCCCTAAACATCCGCTAGACACAGGAGTTTCACGTTGTAGATGAGAGTTGTGTGGGTAGTTTACCTGCAGTGCCGGGTGGTCGCTGTCTAAACCCAGTACGCACATGAAGCGCAGCATGTCGGCCGCCACCCCCGCCTCGTAATGCTGACCCTTCAACGCCACCAACGACACCAGCACCTGTGTGGGGTCAAGGTCAACATCGTCAATGGTATGTGAGGGCAAGGTCAACGGTATGGCAGGTCATCCAGGCTATTAAATGTAGGTCAGATCAAGGTCAACATTAGGTATTGTCAATGTCATTAAGGTAAAAGGTAGGCCAGGTAATCCAGGCTATTAAATGTAGGTCAGATCAAGGTCAACATTAGGTATTGTCAATGTCATTAAGGTCAAAGGATTAAGGTAGGTAAGGTCAAGGTCATCGGTAGCTAGGTGCACAAAAACTTTTTTTAAAGTGAATTCACTGTAAGCTCTAGCATTGTCGAACAATATCATTATAATTTCTCAATTTCTGGGATGGTAATTTAGAAATCATGTAAAATGAAAATAAAAATTCATTGAACATACATCATGACCGAAAAATGAACTGTTTTAACGGAGTAAACTGTCATATTTAATTCTTTTAAAATGAGGAGCCTATGATCTTAGTGCAGTGCTTTGTAAGTTGAACCTTTCTTGAAGGAACTGATTCTCCGAAACTGGATCCTAAATCACCTGAATAAATTGACGTAAATTTAAATCTATTTCAAAACGTGAAAATGCTTGTGCAACATAATAAATAATATCCCGTCTTTTTTGAGTATCAACAATTTAGAAAAAAAGAAAAACACATCTCGCATCACTGACCTGAAAACCCTCATCTTCATGAAGTTCTCTCGTGAAGTCTCGGAGTTCGTCCTTGCTCATAGCGTCAGCCACACGGAACAGACTCTTCAGGGCCAGCGCGTAGTGCACCTTGTTCATCCGCGCATGTCCCCGAGCGACCATCAGAATGACGTCCTCGGGCGATGACGTCACCAGCGTCTTGTACAGCGCCTTGGCTTCGGTGCTGCCCTCTGTTAGCGGCTGCAGTTTGGGTTCCTGGGCCAAGTTTAAAACCGATCCCGGGTGAGTAACAGTTTGTATGGAAGTTTGGGTGGCTGGGAGAGGGCCCTCAGACCCAAGCCTGTGTGTGGCGACTGGCGTGGCGGCAGGCTGGGCTGGGCGGTCTGTGGGGCGGTCAGGCCGGGCGCCACGGGGAGCGAACACGGCCGTCAGCGCCGTGAAGTCCCGGGACCAGCAGCGGGACAAACACCGAGCAAGGTGCCCGCTTCTTGGAGTGAACATTTTCTGAAAGTAAATGCATCATTTCACGGTAAGAGGCACGGCATGCAAAACAAAATTTTATTCATCTGGTATTCTATTCCTAATGTTCATCATAAAGGATACATTGACTTTTTTTAGATAGACAGGTTTCATTTCATCGTTAACCATGTATGGTCTGAATTCTTTGGTAAGGGAGCGTTCGGTAATAATAGCCAGGGGAGGGGTGATACGGGGCACAGTTTTTAGAGTGAGACCATCTTTTTTTTTTTTTGGGGGGGGGGGGGGGGGGGGGGGGTGGGGGGGATTCCAAGGGAGGGTGCCAACATTTTTTTGTTGTATTTCCAAAAAAAAATTATGTATACGGTAGATTGATTAAGTATTCCCGATGGAGCCGCCCCATGATCGATTCCCACAGTTTGGGAATCTGTAACCTAGGCACAATAACCAACATTTTACAGATGATTACATCTCAAAATGTCCTGCCAGTAAGTTCAGACATAACACTACCAGTCTGATCACCTTGTTATCCACAAAGCTTACTAAGATGCCTGATGAGCCGCTTCCAGCGAAACCTTGACAAATCACTACACACATACACAACAGCACACCTAACAACAGTATAATACTGTCTACATAACCCCCAGATCTCTGTGGAGACTCCAGGGTGACAGTTGTTGACACTATGATGTCATGACTGACAGTGCTCTATGGTTATGGTGGTTAGGGGCAGTTCTAAAAAACTGTCATACAAGGTAGCATCGCTAGGAGAGAAGGACGTTGCCTTGTCCTGCATTAATTGTATTTCCAGGCAAGGGCAACTTTTTATTGACTATTTCAGCCAGGGGTCAACATTTTTTAGATAAACAATTAGGAGGACCCACTTCTTTGTGTTTAATCACAAGAATGAATTAATACCTTTATATCATTGTAATATTACAAGAAATCGGCTTAGTTGTATTGCTGTGGTAACAATTAACATACATGGTAAATATAGTTGCATCACTCCCTAGAGCTCAGTGTCTCTAAACGAAAGTGGACAAACACCAGTATATTCGTCCCAGAATCAATGCAGCCCCACAAGATCATTTGTCTTTTTTCCTTAACAACGGTCAATTAGGAGCATTTACTACAACATCGAATGTGCATTTGGTACCAACTTCTTGTAAATTCTCCCAACTGCAGAATGCATTGACATAAATTTTACCAACACATGGTTGTTCTATTATTTAGAACTAATGCAAAGGTAGGAAATTACTGTCATTTTACTGCATTTTGCCTCAGGAAGCTGTCTACTATAAAATTAGAAAGATCCGACCTCTATTTATATGCAAAGAGCCTGATGATCTGAGAAGTGCCAATCTGGTTGACCAGTTTGCCTAGAGCTCTATGGGTGTGCACTCTGACTGTCTGCAGCACCGCTAAACAGTCAGAGCCTCTCAAACTATATCTCAATCTACTCTGGGACGGGTGTAGAGAGACAAGGGAAGTATGGTAAAACATTGAAAGGCAGTTGAATTTCGTAAGAACAAAGAGACAGAATTTATATCTGTCCCTCCAAGAGGCCTGCCATACTGCTAGCCACCTATATATAGTGACTTCTTCGTGAACTAACAATGGCTCTGTCCACTATACTCTAGTTAAGCACTTACCTATCTCCCGTTTGCGGCTCTGCCGCTCATACTGTGATTAGCACTTTGAGAGAGACTTTTTTTCTCACCTACAGTAAAACCCCTCTTAAGGGGACACCCTCCGTTCCGGGCCAAGTGTCCCCTTAAGCGGGGTGTCCCCTTAAGCGGGGTTTTCAATCTGTCAATGGTTATACAATAGAGAATACCTAGATAAATGAAGGAAACGATGGTTATTAGATTAAAATGTTTATCAATAACACATAATTAAGTAAATGGATATAAATTATATATTATAAATGAATATAAATATACAAAAAAAATAAAAAATAGATGATAGAGGTTGAATGTGGATATGCCTTCCTTGTGAAATTCGCTCCTTTTTATACCCACGGTCAATCCCCCTTCCCCGCCCCCCCCCCCCCCAATTATATATTATAAATGAATATAAATATACAAAAAAAATAAAAAATAGATGATAGAGGTTGAATGTGGATATGCCTTCCTTGTGAAATTCGCTCCTTTTTATACCCACGGTCAATCCCCCTTCCCCGCCCCCCCCCCCCCCCCACCCCAGTAACTTCTGAGAGAAATCAGCAGCCCTAAAAGGACTCATCGTGAGCCGCCCAGAGCCGCGACGGCTCACTGAATACCGCACCTTCAAAGCCCCCAGCCCTCCCTGTGTCGCCCACAGCTAACCTGTAAGCGGGTCTCTTACCTGGCACCTTCAGCAGGCGCGAAAATCACTGGTTCTAATATCCACTCACTGTGGCCCGCCCAGACCCGCCAGAGATGTGGTTATTACCCTGAAAAAACACACTCTGGCCGCCCAGGCCCTCACGGGAATGCTCAGTCTATTGTTCTGTCTGTCCTGTACAAACCGGTACCATAAACTTGGATTTTCAGTGTTTTTGATATGATGTCCCTCCAAACTGTCCCCTTTAGCGGGGTTTTTAAGCATTTCTGTACCGAAAAAACTGTCCCCTAAAGCGGGGTGTCCCCTTAAGCGGGGTGTCCCTTTAAGCGGGGTTAAAATAAACTCTTAATAGTGGGGAAAATTTCCGTTCCGAGCAAATTGTCCCCTTAAGCGGGGTGTCCCCTTAAGCGGGGTGTCCCGGAAGAGGGGTTTTACTGTATCTTCAAAAGTCGATTCTGAAGCTATTTATTGGAATATCAAGACAATTAGGGTGTCATATTAACGGGCTTGATGAGATCTATCACATGCATATATGAGTTATCAATGATTGGTTGAGAAAAAGATAAGGCTTTGCTCAAGTGAATTTAAAGCCCAACTTTAGAGGCATTTTATGGTATGAAGATCATGTTGCACCTAAAAATAAATGATTTCCACCAATTCTATGAATAAATATTGTCTAGAAAATGTCTAGTTTAGTTCATTTAGACAGCCTGCAGTATGGTTTATAGACCCTGCTAAAATAGTAACCTACAGGCCCTGGAGGGGTGGGGTGAGATTGGCTCTCACACCTCCCACCACTGCAGCACAGCTAAAGACTCACCACTTCAGGGTCACACCTGGCCCTAGTCACAATCCTTTATTTAAATTCATAGAGGGTAATATGATATTCTTTTTCACTGTAATGAGATACATCTTTTCCTGTAAAACAATTTGAAATATGTCAATTTTGACCAAAATGTGTATTTTGATGGGGGTAAAATTAGAAAAAAAATCATATAATTTCAAATGTCTTTTAATTAATGATAACAATATACCTCATTTCAAGTTTAACGGTCAGAGCACATACCATGATGTGACATACATATCCATTTTATTTTTTATATTCTATTGACACCAAATAAATCGTCCTGAAATTTCCCCATTGTCCCCAAATTTGACCATTGACCTTAAAATGACCTTGACCTTGATGAGGGTCAGGCTATAGGTCATTGGAACCATCCCTTAATGACCTTTCCTCTACTCTTATCTCAATTTCCTAGTGTCAATCTGGAGAATCTCAACAAATATCAACTCATTTACACAAATCTATAAATTTGACCTTTGACCTTAAAATGACCTTGAGCTTGATCAAGGTCAGGCCATAGGTCATTGGAAGCATCCCTTAATGACCTTTCATCTACTTTTTATTTCAAGTCCCTAGTGTCAATATTTGCTGAGAAACAGTGGTTTAAGTATTCCAGGCTATCCTGACCACAACCAGCATGATCACAAAATTTGAATCCTAATAAACTCTTAAGTACCGGCACGGACTTATATCTATGGATAGGAAACGCGGGCCATTCCCGTGTTTGTTCAACGATCTCTTCGCCTCGGCTATGCTTGAGTGCATTTCGCGGGTAGAGCGCTAATTTCCGTATGATCCGCTAGGAAAAATTTGGCGATAGTTCCATTTTGAGCCACCAGGGTTTAAAGTGGCGCTGCTGATGTTTTTTTGTTGTTTTTTTTGGTTTTTTTTTATTGGTTTTCTTTTGTTTTGAGCAAGCTTTCTTTATTTCAATTATAGTACACTTCATTATTATTTGAATATATATCCTGAGTGTCTAGCCATGATTTTCAGTCTTGGTGAACATGTTAATATCTACATTCATTTTTTTTAATTTTTTTTTTTAATTTTGATTGAGCAAGCTCTTTCTTTATTTCACATGAAATACATACATTCATTCTTTCCTAAGTGTATAATCATGACTTACTTTCCTAAGGTGTTTATTTGCAATCCTTTTTTCTATGGTCTTGGAATAGTTGGGGCCGGCAGACAAATTTCCCTGATTTTCAGGCAGTCAGTCTTGGGAAAAAAGTATTTTCAATTCATTCCCATGCCCCTAGGCCTTAATAAAGTATTTGTCAGTCGATTCCAGGTATGTACCTACATGGGACCGTTGGAATTAGGGTTCTAAGTGCAATAGATTTTTTTAAAGTTACGGCACATTTTGTGTCAGTTTGGGTTGGGTCGGCAGTGAAAATTCCCAGATATTCAAGGGGAAAATCCAGAAAATCCAGATTCTGAAATTGTTCCTATGCTCCTAGGCCTTAGTAAAGTATTTGTCAGTCGATTCCAGATATATAGCTACATGGGACAGTTGGAATTAGGGTTCTAAGTGCAATAGATTTTTTTAAAGTTATGGCACATTTTGTCTTAGAATAGTTGGGGCCGGCACACAAATTTCCCTGATTTTCAGGAAGTCAGTCTTGGGAAACAATTATTTTCAATTCATTCCCATGCCCCTAGGCCTTAATAAAGTATTTGTCAGTCGATTCCAGGTATGTACCTACATGGGACCGTTGGAATTAGGGTTCTAAGTGCAATCAATTTTTTTAAAGTTACGGCACATTTTGTGTCAGTTTGGGTTGGGTCGGCAGTGAAAATTCCCAGATTTTCAAGGGAAAAATCCAGAAAATCCAGATTCTGAAATTGTTCCTATGCCCCTAGGCCTTAATAAAGTATTTGTCAGTCGATTCCAGATATATAGTAACATGGGACAGTTGGAATTAGGGTTCTAAGTGCAATAGAATTTTTTAAAGTTACGGCACATTTTGTCTTAGAATAGTTGGGGCCGGCACACAAATTTCCCTGATTTTCAGGAAGTCAGTCTTGGGAAACAATTATTTTCAATTCATTCCCATGCCCCTAGGCCTCAATAAAGTATTTGTCAGTCGATTCCAGGTATGTACCTACATGGGACCGTTGGAATTAGGGTTCTAAGTGCCATAGATTTTTTTAAAGTTACGGCACATTTTGTGTCAGTTTGGGTTGGGTCGGCAGTGAAAATTCCCAGATTTTCAAGGGAAAAATCCAGAAAATCCAGATTCTGAAATTGTTCCTATGCTCCTAGGCCTTAATAAAGTATTTGTCAGTCGATTCCAGATATATAGCTACATGGGACAGTTGGAATTAGGGTTCTAAGTGCAATAGATTTTTTTAAAGTTACGGCACATTTTGTCTTAGAATAGTTGGGGCCGGCACACAAATTTCCCTGATTTTCAGGAAGTCAGTCTTGGGAAACAATTATTTTCAATTCATTCCTATGCCCCTAGGCCTTAATAAAGTATTTGTCAGTCGATTCCAGGTATGTACCTACATGGGACCGTTGGAATTAGGGTTCTAAGTGCCATAGATTTTTTTAAAGTTACGGCACATTTTGTGTCAGTTTGGGTTGGGTCGGCAGTGAAAATTCCCAGATTTTCAAGGGAAAAATCCAGAAAATCCAGATTCTGAAATTGTTCCTATGCTCCTAGGCCTTAATAAAGTATTTGTCAGTCGATTCCAGATATATAGCTACATGGGACAGTTGGAATTAGGGTTCTAAGTGCAATAGATTTTTTAAAAGTTACGGCACATTTTGTCTTAGAATAGTTGGGGCCGGCACACAAATTTCCCTGATTTTCAGGAAGTCAGTCTTGGGAAACAATTATTTTCAATTCATTCCCATGCCCCTAGGCCTTAATAAAGTATTTGTCAGTCGATTCCAGGTATGTACCTACATGGGACCGTTGGAATTAGGGTTCTAAGTGCCATAG
This sequence comes from Alentia gelatinosa, assembly GCA_950022655.1. Classification (NCBI taxonomy): domain Eukaryota; kingdom Metazoa; phylum Annelida; class Polychaeta; order Phyllodocida; family Polynoidae; genus Alentia; species Alentia gelatinosa. The sequence goes on from OX465592.1 coordinate 18,060,977, forward strand.
ATTTTTTTAAAGTTACGGCACATTTTGTGTCAGTTTGGGTTGGGTCGGCAGTGAAAATTCCCAGATTTTCAAGGGAAAAATCCAGAAAATCCAGATTCTGAAATTGTTCCTATGCTCCTAGGCCTTAATAAAGTATTTGTCAGTCGATTCCAGATATATAGCTACATGGGACAGTTGGAATTAGGGTTCTAAGTGCAATAGATTTTTTAAAAGTTACGGCACATTTTGTCTTAGAATAGTTGGGGCCGGCACACAAATTTCCCTGATTTTCAGGAAGTCAGTCTTGGGAAACAATTATTTTCAATTCATTCCCATGCCCCTAGGCCTTAATAAAGTATTTGTCAGTCGATTCCAGGTATGTACCTACATGGGACCGTTGGAATTAGGGTTCTAAGTGCCATAGATTTTTTTAAAGTTACGGCACATTTTGTGTCAGTTTGGGTTGGGTTGGCAGTGAAAATTCCCAGATTTTCAAGGGAAAAATCCAGAAATTCAGATTCTGAAATTGTTCCTATGCCCCTAGGCCTTAATAAAGTATTTGTCAGTCGATTCCAGATATATAGTTACATGGGACAGTTGGAATTAGGGTTCTAAGTGCACTAGATTTTTTTAAAGTTACGGCACATTTTGTCTTAGAATAGTTGGGGCCGGCACACAAATTTCCCTGATTTTCAGGAAGTCAGTCTTGGGAAACAATTATTTTCAATTCATTCCCATGCCCCTAGGCCTTAATAAAGTATTTGTCAGTCGATTCCAGGTATGTACCTACATGGGACCGTTGGAATTAGGGTTCTAAGTGCAATAGATTTTTTTAAAGTTACGGCACATTTAGTCTCACAGCCTGCCTGAAAATCAGGGAATTTCGCCTGCCGACCCAACCCAAACTGACACAAAATGTGCCGTAACTTTAAAAAAATCTTGTGAACTTAGAACCCTAATTCCAACTGTCCCATGTAGCTATATATCTGGAATCGACTGACAAATACTTTATTAAGTCCTAGGGGCATGGGAATGAATTAAAAATAGTTTTTTCACAAGACTGACTGCCTGGAAATCAGGGAAATTTGTCTGCCGGCCCCAACTATTCTAAGACAAAATGTGCCGTAACTTTAAAAAAATCTAGTGCACTTAGGACCCTAATTCCAACTGTCCCATATAGATATATATCTGGAATCGACTGACAAATACTTTATTAAGGCCTAGGGGCATGGGAACAATTTAAGAATCTGGATTTTCTGGATTTTCCCCTTGAAAATCAGGGAATTTTGACTGCCGACCCAACCCAAACTGACACAAAATGTGCCGTAACTTTAAATTTTTTTAGTGAACTTAGAACCCTAATTCCAACTGTCCCATGTAGGTACATACCTGGAATCGACTGACAAATACTTTATTAAGGCCTGGGGGCATGGGAATGAATTGAAAATAGTTTTTTCCCAAGACTGACTGCCTGGAAATCAGGGAAATTTGCCTGCCGGCCCCAACTATTCTAAGACAAAATGTGCCGTAACTTAAAAAAAATCTGGTGCACTTAGGACCCTAATTCCAACTGTCCCATATAGATATATATCTGGAATCGACTGACAAATACTTTATTAAGGCCTAGGGGCATGGGAACAATTTAAGAATCTGGATTTTCTGGATTTTCCCCTTGAAAATCAGGGAATTTTGACTGCCGACCCAACCCAAACTGACACAAAATGTGCCGTAACTTTAAATTTTTTTAGTGAACTTAGAACCCTAATTCCAACTGTCCCATGTAGGTACATACCTGGAATCGACTGACAAATACTTTATTAAGGCCTGGGGGCATGGGAATGAATTGAAAATAGTTTTTTCCCAAGACTGACTGCCTGGAAATCAGGGAAATTTGCCTGCCGGCCCCAACTATTCTAAGACAAAATGTGCCGTAACTTAAAAAAAATCTAGTGCACTTAGAACCCTAATTCCAACTGTCCCATATAGGTATATATCTGGAATCGACTGACAAATACTTTATTAAGGCCTAGGGGCATGGGAACAATTTAAGGATCTGGATTTTTTGGATTTTCCCCTTGAAAATCAGGGAATTTTGACTGCCGACCCAACCCAAACTGACACAAAATGTGCCGTAACTTTTAAAAAAATTTGTGAACTTAGAACCCTAATTCCAACTGTCCCATGTAGGTACATACCTGGAATCGACTGACAAATACTTTATTAAGGCCTGGGGGCATGGGAATGAATTGAAAATAGTTTTTTCCCAAGACTGACTGCCTGGAAATCAGGGAAATTTGCCTGCCGGCCCCAACTATTCTAAGACAAAATGTGCCGTAACTTTAAAAAAATCTAGTGCACTTAGGACCCTAATTCCAACTGTCCCATATAGGTATATATCTGGAATCGACTGACAAATACTTTATTAAGGCCTAGGGGCATAGGAACAATTTAAGAATCTGGATTTTCTGGATTTCCCCCTTGAAAATCAGGGAATTTTGACTGCCGACCCAACCCAAACTGACACAAAATGTGCCGTAACTTTAAAAAAATCTAGTGAACTTAGAACCCTAATTCCAACTGTCCCATGTAGGTACATACCTGGAATCGACTGACAAATACTTTATTAAGGCCTGGGGGCATGGGAATGAATTGAAAATAGTTGTTTCCCAAGACTGACTGCCTGGAAATCAGGGAAATTTGCCTGCTGGCCCCAACTATTCTAAGACAAAATGTGCCGTAACTTAAAAAAAATCTAGTGCACTTAGAACCCTAATTCCAACTGTCCCATATAGGTATATATCTGGAATCGACTGACAAATACTTTATTAAGGCCTAGGGGCATGGGAACAATTTCAGAATCTGGATTTTCTGGATTTTCCCCTTGAAAATCAGGGAATTTTGACTGCCGACCCAACCCAAACTGACACAAAATGTGCCGTAACTTTAAAAAAATCTAGTGAACTTAGAACCCTAATTCCAACTGTCCCATGTAGGTACATACCTGGAATCGACTGACAAATACTTTATTAAGGCCTGGGGGCATGGGAATGAATTGAAAATAGTTGTTTCCCAAGACTGACTGCCTGGAAATCAGGGAAATTTGCCTGCTGGCCCCAACTATTCTAAGACAAAATGTGCCGTAACTTAAAAAAAATCTAGTGCACTTAGAACCCTAATTCCAACTGTCCCATATAGGTATATATCTGGAATCGACTGACAAATACTTTATTAAGGCCTAGGGGCATGGGAACAATTTCAGAATCTGGATTTTCTGGATTTTCCCCTTGAAAATCAGGGAATTTTGACTGCCGACCCAACCCAAACTGACACAAAATGTGCCGTAACTTTAAAAAAGTCTAGTGAACTTAGAACCCTAATTCCAACTGTCCCATGTAGGTACATACCTGGAATCGACTGACAAATACTTTATCAAGGCCTGGGGGCATGGGAATGAATTGAAAATAGTTGTTTCCCAAGACTGACTGCCTGGAAATCAGGGAAATTTGCCTGCCGGCCCCAACTATTCTAAGACAAAATGTGCCGTAACTTTAAAAAAATCTAGTGCACTTAGGACCCTAATTCCAACTGTCCCATATAGGTATATATCTGGAATCGACTGACAAATACTTTATTAAGGCCTAGGAGCATGGGAACAATTTAAGAGTCTGGATTTTCTGGATTTTCCCCTTGAAAATCAGGGAATTTTGACTGCCGACCCAACCCAAACTGACACAAAATGTGCCGTAACTTAAAAAAAATCTAGTGAACTTAGAACCCCAATTCCAACTGTCCCATGTAGGTACATACCTGGAATCGACTGACAAATACTTTATTAAGGCCTAGGGGCATGGGAATGAATTGAAAATAGTTGTTTCCCAAGACTGACTGCCTGGAAATCAGGGAAATTTGCCTGCCGGCCCCAACTATTCTAAGACAAAATGTGCCGTAACTTAAAAATAATCTAGTGCACTTAGGACCCTAATTCCAACTGTCCCATATAGGTATATATCTGGAATCGGCAGTAAAGTAAATTTTATGGCAGTAAGTGGGCTGGGGGTTCTAGACAATTGGCATATTTTGAAGGGGTGTTGACATGGGAAATCCAGATTTTGACATTTCTTCCACCTCAACAGACCTTAATAAACTATTTCATCAAAAGGTCCAAGTATATACCCATACAGAAGAGTCGGAATTATGGTGCTAAGTGTGGTGAACGTTTGTAGTCAAATGTAAACAATTTATATGAACGTTCTGATTATGCTGATGCCACCAGCAGTGACTGGGGCGATCTTGGTGGGAAAATGTGGAACTAACGCGAATTGATGCTAGCGCCGTCTAGCGGCCGTTATCCGAACCCTAACAATGCCGAGGCATAGATAGATATGCCAGAGGCCGGTTGTTTCTAATCCAGGTGTTCCAAGTCCGTGGTACCGGTATGGGTTATTGTGGCAGAATATTGGGGTCATTTTGTGGTCTTTCGACAGTCATAATGTCACTTCAAATTAAGATAGAGACTTCATTCAAAAAGCAAATCCACTTATTTTCTTAAGATCTATCCAATGGTAGACAAATAGAATACATACTATTAAGTCTTAAAAATTAGGTAAGTGCCTACTCTAGTATCATGAAATGGAGCAGCTTGAGTCGTGCCATGACTAGTGGGAACCACTGTTATTGGCATTTATAATCTGTAGATAATATTGAGACGAGGCTAAAGCCCCACCTACCCCCCCTCACAAAAAAGGTTGATATGATTATGAATAGCTGTCCAGTTGTCTTCATTTTACAGTGAGCTAGGCCGACAATGTGCGTGTCCGTAGGCGTAGTATCGCTATCACGGTATATGATATTGATAGATAAAGTATTCACCCCTTGGGTGAACAGCTGTTCTATGTTTTTAGGCGAGGCACTGTGCAGTTAGGGAACCAGCGAAGAAGACTGAACAAAATGGCTGGATTTGAGAACCAGCCAAGCTCCACTGGAAAACTAAGTCTAATACACATTTATAAAGTAAGAGACAGCTGTTTTGAAGGTTGGCGAAGAAAAATGGGTATGTATTTATATAGATGATTAAATTTTGTTTTCATACATATCAGATGGTGGCCAGTGAGGAATGACGACCCGATGGAGGGTTCTATGGCAAAGGAACCCGGCCACATGTGGATAATGCATTCAAGTAGGTAAAACGTTCACCCCTCAACCCCATCCTGTTGTGGACAGGGCTGGTTACACTGGCTAGCATTGGTTGGACTTCAAGTAGAAAAAAATAAAACCTCATGCGAAGATTGGCAATCCTTCCCACCCACTGAATCCATTACTCACCAACATGAGGATTGTTCGTCGATGCCAGTGTATATATTATCCATCAGCTATGGTCTGGAAATTATATTTCTTGATGGATAGTTTCGAGAAAAGCATCATCGGTCGCCTCGTGAAGGGCGCGGCCATGCTGGTTACGCTGATAACCACGCAGTTCATTTGCTAAGCTATGCCTGCTTACCGAAAATCAGTTACAGAACTACCACAGCGACGCCATCTACTGTGTTGTTGTGGTACTAATATTTGCAAAAAAGTTGTTCTTTTCCGCGGTGGTTCGATGCTTACACAAGGGGAAAACATTTTTGTGGTACCAATAACTAGGAAAATTGATGCACGTGTGCTTTTAACTGTGAATTTCACGATATGTCTTTAAGACTAAATAAATGCTGGCGCCACCTGTCACTTAGTTAACCAGCTCTCGACTTCTTATACTTCAAAACGGAGAGAGCAGAGAACCAGCTACCACGTGTCACCGGCCTGGCTGACGAAAGACACTGAATGTTTACAAAACAGTTCTGAAAGTAGACATCATAATGGAAATCCACACGGACGAAGGCAATTTTCATGGCTTGAAAATATTGATAGCTGCAAGTCTGAATAATACGAATTTGCAGATCAAGCTCGTTAATTCATCTGGTAAGTAGACTTATTAAATTCACTTATTATCGCTCGTTCAGTGTGGATTCAGTAAGGAATAATGACATCCCATATCCCGTTGTCAGTCAAATGAATAATGTGGATAGCATATTGACCTAAAACAAACTGACGCAATTCACCTCTCACGCACGTAAATAGCAAGTCGTATTTATTCTATCGATACCATTGTCATGAGTCATACTCATAGTCATAGACATAGTGTCTGTTTGCGAAGTTCTGGTCTCTACAAATTTCAATACATCCCTACCGTGACCAATTATATTTGTTTCTATGCCAAGAGATTAATCCTCAAAATTTTCCGTGATTATTTGGATAAAAAATGACTGAATTTGTCTTTGAAAGTCGGACATACTTTAAATTGAATACAAGAATGATACCGCTTAATGATTTCAAAGTTTTCCCCAAAAAACACACCCCAAATTTATGTATGTGTGGCGAGCAGAACATTCCCATAGTCATTATTTCAAAAGCTGTTTAGTGTGGCCCGTGGATGTAGATCGCATCATTTTTCCATCAGTACAAAAATGGCATATTGCCAAGTACCTCCTATAAAACTTAAAATGTCGCATTTCTCATGAACAGAGATGCAAGTATTCTTACAAATTTGCGGATATCTGAAATCTATAGATTTTCATTAATACTGATGTCCAGGAATACTCATTAACCGGCAGTTCCAGAGTGTTTACGATGCGATCCTCCTGTGCTAATACGAATAGAAATAATTCCCCTTTATAATTTGTTTGTTATTAGGGAAATAATTTTCTAACTTTTTTTTCCAGACCAAGTAGTGCCCTACTTGGTAAGAAATCGACTTCCTGTCCTAGTTACCTCACGAGGCACTCAGATATTTTCTGCCAACGCAGCAGCGAGGTAAACCCGTTACATATTCAGTCCTTTTTAAGTTAACCATTTTTTTTTTATAAAAGATTGTTTTTCTCTGACAAGTACGAGATGGATTTTATTGTTTCCAGTAAAATGTAGGGATATATTATGTTCAGAAATATGTTTTTAATCTATGTATTTAGTGAAGCAATTGTTTCTAGTCTAGACACCAACACATTCCAGCACTTTAGAAGTAACCTGTATTTTGGTATAAATAGTCTGTGTTCACTAGAACTTTATGTGACGGAAACACATTGACTTCCTTATCAGAATCCAATTATCTTTTGCAGATTGATATTTGCTGAAAATGGCAAATTAGGAGATGCCGTGAAAGCAGATCAGTGGTTGGAATGGGAAAGCTCACTTCTATTGGTAATGTATCTTTTCCCCCAAATCCTGTCTATAGACAATGATACTAATGATAATGATAATGATAAAGATAATAATACAAAAAAGACAATAATCATGTTCTTTTATGAAGTAGTCAGAACTAGTGAACATTTTCCGGAGATATAACATAGAGTAATACATGAGGTACCATCCTGCTTATTTCTCCTATCATAGAATACCGAGATGAGTAGGATAGTTTCCCTTCTTGAAAGTACCGTCAAGATCCAGAACTTTATGGTACACTCATTTAAATTGTCCTCTCCAAATTTACAAACTCGCTCATTACTATATGTTCAAAACACTGGATACACGTATCATTAAGAAAACCCACTTTACAAAAAGATACACGGATATTGTGCTAGTCTGGTGCTGGGGCGGCTTATACATGAATTTCCGTTCAGCTCACCTAGCGATCGGTCCAACACTACCACGTCTGGCTTCATGGCTAAGCAAATCAAATGCATTTACTCCTGGCAGTTTTCCTCTTCTCCAAGGAAATCCTTGATTTCGATTTCAGTCTATGAATAATTTTGTCTTGGTTGAAACAAAGAGAAAATAGATTGGGCCATATTCACACCAATAAGCGGTAGTTCAAACCTCTACACACACCCCGACTCCTTTCCATTGCCAATCCCGATGTGTTCACCATGTTTTATCAGTCTGTCTGAGACAGCGAAATCCACATACAAAATATGTCGTATGTTTTTTCATAACCCCAACTGACATCCCGAGTCATGCTGGTGGGGCGCTGCCGACTGGGTATGGCCTCTAGTAGAAGAGTTAAAATCCAGCAGACTCAAGGACCGGTAGGGGTGGGGAGTTAGCTAAGTGGTTGATGCAAGGTTTACACTGGCGCCACAGCAGCCAATTTGCCTGAAACATGTCCCACCATGAATCCTCTTTTTTTTTTTTTTCTTTTTCTTTTTTTTACATTTTAAGTCTGAATGGTTTACACTCTGTTCCTGCTGTCACAGTTTTCAAGAATGCCTTTTAAGCACCACTTTGTCCATCCCATGCCCCCGAGTTGTGCCTCATCCCTCACGTATTGTCTTTGGTGACCTGGACGGCCGACTGTGTCCGGTCCCATCCCGTCAAATCACTATGGCCCAGAATGATTCTCATTAATACTGAGGCTGCCATAGCCCCAATTTTGACGGTTTAAAATTTTGCCACAGCAGCCACGTGATCAGGGTCTGTCACGTCGGCCATCCCCCATCCCCCGAGTTGTGTCACGCCCCTCACGTTTCGTCCACGGTGGTCCAAAGCGTGGCCGCAGTGAGTACTGTGGCTCCAGTGTAAACCTAGCATTAAGCATTAGACTAGTAATTACAAGGTTTGGGGTTCGAGTCCCATTACAAAAATCTTTCGCCTTCATTCTTAACTGTGGTAGACTTACTACTATAACAAAGGGATGTAAGGTACGAAAACCCCCGAACTCAGAAAATATAACAAAGGCCATTCATCTCCTACCATGTCCCTGTGTCGTAGGAAGTAAAGGAGCACGTCATGGTAGATGTGAAAGGGCTCGGGGTTTTTACATAAATAAATCTCCTAGATTTGAGTATTGGCCCTGTTGCATAAAACCGGTGAGAAAAGCTAAACATAGAGCTAGTTCTTATGTACCCACAATGTCCCTTGGGGCAAAAAAAGGTACCAGTATCGTCAAACCAATGAAGCATTTCCGAACCCGATACTGAGCCAGGGAAAGCCATGCGTGGAGCAACAGCTCCCTCTAGGTTATGGTGTCTGCCGTGGTGTGCTTCCGGGGCTATAGATATATAAACCTGGTGCGGGAGCCACCACACATACACTTACAGCGGCGCTGAATTGGGCGGTCCCAGTGGAAGCCGAACTGACTCTTCACTACAGTAGATCCAGCTTTCATGCCAGGCACACACGTTTGAGCTGTGTGAGATACAAGGGCTGTTGTTGTGTTATCAGGCTGGCATACACCAGGCTGTATTCACAAGGATATGAGAATTGCCCATATTTTATGTCGTACTGTGTGTTCCTAGCCCAGCATACGCCGCACTGGACTTATTAGGGTAAGAGGACTGTGTGTTACACTCTGTACCGGGTTTTGTTAATGCCTGGGCGTACACCGTGCTGTATTCATGGCGATATGAGTACTGTCTTACACTAATAGTGTTGTCTTGACAGCAGGGCATACAACACCCTATGCGCACGGGGATAAGAGGATGACATCTCACACTTAGTGCTGTATAATGGTCTCACCTAGTTGTACACTGCGCTGTACTGTCAGGGATCAGAGGACTGTGTGTCACACTTGGTGCTGTATAGTGTTATCACCTAGTTGTACACTGCGCTTTACTGCCAGGGATAGGAGGACTGTGTGTCACACTTAGTGCTGTATAGTGTTATCACCTAGTTGTACACTGCGCTTTACTGTCAGGGATAAGAGGACTGTGTGTCACACTTAGTGCTGTATAGTGGTCTCACCTAGTTGTACACTGCGCTGTACTGTCAGGGATCAGAGGACTGTGTGTCACACTTAGTGCTGTATAGTGGTCTCACCTAGTTGTACACTGCGCTGTACTGCCAGGGATAGGAGGACTGTGTGTCACACTTAGTGCTGTATAGTGGTCTCACCTAGTTGTACACTGCGCTGTACTGCCAGGGATAGGAGGACTGTGTGTCACACTTAGTGCTGTATAGTGGTCTCACCTAGTTGTACACTGCGCTGTACTGCCAGGGATAGGAGGACTGTGTGTCACACTTAGTGCTGTATAGTGGTCTCACCTAGTTGTACACTGCACTGTACTGTCAGGGATAGGAGGACTGTGTGTCACACTTAGTGCTGTATAGTGGTCTCACCTAGTTGTATACTGCACTGTACTGTCAGGGATAGGAGGACTGTGTGTCACACTTAGTGCTCTATAGTGTTATCGCCTGGCTGTACACTCCGTCATACTATCAGGGATAAGAGGACTGTCTCACACTTAGTATCGTCTTATATATTATTAGCCGGGCGTACACCGCGCTATACTGTCGGGGAGGCTCGAGGAAACACTTGCGGCACCAGTAAAGGAACAGCTAGCACATCTTGAAGCGGACTTGGACAGCGAGTATATTCTAGTAAGTCAGACTCTTGTTTTAATCCTGGGAAAGTTCTACTCGAATTTTAAAGTAGCCTCCAGCGGAAAGTAGGCCTACTGGAGCTCGTCAGCAACACATTGATTTTAAAAGAATCTTCTTTTTTTTAATTCAAGAAAAAGACCATTTCTGGCTTTTGGGCCAGTTCTTCCAATGGAAACATACATGCGTTGTTGGTACAAGATATATGTAATGTACAAGTAATAACTAATTATAACATAATGATAATAATGGGTGCTCGGAGTGCATTGCTATATATGAAACACGTGTTGATTGTTCTTTTATTCTCATTACTCAGTCATTTATCATATAGTAACAATGTTCATGTTTTTTACAAACATGACCCATGTAGACCACCTCATATGGTGATGGTCATTGTATTTTTCTAAAAGTGATTTGAAATGTGTTAAACGGAAGGTTTATTAACAAGTGGTGGGCAGGATTATATATTGATTAATTAAGAGCGTTCTTGAACATTTATTAGGAAATTGTTTGAAGTAACTGATCTAGACTATGCGCAGAGTAATAATAGGAGTTTCCGAAACCTGATTAAAATTTGATTTTCACACAGAAAACTTCTCATATGTCCCTGTACTAAAACTTCGCATGGTTCATGTAATGCTTTCAGGGAAATAACATCACTGTTGCTGACGTTGTCATCTGGTCGACTGTATTCCCCCTGCTTCACCACTCAGCCCAGTCTAAAGGTATTAGTCCCGGTATTAAGAACATCAGGGATTTATATAGAACTAAAACGAATATGATATAAATAGACAATACTCCACAGGCTTGGATGCGCCGCAATCGTCATCGAGGCAAACTTAAGTGACGATTACAGTGTATCCAAACGAGTGGACTATTGTTTATTTTACGATTTGAGTGCAGTTCCGGATTCATCTCACACCTTTCACGGTCATTAGTATAGCATCACAATATTAGAAAAATTCAAATTACTTTGCAAATACAGTTAGGAACTTATAAATTTCCATGTTGACCTCTTGTCTGCACTCTGAAATCCTGGCCGCTGATTGGCCAGTCAATTATGACATCACTTCACCTCACTTTACAATGACCATGGCATAGTATTGTCACTTTACGTGAGTTATTGTTGTGTATGATATTTTGAAGTTATTCTTATGGCTAAACTTCTACCACGGGTGAGATACATAAGATATATAATCTTATAATGAAAGGGAAGCTGTAATGAAGTCCCTCGTGCTTGGACAACCACATAAGATTTTTAAATCAAAGTCATATATCACACAAGGAACAACAAGTGATATTTGGATCTGAAATATATATATACATAAAGTAGGTTATGCTGTGCATTTTATCATGTCCAAGAATAGTCTGATTAGATTTGGAAATTGTAAATATATCCGATTATTTAGAATACCTTTGTGTATCTAACTATATGTTATTATCACGTGGCTAGACTTAGAGTTTAACTTTTAATATCCGGTAGATAATGCCCTACCTTTAAAGGTATAAACCATCATTTTCTCAATACATGTGTACAAAATAGTTTGCCATCATTTCAACAGCAATTGTTACTGGGTTCCCGAAGATCACTCAGTGGTTTGATAAATTGAGTGCTGAGACTGCCTTTAAGGACGCTGTCGGGGCCCTCTACAAACAGACAGTGAAGGAGACGCTCAAAGTAAGTCCTTATCTCCAAGTGTGTCGATAAGAAAGCACGCTCAGTGAGGTTATATCTGCGCATTACTTTATGGTAAATAGAACTGTTTTTTACCTGTCTCATTCACTCTAACAAAAATATAATCGATTCTGACACTTCCCTCATAGGTGCGAGCAATAAAAATGTACAGAGTTGAAAATAGGACTTGAAAATTGGGGAAGATATCAGGAATCTTTATCAAGCGTGATATATGAATCAGAAAGTAGACATTTTACAAGTGGGTTATTATGTCATTGTCCGTTACCCTATTGTGGGAGAATGTCGTATGGCATTCCAGGGAGCATGGCCTGCCATACAAACGTCACAATTTGTGATGCAGCCTGCTGTAGCATATGTGCATGGTGAGTGTTGTGCTTCAGCTAAATGGTTATATCTACGAACAAATGGTTGCTTAAGGTTCGCTTGTTTATTGAGTACATGTATATATTTGAGTATGAACTGGATTCACAATATTACGTTTTCTTACTTTTAGGCCTCTGTGTCAGCAGCTCCAGTGCCTCCATCTATCAGTGCCAGCACAAACCGTCTTCTTGGTATGGACAGAGAGGTGCAAGCAACAGACTCCCCAACAGAGGTGAGTCTAAATGTATACATAGACTTAACACTTGTAAGTATTATAACAGACTCCCAACAGAGGTGAGTGTAAACATGTACACAGACTTAACACTTGTAAGTATTATAACAGACTCCCAACAGAGGTGAGAGTAAACATGTACGCAGACTTAATACCCGTAAGTATTATAACAGATTCCCGACAGAGGTTAGTGTAAACATGTACGCAGACTTAACACTCGTAAGTATTATAACAGACTCCCAACAGAGGTGAGTGTAAACATGTACACAGACTTAACACTTGTAAGTATTATAACAGACTCCCAACAGAGGTGAGTGTAAACATGTACGCAGACTTAACACTTGTAAGTATTATAACAAACTCCCCAACAGAGGTGAGAGTAAACATGTACGCAGACTTAATACCCGTAAGTATTATAACAGATTCCCGACAGAGGTGAGTGTAAACATGTACGCAGACTTAACACTCGTAAGTATTATAACAGACTCCAACAGAGGTGAATGTAAACATGTACGCAGACTTAACACTCGTAAGTTTTAGAGGGAAACTATGTTCCAGTGGGAATAAGTCAAAGTAACGAGGTAAGGCTTGGAAAAATTACTGTAGTGAATGTATCTGAACGTCAACCTGGGCATTAAACGTCAACCTGGGCAGTAAATGTCAACCTGGGCAGTAACTTCAACCTGGGCAGTAAACAAAAGTTATTCCACCCCCAGTAATCATAGGTTGTTCGCTCATAGGTATATAGGAATATAGCAGACTCCCCAACAGAGGTGAGTGTAAACATGTATACAGACTTAACACTCGTAAGTATTATAACAGACTCCCCAACAGAGGTGAGGCTGTAAGTTCATTATGTAATGCTTTAACCGAGAAAAACGTCTCAATAATAATTTGATTTGTTTCAATTATTGCGCTTACTACACCCGAAGAGGGTTTTCCATTGGGCTGACTCCACAACCACAAAATAACAACATATGACGGCCGCATGGCGATTACATGGTGGCCATATTTCAGGTTGTCATATCAGTTGGTGTAGTGGAGGAGGCAACACGTTCACTGACGGCGGCCACACGGCGGTGCAGCAGGGGATTGCTAATAAAACCTAATAAATTAGCCTTTGTTGGATGCCTTCAAATGTAACCCACGCCGCCGCCGCACAACATTGTTGTTTGGACTCCCCTCTGGGTTTTACACTAAAGCATATTTTCCAAACGCCTAACGCCGTCCTGTTCACTGCCTGCCCAATGGAACACCCCCTTAAGAAAACCAAATTAGATATTAATCTTTCCCTACTAGTTACTGATTTTAGAGTGGTTTGAATAGTAGGAGCCTCTCTGTGAATAATATGTATTAGAAATTTGGTATTTTTGGTGGGAAGATAAGAGCAGGTTACAGGAAGAACAATGAACACGTGAAATTAGTATGACAGAGAAGAAGTAGGTCCCTGCCTGACTTGATCCATACATTTGCCATTGAAAACGAAACCAATCTTATCGCTGTTTTTGTGTGTGTTAAAATGAAAATAAGATGGGATAAGTTGACAGCAATAAAGTCTTGAGTGTTTAATGACTGTGTATCGTCCCGTACTCTCCACATAAGTGTTATTGATTTGGTCTTTCTTTAAACAGGAGGAGGCTGCCATCACTGCCGAGGAGAAAGAGGCCGCGGCCACGGCGTGGAAAACGGATCCAGGAAGTCTGCCGCGCCCTGCCCGCCCCTCCCACCCCATGTGAGTCAACAGTTGATATTAGATCTATCAACATTGTGGTAAAGCCCCGGAGAAGGTCGATTAGTCTGTTTGTAGAACACCAGTAAGCCTATGATATATTGACATAATGATATTTTCTGATGCAATGTCTGCTGATAAATTTGTCAGATCAGGAACAGCAGTGATAGTTCTTTTTTATTACTCCACTCGCGGTCATTTGTCATTGATACGCCGATATTTTCTGATGCAATGTCGACCCACGATTTTGACTGACGAACTTGGCAAAAACTGTCGCCCTGCTGAACGCCTTGAGCTGTCGGGTGCTTCCTTGCACTAATTCTCTCTCCTCGTTTTTTCTTTTTTTAAATTTGTTTTATTATTTCAGTTTGACCTGTAGGTCAAGACCGAAATATATTAGGGGAGACGCGGAACGGTTTTTGCGGCTTACATTATAATACATTAAAGTAATATATTCTGAATAATTAGAGCCTTGATACCCTCGATACCGGGTCTGCACCCGGCGACAGTAGTGTATTTTTATATATTGTGTAGGCACCGTGTATTTATATATATTGCAACAGGCTTCCACCTCCCTCCCTCCCTCCCTCCCTCGTAGGTATTCATTGAACCTCTGACTATGTTTTCTATTCTGGTGACCTATTTGACCTGATTCCCTCGAACACGTCTGGTCCACACAGGGCGACAGTAGTGTATTTATATATATTGCAACAGGCTTCCACCTCCCTCGCTCCCTCCCTCGCTCCCTCCCTCGCTCCCTCCCTCGCTCCCTCCCTCGCTCCCTCCCTCGCTCCCTCCCTCGCTCCCTCCCTCCCTCCCTCCCTCCCTCCCTCCCTCCCTCCCTCCCTCCCTCCCTCCCTCCCTCCCTCCCTCCCTCCCTCCCTCCCTCCCTCCCTCCCTCCCTCCCTCCCTCCCTCCCTCCCTGGGAAACTTGTTGAAACCGAAATCATGGCAATGCCATGCCTACTTTTAATCCTTGTTTTATGACTACTCCCTCTAACCACCGTTTATACCCTGTCTAATCAAGATCGGTCTTCTCATCAGAGGATTCTCGCAACCCTATACTTCCCTGTAATTACAATTATTAGTTAGGAAACTGATCACAGTACATAAAGCGCAGGTAAATCTGATACCCGTAACACTAATGTAAGGAACTCTGGTGTCGAATTGTGGATTATTTTTTCTTTGCTAGAGGACGAAGTAAAGTAAAGGGCTGGTTCCACCAACACGATGGATTTGCCGTGGTACATCTTGATATATCTTACTGTGTCGCGATGTGTCGTACCTCCATTGTCTCAAAACGTAGCTCCACCACCGCGACACCTCAAGACACATCGTGACTAATAGGCACACGATTATTCAAACCTAGCTCGATTTAGCAAGACAACCAAATCGGGACTAATCTTGCTATACCTTGTGTGTTGGTGGAATCCCCACTTTATAGAGCCGAACCCATGCACATAAATGCCAAGGGTTCACTCTTTGTTACGTATCCCACTTTACATATAAGGCTGGGTCGCAGCAGGTCAACAGTAGGTCGACAGGTCTTTTGTTTTGTTCTGTGAAGAAGGAAAGTTTTTGGATCTCAGCAGAGTGAGATCTTCCTTATTCTCTCTCTGGGTTACTCACCCATGGCTTTTTGTGACCGGTTCCCCCTATTACCTCGCTCTCGCAAGGGTACATTCTTAGCCTGGGATCGAGCTTTGGCTATCCTATTGACCTGATTAACTAGACTATAGTTAGCGAATAAACATATTGTTACATATTGTGAGTAGCAATACCAGAACACGTTTCTCATGTTGTTTGTTTTTTTATGTCACGAGACAGCGAATTTTACGTGGAAAATGTTTTCAAATTTTTTCTGACCTAAACTGAGATCCCTCTACTAATATGTATATCTTTTGTTTTTTCAGCTTGCCAAAAGATGACCAGAAGAATGTATTGATAACGAGTGCGCTGCCATATGTGAACAACGTGCCTCATCTGGGAAACATCATTGGCTGTGTGCTCAGCGGCGATGCCTTCGCAAGGTCAGTCTTTCATTCTGAGTGTTGTGTCAATAGTCTGTGGCACTTCCCCTCAGTGAGGCAGCACTAAAAAGTGGGCATATGGCCCCACTCCTACAAACAGATCCATCTTGAGTTTACATGCTTTTCTTTCACCAGGACCAGATAGGTTCAATAAGTGAATCAGTCTCAAAAGAATGTAACTAGCCTATCGAGATGTGAAACTACACAAACAAACACACCTCATTGAGAGAAAGATCTCCCCATATTCTACTTCTCCAAACCAGGGGTTTCTCCAAAACATTTGATGTCTACGTCGGCGTAGACAGTGCAACAATCTAATAGATAAAACATAAGAAGGTTTGCCCCAGTTCCCTGTGGCATTATCAGATAACATACTCCTTACACCAACACTGACCAGTCCATGTTTTTTTATTTACATCGATCTGAATAATTTGACAGTGGTGTTGATAATATCAAAAAATGTCAAGAGATATTATCCGATTATTTATATGACATGAGTTGTTATCACAGAACGATATCACGAAGCAGAGCTGAGTGATATCTGTAGCAGAAGACAACAAACGCCATGTAAACAATTCTATGAAATAGACTGACGTTTAGATTTTATCCTACCTGCCACATGCTTTTAACTCCATATGTCATGCGTGGCATACAAATATTTTATGCCATGTCTATGTTGTACAATAAGTAAAAGAACTCTCACTTCGGTAAATGTGTAGGGGTAAGATTTCTACCTGAATTCATAACATAGATTCGATCACCCCCCTCGTGGTGTAAAAGAACCTTGAGAAAGTCTGGTAAGGATCTAGAATGGTTGACTGGACATTAAATCAAACCAAATAAACAAACAAATAAATTTTATGGCATAACTGTGGCATGCAGTCACACCATGTTAAGTCTATATAAAGATTCATATGAGTGTGGGATAAGGTGTAGACAAATTAAACAGGCCTAGCACTGCATTATTCTCTATGCGTACAGAAGCATCTCTAGACATGGTCTTCCAAGTGTGTGACAGGACGAACCTGTGGGTTTACGTATATCTAATTTCAGCGTAGATGAGACACAGTAAATCAAACTTTCTTTTTAAAAAGGTGTGTTGAGCAGCATTTTGTGTCATTGGCTCCCATTATTTTGGTATTTTTCTGGCAGGTTCTGTCGCCTGAGAGGCTACAACACGCTGTACATCTGCGGTACAGACGAGTACGGCACGGCCACAGAGACCAAGGCGCTGGCTGAAGGCCTCACTCCCATTCAGATCTGCGACAAGTACAACAAACTGCACAGTCAGATCTATGAGTGGTTCAACATTGGCTTTGACTATTTCGGAAGGACAACCACTAAACAACAAACAAAGTGAGGATTGCTTTTTGTTTGTCATTTCCAGGTAGGATCTAGCTCATTCAGAGGTGTTCTAGCCATGTTTCATTAATTTCTTTAACAAACAACGCATTACTTTCCCACCTCCATTTGACAAAGAAAACTCATTTGAAATTTCTGAATTAAATTCATACTAAACATCTTTTAAAAGATTAAAATGATCACCCCATCCGAACCGGATTTTTTCATGTTGTTAACTTGGATGGTGGAAAATACCTTTTTTATTATTCACATTATGGACTGCATTTACTATTCGGATGTTTGATATCGATAAACAGTACTTCTTGTAAATACGTGGAGAGTTTGCGGGAGAAGTAAAACAGTGTTTTACAGCTGTGACAAAGAAGATTATATCACAGTATATTTAAGTAGATATATTGAAAATATCCTGTTTCTGTTATAAAAAAACCACTTAAGAATATAATATAAATCCAGTTTTGCCATATTCAAAAGTAGAAAGGTTCGAGATTGTCTTCACTGTTTTAGTATGATTTACGGGACTTCACAAGCTGTTAATGGGTGATTTCTGATGTAGTTATAATGTATTTCTGTTTATCAAATCTCTCGCAGGATTGCTCAGGACATCTTCTGGAGACTCTACGAGAATGGGAACATTTTGAAGGATGTTGTTGAGCAGCTGCAGTGTGAAAACTGTCAGAGGTAAGTGTGAAAACTGTGAGAAGTGAGTGTGAAAACTTTAAGAATTGAGTGCAAAAACTGTAAAGGCTGAGTGTGAAAACTAACAGGTGAGTGTAAAACTGTAAGAGGTGAATGAAAACTGCAAGAGGTGAGTGTAAAAATGTAAGGGGTGAGTGTGAAAACTGTTAAAAGGTGAGTGTGAAAACTGTTAGAACTGAGTGTGACAACTGTTAGTTGTGCATGTGAAAACTAAGATGTGAGTGTGAAAACTGTTAGAGGTGAGTGTGAAACCTGTAAAGGGTGAGTGTGAAAAAAGTGATAAGTCTCGTTGTTTCAAACAGTGGCACCACAGTGGCAGGTACAGTGAGAGCCAATTTACTGATGAAACAGGCACTGCCACTGTTGGTGCCTCTCATGTCCCGAATGCCGTTCACGCTTGACTGCACCTTCTAATGAAACGTACACTGCCGCTGTGGTGCCACTGTTTGAAACAACGAGACTTATCACTTCTAGTGAAGCGGCCCCCTGTTCTGACTAAAGCCAACTGTGAGGATTGTGTTTAATTGCTGTGCCTAAAGCTGGCTGTGAGTAGTGTGTTTAATCACGGATTTGGATGACCGTTCTGTGTTTTAATTGTTGTGAGTAAAGCTAGCTGTGAGTTGTGTGCATGTAAATTGTCAGTGTTGTAAACAACTCCTGAATATCGTGAGCGAACCACAGTCAATTCATGTAAGTTGTAACCAACATATAAGCGACTGAGGCTTAATCAATTATTCCTTTAATCATCTTTAAGGCTATAAAGGATAGAGGCATTGTTTAATGTTTTCATTACTCACATTAACAAATAGATCTACATTTTAACGCAAACCATCAACATGAATGAAACATGAGGAGATCTTTGTGCTGGTGTCGTGCAGGTTTCTCGCCGACCGCTTCGTGGAGGGCACGTGTCCGTTCTGCGCGTACGAGGATGCACGTGGAGACCAGTGTGACAAGTGCGGCAAGCTGATCAACGCGCCCGAGCTGCGCAACCCGCGCTGTAAGACGTGCGGCCAGACCCCAGTCATCAAAACCACCGAGCACCTCTTCCTCGACCTGCCCAAAGTAAGCCACGTACAGAGTTCGTACAGAGCCTGGAAAACCTGGAAAAGCCTGGAATTAGGCTTTAGGGGTTTCCAGGCCTTGAATTCTTATAGAGAACCTAGAAAAACCTGGAAGAGCCTGGAAAATTTAGTTTTGCATAAAAACATTTTTTCAGTCTATGAAAATCTGGACACTATTAGCTTTCCTGAACTACGGTAGCTGCCTTTGAAATTTCAGTGACTTGGATTAGATACTTCCAAAATCCTTTTTGCTAATATTATAGCTGTTTTGATTATTTGTCTTCATATTTGTTTCACTAGCAAGATTGTACTGATTAACATTGTTATGTGCCTGGAAAAGAAATATTAGAGCCTGGAAAAGCCTGGAAAAAGCATGGAATTTTATTGGGCTGTCTATGTACGAACCCTGCACGTACAAACTGCCCATTGCCCATTGGAAGAACTGTCTTGTACAGAAATGGTCAATAAAGATAACTAAAAAAAACACCAAAAAAAACTGACTCCTCGGACATGTACCCAGAGTGGATGAACATTTTATTGCATCTTTTTTTCATTAAAGTGGATGCCAGTTTCCAGGATATTTCAGGCTTTCAGGATTTTTTTTCTTTCAGCCTAATTTATCCATTGATTCCATTGACATCTGCGTGCGGATGGGAGCCCGCCGGGTGGCAATGAAAGCCCAGTGGAGACTTCTGGGGACCCCATGACGGTCACCCGGTAGCCCCGGGCGATAGGCCTGTAGCACCGTGCGATAGACCTGCAGCATCCTGTAGGCCCCAGGGCCTTGCAGCGTCAGTGATAACCCTAGTAAACAGACTGTCTGTGTGAGTCAAACTGCCATAGGCTAGCAGTAAAACCCTAAAACCCCAGAAACTTCAATGCGTTGAACCAAGAAGTGTATAGGTAGAGTGATAGGCACCTTTGAAGTCAGTATGAAGTAGGTTGAACTTTCATCATTGTTTGCTTTTAATGATGGTGATTCCGAAAGTAAGTTTTACTTGAACGAAATTTATCATTCAAAATCTTTTGAGTAGTATCGATGTAAGGTGACAGCCAAATAAGCGAAAATAAGAAGAATTTAATTTTCGGGTCTCTGATACTCCTTTACGCGTTACCAGGTTCAGTGTATTATTTACACAAGGAAACTTAGAGTAATGTGTAATGAATAAACGAGGTACGAGGTGCCAGCCGAACACACCTTGAGGTCTCAGGCACTTTAACGGTATTTGTCTGCGTTTCTTCTTCAGATTGAACCGCAGCTGGAGAAGTTCCTGGACGGGGAGTTTGAGAAGGGCATCTGGACTAACAACACCAAGGTCATCACTAAGTCCTGGTTACGGGACGGCCTCAAACCTCGCTGCATCTCACGAGATCTCAAATGGGGCACACCAGTGCCGCTAGAGGGCTACACTGAGAAGGTGCGTTCTGTCGCTATTTCCTGTTAAATGTTTCTTCCTTTTTGATGATCACATATTTATAAATTTTGTGAATAATATCAAGAGACGTCACGAGTTTGAGTTTGGGTTTATTTATGTCACACATTTTGTTGGCTCGAAGAAAAATGAGTGACATGAATAAACTCCAAACTCAAACGTGTGGCGTCTACATTTTATCCCTACCCTGTTCCCACGATTTTTGAATATTAGAAAGGAGTGATATAAACAACACTTTATGTCATACCCGTGACATAAACAAATCCCATGTTCAGCCGATTAGGGGTAGGAAAAAGGTCTTGTTCCATTTCGCCGAAAAAGGTTGGTTTTCAATTACGGCCCCAAAACAATCATGATTGGGTTCAAATCATTCATTGCTTACAAATCAACATAGTATTACGAGATAGACAATAATGGAAAACGATGAGGAAAAATTACAGTAAATGACTGGACAGTGAGAAATACTGGTCTTGTAAGAAGGCTTCTATATCCAAGTGGATATAGTTACATGCTATTCATGCAATAATTTATTAATATGGATAAATAGGATGCGCATAAAACTGTTATCTGATAAGCATTTCTAGCCTAGATTAGGTAGGGACCTAATGCAAAACTTTTGGTTGTTTAATACCTGAACATGGCCATGAGACTAATACTAATGTAACTATAGAAATACCACTAATAAATCACTCATGAAGTGACTATAAAATCAATTAATATAAATCCACGAATACGTACTTAAGTATATTCATATCGAGTAGCACCCTAATGCTTCACATACAGGCTCTAATACGGTTTGCTAGGGTAGTTTTCTACTTTCTGGAAGATTTCAGAGAAATCCATGAACACCCTTCAGTATTTATTACAGGGATGACACTTTCAACTTTCCCAAGTAAATCCTTGTTTCCATTTCCAGTTTACGAAAAGATTGGTCTTACATAAAACTAAACTATTTCAAATTGCGCGTTATTCACACGAATAAAACAGTGGGTTTAATAGACCTCCCCACGCACCCTCAGCCCTCTTCCATGGCCAACATTGATGCATTGTGCATGTTCTATCAGTCTCTCTAAAGCAGAAAATTCCTCATGAAAATAAATTTCCACGTCTTTTTTTCCTGACCCCAACTACTATCCCTGATTTATATCAATTATATTGGGACGGTGAGGAAGTTTGGAAAAAGCCTGTAATTGTCGGCTGGACCTTGAACAAAACAACAAACAATCAAACGCCCATTTGGCCTCATTCACCTCGGTCTATGCTCTTCTTTTTTTTTGGGGGGGGGGGGGGGTAAATTTCTTTATTTGTTGCATCAGTTTACATCATTTACAAAGAAAGCATCAAATAAAGCGGCCGCGAATTGTCAGCTCTTAGTTTAGTGAGCTGATTTTCTTCACATTAGCCATCCCAGAACATGTATACAGTATCCGTCTAACATGAAATTGTGTATCACATACAATAAATACCAATAGATCCTTGTCTCGTCCGTGACCCTTGCAATCAAGACTGTAGTCAGGACTAACTACAATATAAACATAACAGTGGCAACAGGGGTAAGTTCTATCACCGTACAAATCTATAGTCTGGTCTTGCTAAGTTGGTTTGAACATATCACCTGTGAGCTTTAAACTGACGTCCAATGGTGCTATTATTTTGTTTCACTTCACACAGGTATTTTACGTGTGGTATGACGCTCCCATCGGCTACATGTCCATCACCGCCAACTACACAGCCGACTGGGAGAAGTGGTGGAAGAACCCGGACCAGGTGTCGCTCTACCAGTTCATGGCCAAGGACAACGTGCCCTTCCACTCAGTGATCTTCCCCTCCTCCTTACTGGGCACTGGCGAGAAGTGGACCATGGTCAACCACCTCTCTGCCACTGGTAAGCCAACTACCCAACTTCTACCTTATTGTTTTATATAGAGGCACCGGTCTGGTACTTCCCAACGTATTGATGATGGAGAAGAGAAATCCCTGATATTTTGAAGCTTTATTTCAACTGTTTCTGCAGTGATTATAGATCGTATAGAAACTTTTTAGAAGGTTGGTGAGCAATATATTCGAATGTTTTCGTAGAAAGACGTTTCTTTTTAGAATTCTAATACACCACACCTCAAGCTAGCTAATGATATATGACATTTTCGTCTACTTAATTTGAAATAAATGTAGAAGTAAAACTTATTAAACTAAAAAGAAACACATTTACTAGAATTCTATATTGATCTGACGTGAATCTAATATGTGACGGGGAGACGTGACTCCGAGACGTGACTCCGAGACGTGACTGAGATGTGACTAAGACGTGACTCTGAGACGTGACTCTGAGATGTGACTCTAAGATGTGATTCTGAAATGAGACGTAATTTTTTATATATATATATTTTTTTTATTGATCAATTCATTTCTGGTCGGGTGGCCAGATCTTCCAATGGTGGTACAATCAGGTGAACATAATAATTATACAAGGATTTGACAATACAAGTGTAGTATATACATGGTGAGGTGGTGTGCAGTAAGTAGATTCTTTCTATCAACCAATATAAGCGTTAAACTTACAGAGCCCATAAGTCTTTCACTGATCGTTTGAAACCAACTACCGTGTCCAGCGTCTGTGTTTCGCAAGCTAAGCTATCCCATAATTTTACCTCCCTTTTAATTTAACATGACTCGGGCGTGACTGCAATATAGCCCAGAAGTGAGTGTCAGGCAAGCAAATCCAATTCGCAGCCTCGATGCTAGCCGTTAACCCTGTCATCCTCACCTCTTGTTTGATCTTGACATTCTCGGGAGCGGTGCTGACGTCACGAAGGTACACTGCGTTGCTCGATTTTCTCGCTCTGCAGTTTATTTTCCCGAAAGCGATGCAGTGCACTCTCGTACGCACGAAGGGTTAAACAACTTTCCACCTCATTGAAACCAATGTTAAATCCACTGTATATCTCTGGTGATATCTCAGTAAATATACAACATAGAGACATCAAACAAAAATTGTCATATGGCTGAAGAGCTGGGGAAGATGTTTGGTGGTTTTTTTTCTATTAATTCGTTTTGCAAAGATCGTTATATTTGATCTTATTTCCAGCAATCTGCCAAAATTGCAATGACAGGCTGCTATAACTGTCAAGATAAAAACTTGCTCAAAAGTAAATAAATCTTTAAATTTAAGCATTCATACTTCTATCCTGCAAAGGTTTTTGATATATCTTGTTAGGAACACATCAAACTACCTTTATTTACACATATCTATCATGTACAGAGAATTCAAACATCGATTTTCGTAACGCTGGTCGAGCGATAATAACAGAAAGCTAGGGTGATCGAAACTGGCAATACCCTTTGCCCCTAGCGGTTGTGAAAGAAACTAAATGTTCCGCTCCCAAGAATTCTCGGGAGCGGAACCTACGTCACTAACATGCACTGCGTTGCTCGATTGTCTCACTCTGCAGTTTATTTTCCCGAAAGCGGTGCAGTGCACTCCCACACTCACGAAGGGTTAAACAACTTTTCACTCCATAACAACCAATGTTAAATCCACTGTAAATCTCTGGTAATATCTCAGTAAATATCCAACTTAGGAACACCAAACAAAAAATGGTATAGAGGTGGAGAATAGGAGAAGATGTTTGGTGTTGTTTTTTTTATCAATTCGTTTTGCAAAGATTGTTTTATTTGGTGTTTTCCCCAGCAAACTGCCGAAATTGCCGATGCCAGGCTGCTACAAATGTCAAAATAAAAACTTGCTCAAAAGTACAAAAATGTGCAGATTCAAACATTCAAACTTGTATCCCACAATGTTTATTGATATATCTTGTTAGAAACACATCAAAATACCTTTAATTGTGTATATTAATCATGTACAGTGAGTTCAAACATCGATTTACGTTTTGTCGAGCGAGCGATAATAACAGAAAGCTAGGGTGATCAAAACTGGCAATACCCTTTGCCCCTAGCGGCCATGAAAGAAACTAAACGTTCCGCTCCCGAGAATAACCCCGACAGTCATTATGATGTAGGTATTTGCTGAATAGAACTACTTACTCACTGCTGTTTATTATCTGACTATACAAAAAGATAAGCTTGTCAAATGGGTAATTGGATATCACTGAGCCTATAATGTTGCCTGATGCAGAGTACTTGAACTACGAGGACACCAAGTTCTCAAAAAGCCGCGGCGTGGGCGTGTTCGGAAATGATGCGCAAGACACAGGTATCCCATCAGACATCTGGCGTTTCTACCTGCTCTACCTGCGTCCCGAGTCACAGGTAGGTGTGAATTGGTGACATGACGATACAGTGTCATAAGTCAACGATGATTGTGCTGAACTGGTGACATGATGGTACAGTGTTGTAAGTGTACAGTTAGTTTGCTGAACTGATGATATGACGATACAATGTCGCAAGTGATGTTGAGTGTGCTGAACTGGTGACATGATGATACAGTGGCATAAGTGTAAAGTGAGTGTGCTGAACTGGTTACATACAGTGTCTTAAGTGTACCCTGATTGTGTTGAACTTGTGACATGATGATACAGTATCGTAAATGTACGATGAGTGTGCTGAACTGGCGACATGATGATACAGTATCGTAAGTGTACGATGAGTGTACTGAACTGGCGACATGATGATGCTATAGAGGAAACCCATGAAAGTTTAGGGTCTGAGCTTGTATCCCATTGAGTTTGAATCACGTAGTAATTCACAAGGCGAAGCCGCATGAATTGCTATGTGATTCAAATGAGGTGGGATCGAGCTCTGACCCTAAACTTGAATGGGTTTCTGAATTTATCTCACCCTTAATATTGACTAATGGGCTAACATTTGTGACATTATCCCCCATTGGATAATTTTCCTAAATATCTAATGGGTGTTAGATACGAGTTTCCAATGTTAAGTCTATGGAGAAAAAATATCTGGGGTGAGATAAAGTATCGTAAGTGTACGATGAGTGTGCTGAATTGGTAAGATTAAAGGGAGATAGATGGAGGTAATTTGTGATTGTCATGATAACACATAGATAAGGTGAGGAATAGATGACCGGAGTAGGAGAATTAGTCGATATATAGCTTGCTGAAGTAGCAGTCCTGTTCACAAGTATCTCTTAGGTGCTATCTTACTGATACGGTTTTTTTCCAGGTTGAAAGATTATATTATGGAATATCTCAAAAAGACTGGTGGGTTATATATGATGGGGGCAATATTGAACCTGTACTATTATGCTATACCACTTGTTCACTAGAGCTAACAAAAATTAGTTCTTTGATATGATTGCTTAAAATATCACTTAATTGGTTGAGAATCACAAAGACTGTTGCTGAAGAATAAGTGCTATTCATGGGGTATGTGCGTGCGTTTGTTTGTTTGTTTGTTTGGGTAGTTTTAAAGTCCAATTTTTTCAATTAGACTTACTTTGGGTTTGAGCAAATCTATGAGATGCATGAAGGCAGAAATCTCACCCCTACACATTTACCGAGGTGAGAGTTCTTTTACTTCCCACACCACATAGACATGATATTAGGAAGATTGGCCTTTGATATAGCCCTAAATCTACCACTGCTGGGGGTGAAGGAGAAGAGGGGGTGCAGTGGGACTCAAACCCTCAAAGTCTGTCAACCTTGGGATTATGAGTACAGTGCTCTTTACCACTGAGTTGACTCCCCACCCCGGTCGCTTTGATTACGCTGTCTTGCAAGCATATCCTGCCTGCACCACGAGGAGACAAGACGACGGGTACGTGTGTAAATGTGGGCGGAAAATAACCTCCTTCTTGCACAGAATACGCTTTAAAAAAAAAAACTAAAAAAAACGCTTTTATGAATAGTAAATGGAATATTTTATCAGATTTTTTTTCTTTTCGTGACATATTGTGGCAAACAAATGAAGACAATTAGTATGTGGAATATTGTAAGAATTGGAGTTGGCATACCGGCTATGAAAACCCTTACCTTGAACCCTGATCAGTGAGGATTACTCGTTTGATTACAGGACAGTGCATTCAGCTGGGATGATTTCTTGTTAAAAAATAACAGCGAACTCCTGAATAACCTCGGCAACTTCATCCAAAGGTAGGCCTCTTTCTACGCGTGTTCATTAAGCCCCATTCATGAAAATTAAACAGCTGTTTCAATCTCAGACCCTGATCCACACGCCATTACCAACACCGGCGTGTTTTCCATGTTTTCTCAGTTTCTGAGGCAGCAAGTGCCACACTTAAATATTCCTTTTTTTCTGGCTCGAACTAATATCCCTTATTACTTAAAACTTAAAGGTATTTTTTTCAATTGACTTTTATTCTTAAAACTAAAGGCAATTTTTTTCAATTGAGTTTTATTCTTGAGGTTTTACTGGTGTCACAATAAACCATTTTTGGTAGGATCCAAGGGCTATAGTCGAAGATATTCAGTAGGATATACTTTTAAGTAACATCATTACTGCATATTAAATATCTGCATATCTAAATATATATAAATACATATATATATGTGTGTGTGTGTGTCTGTGTACCTGTTGGTAACCAGGTAAAATTCTCTTCCTTCAGAGCCTTGGCGTTTGTCAATAACAACTTCGGCCAGTGTGTACCGGAAGTTACATTAACTGAAGAAGACAAGGAGTTGTTGGCACAAGTGACGCGAGAACTGACAACCTTCATCAGCCATCTAGAGAAGATCAGGTAAACAAAATTTAAATTGATTCATAGTTACATAACTAAATACATCTAGTACAAGCATGGAAAAGCTGGGGCAGAGAAAATATGAAAACTTAGGCGGATATGAAGACCGAGAAAGAAGGGAATTAATGCCAATGATTGAAAGTAAAGATTTTTTTTTTTTAATCACAATATTCCTTTAAATACAAATAAGATTATACTTGAGTAATTCATTTGATGTTAGTTAGCATGGACACGTAACCATCCAGGAACCGATTATTTTCTACTGAGTTAAGCTGATGTAACTCGAAATAGTAACATTGAAAATGTACTTGCGTTACATCTTCATCTCCAGCAGTGGTAGACATACTGCTATATCAAAGGCCAGCCCTTCTCATATTATGTCGGTTTGGTGTGTTGTGTATTCTCGTTTCTCCTTCATCCCCAGCAGTAGTAGACCTACTGCTATAGCAAAGGCCAGTCCTTTCACATCATGTCTATTTGGTAGGGGGAGTAAACTTACTCTCACCTTAGTAAATGTGTAGGTGTGAGATTGTTACTTAGATTCATCTCATAGATTTGCTCAACACCCCTGTGGTATTAAAGCGTTGAGAAACGCTGAACCCTGAGGAACCCTAGAGAAGACATTTAATGGTTAACCAGACATAGAATCAAACAAGAAAACAAGAAAATAAATACGTTATACCACCAAATGGATTATCAAGGTTGGTAAATTTCTACAGTTTTTATCTCTGAAAGGAATCATTGTCGACTCACCACTTGATGAGTCATCTTTATGAAGTTGTTCTGACCTTGAGTTGACCTTTGATATGTAGGTTACGAGAGGGCATTCGCAACATTCTGAACATCAGTCGTCTCGGTAACCAGTACATTCAGAGCAACAAACCATGGGTGCTCGTCAAAGGCAACGAGCAAGAAAAGTAAGTACATGTGTACCTCCTGTACATTTATTTATACGTAGATTTTATTAGAGATAGTGAACTGCTTGCCTACCTGCCTGCCTGCCTGCCTGCCTGCCTGCCTGCCTGCTTCCCTGCCTCCCTCCCTGCCTCCCTCCCTCCCTCCCTCCCTCCCTCCCTCCCTCCCTCCCTCCCTCCCTCCCTCCCTCCCTCCCTCCCTCCCTCATTGCCCTCCCTGCTTATCTAACTCACTCACTCACTCACTCACTCACTCACTCACTCACTCACTCACTCACTCACTCACTCACTCACTCACTCACTCACTCACTCACTCTCTCACTCACTCACTCACTCACTCACTCACTCACTCACTCACACACTCACTCACTCACTCACTCACTCACTCACTCAATCAATCAATCAATCAATCAATCAATCAATCAATCAATCACATTCTGAGCAAAGGTGTTCCCTTCAGTGGTTGTGTCCCCTTAATCGAGGTGTCCCTTTCAGCTGGCTTTCTCCTCAACGGGGGTGTCCCTTAAGCGGGGTCCTACTGTATATTCCTTCAAGTTGACGAATGGGAACACCACTTTGCTGTACAAAATGAATATTGCCTGTAAACATGTGGTTTTTTATAAAGAATTTTCTGCGACAATCTTTACCTGCAACCGATGCTACCTTGAAAGTGGCCTTTAAAAAAAAAAGAGTTGTTTTATTATTTCTTTTAGGACAAAATAGCAGATACTGTAATAAGGCCTGCATGGAAATTTGCATTAATCAATAAACTCTCCAAAGTAATATTATGATGTACAATTCAATGGAAATACATACTGGTTTCACATTAAAAGAGATGAGATTGTAAGACGTGTGTGTTTGTGTTCAGGGCGCGCGCGGGGTCGGTGGTGGCGGTGGCGGCCAACATGGCGGCACTGCTGTCGGTGCTCATCATGCCCTACATGCCCGCAGTCAGCGCCACCATACGGCAACAGCTGAACATGCCCGCCGACTGCAGCCTCGTCAGCGACAAGTTCGTCTGTCAACTGCCCGCAGGACACAAGATTAACACGGTCAGTTAGTACATGGATAAATCTTAGAAATTCGTACCTAGGACGACAGGCTCGGTCGTGTAGAAGGTATACTCTTCCACTGGGCCGACCCAGTCTTATACACTATTATTGAGGGGGGAATACTCACGCTCAGATACGCTGCATGAAGGTGCGTGCCAACTCTGTGATATTTGTAGGGTGCGGAAGCCCAGTGTCTTAGTCTTAGAGGCGTACCCAGCTAACCATGACCTGTCACTAAAGACCGAATTGCCTCATTTACCCATTGGTGATTTATATGTTTCAACCCTACAAAGGCAGTTGTAGAAATGGCAGGTTGGCTAGGTGCCAAGTAGGTTAGAGAAAATTGAATAAAATGATGAACATGTCTTTCTCCTTTTGTTTTAATTGGATTTTTTCACGCTGATTCATCAATGATGAACATGCCATACTGTTCCTACTTATTTCATGTAATTCTCAGTGATTTTTTCTTGTAGCCGTCGCCGCTGTTCCAGAAGATTGACCCTGAGAAGATCGAGGAGCTGAAGGCGAAATTCGCTGGAGATAAAGGATCTCAGGTAAAACCGATTCATCATCCCTTAAAGGGCCGAACAGTAACGCTAAATTTACCATCTGTCCTTAGCTGAAACCTTCTAGTTTCAAGGCTCTACCTTAAAATGTGGACTTCATTCATAATTTCGGAATAATTCATGGATAAAACTTATCCGTTTTGATAAAGCCATACAGGGGATCCTGAAATAAGCTTCTATTCTCGAGTGGAAATATTTCATTGTGCCAAAAACTATTGTGATACCTCTGTTATAACTGTTTGTATTTGAAATTTGTATTGACCGAAAAGCACCAGATCAAGACTTAAGACATATTAGTTTTGAATTAAGAAATCTGCTTCTCAACACCGAAAACTGAAACTGAAATAACGATTTGAGAAGATTTCAGACAATGCATTGGACAGGCGGACCAGTATTATTCTCACATTTTGAATCTCTTCCAGGCATCACGTCAAGGTGCAGCTGCTGATGCCAAGGCCAGCCCTGAAGTCATCGCAGCCCTCACGCAGGCAGTCACCCAACAGGTACGCCACTGACCCTAATAATATTTTTAGCAAAACACCGACTGCTCTCGTTCAATGTCTCATCTACACACAGTATATAACCATCACTAGAACCTAACACATAATCAGTCAGCCAACTTCCTCCATCCTTCATGGGAACTACTTTGGTTGCTAGGTTCCATGTTCTTCATAGGAACGTTAGGCTCTATGCTATTTATATAGGAGAGGAGAGAGGTGTACTAGAGTATGTCTGAACTCTGAGGACTTGGTGCTATTATATATATGAAAGCAGAGAAGTGTACTGGAGTAGGTCTGGACCCTTGGGGCTCTGTGCTATTTATATGTATGAGAAGAGAGCGGTGCACTAGAGTAGGTCGATACCCTTATGGCTCTGTGCTATTTATATGTATGACAAGAGAGTGGTGCACTAGAGTAGGTCGATACCCTTATGGCTCTGTGCTATTTATATGTATGACAAGAGAGTGGTGCACTAGAGTAGGTCGATACCCTTATGGCTCTGTGCTATTTATATGTATGAGAAGAGAGAGGTGCACTAGAGTAGGTCAATACCCTTATGGTTCTGTGCTATTTATATGTATGAGAAGAGAGAGGTGCACTAGAGTAGGTCAATACCCTTATGGTTCTGTGCTATTTAAATGTATGAGAAGAGGGCGGTGCACTAGAGAAGGTCGATATCCTTATGGCTCTGTGCTATTTATATGTATGAGAAGAGAGCGGTGCACTAGAGTAGGTCGATACCCTTATGGCTCTGTGCTATTTATATGTGCGAGAAGAGAGAGGTGCACTAGAGAAGGTCGATATCCTTATGGCTCTGTGCTATTTATATGTATGAGAAGAGAGAGGTGCACTAGAGTAGGTCGATACCCTTATGGCTCTGTGCTATTTATATGTATGAGTAGAGAGAGGTGCACTAGAGAAGGTCGATACCCTTATGGCTCTGTGCTATTTATATGTATGACAAGAGAGTGGTGCACTAGAGTAGGTCGATACCCTTATGGCTCTGTGCTATTTATATGTATGAGAAGAGAGAGGTGCACTAGAGAAGGTCGATACCCTTATGGCTCTGTGCTATTTATATGTATGACAAGAGAGTGGTGCACTAGAGTAGGTCGATACCCTTATGGCTCTGTGCTATTTATATGTATGAGAAGAGAGAGGTGCACTAGAGTAGGTCAATACCCTTATGGTTCTGTGCTATTTATATGTATGAGAAGAGAGAGGTGCACTAGAGTAGGTCAATACCCTTATGGTTCTGTGCTATTTAAATGTATGAGAAGAGGGCGGTGCACTAGAGAAGGTCGATATCCTTATGGCTCTGTGCTATTTATATGTATGAGAAGAGAGCGGTGCACTAGAGTAGGTCGATACCCTTATGGCTCTGTGCTATTTATATGTGCGAGAAGAGAGAGGTGCACTAGAGAAGGTCGATATCCTTATGGCTCTGTGCTATTTATATGTATGAGAAGAGGGCGGTGCACTAGAGTAGGTCGATACCCTTATGGCTCTGTGCTATTTATATATATGAGAGGAGAGAGGTATACTAGAGTATGTCTTTAGGCTCTGTGCTATTAACACGTATATATACAGCGTTAACCATGTCCATGCTCCGGTATTTCAGGGAGAGGTGGTCCGCAAGCTGAAGGCAGCCAAAGCGGAAAAAGGTGTCGTCAATGTGGAGGTGGCCAAACTATTGGATCTTAAAAAAGAACTCGCTGCAGCAGCTGGAGCACCCGCAGCCGAACCAGCCAAGGGCAAGAAAAAGGTAATTGATGAACCATTTATTGTGTCATCCTGAATCCTGATCTGCTTGTGTATCTTTGTAATCATTGTCATTTTGTTCTATGTTCCTTGATAATTGACTTTACTCGTTTACCATTTAGCTTTTTCTAAATCAAATTTAAAGATTTTCATTCATAATGATCAGGGTTCGGCAATGTCTGCCTCAGCCATACCTCTGCGGGTATATATACTTGCGGCATCCCTGCGGGTGCCCCAGTGGTCTACAACCGCCTGCTTTATACCAGAATATGTCAAATTCTATTGTAAAGACTTATAGAAATCAAGAATAATCTGAAATATCTCCATGCAGCTGCCATTGTTGCCGTGGCGCAGTCTAATCCTAGCATTAATAGTAGAACCAACCTGCATAGGAAGAAGTCGCACCTTCGCCATCTCTGTCAATCTTTTTCTGAAATAGGCTGAAAGTACGTTATTATTTTATTATAATCCTTGTATTTTCTCAAATTACGTAGATTCGAAGCGTATCGCACATTCAACATGATATATTTTGATGGATAATGGCGTGGGAAATGTGGGCGATAATAAGAGCTTAAATATTAGTACTACATAGT
This sequence comes from Alentia gelatinosa, assembly GCA_950022655.1. Taxonomy (NCBI): domain Eukaryota; kingdom Metazoa; phylum Annelida; class Polychaeta; order Phyllodocida; family Polynoidae; genus Alentia; species Alentia gelatinosa. The sequence continues at coordinate 18,093,961 of OX465592.1, forward strand.
TCTGAGTATCGACCATAGAGGGTGCCAATTTTTTAAGCTCGCATCTCTTTCATGAAACAGGGGAACCAAGCGAAGCAGCAGGGAGGTGAGGGCAACAAGAAAGGTGGGCAGCGAAAGGATGCCCCGGTGGCCTCTGCCCCGGTGACCTCTGCCCCGGTGACCTCTGCCCCGGTGACCTCTGCCCCGGTGACCTCTGCCCCGGCTGGGAACGAGGCCGCTTCCCCGGCGCTGCCTCGACTGGAGAGCGCCGAGGTGGTCAAGGAGCTGTTGGAGCAGGTCACGAAACAGGTGCGTACTTCTCTCAGAGATCTTACTTTTTTGGTGAGAAAAAAAATTGAGAGTTGAACACAAAACAACCACTAGTCCACCAATTGGTTTTGGTTAGGCTTTATTGTTCATAGTTTGTTACAGTATAGGTAGAACCTACGTTTCGACGCAGGATAGAAATGACATGGCTTTTATGATTACCTAATCCCAGCTGTGATACTAATGATACTAATGAAGGAATGGTTGATTCCAAACAGCCGCTGTTACCATTGTGTGTCCTGGCTGTGACATCATAGTGTCAGAACCATAGCGATTCCTCTGGATATGTTTGTGACAAACAAAATATACCATGAAATCCTAAAAATTGAGTTTATAGGTGTAGGAAACTAATTGAAAGCGTTTCTTAGGGCTGATAAAAAATTACCAGGGAGGGGGAAAGTCAAGTTTTCGACAGTAAGTGGCTCATCAGGCATAATTAAAAAAAGACAAAAAAGGCATCACAAGGAAAGACTGGGATCTAGTCTGACCCTATAATTCAAGGTTCCTAGAAACACATCTAGGTCTTATAGACCACCTTTGATGGATACACGTAGTCTAATAAGGTATGATTCCCCTCTATCCAATTTGTTCAGGCTACCCAGTGATAAATGATAGAAATATTTAGAAACTATGTTCACTATTGACACAGGAGTAGTCTTCCAAATCTTATTTTTGGTGTGAATAAGACAAAGCTCATCATGAAAGGAGATGGGATGTTAATGGCTATTGGATATACATGTATTAGACACTTATGACTGATTGCTTTAATTATTAGATAAGAGTGGTGATTTTGATTGATTAGAGTATGGCTTTGTTTTTAACAAACATTTTAGAGTATGTTAGACTCCGACGCCTAGGAATGATTTGTTTTAAATTGCTATATTTATGTCCTTTCTGTACATTCTCAGTAGAGTGTTATCTTCTGTGGAACTGACCAGGCTTAGTGGTATCTTAAGTGTGTAACAGTCATCAAACTCCTATGAATAACACCATTACAGAGGGAAGGCATCAGCTTTATATGGGGGCTGCCAGAGGTATGAAAATCGTGATATTTTGTTGTATCAAGATCTGACTTTCACTTTCTGCTAACACAGGGAAATCTGGTGAGAGAAGTAAAGACAGCGAAAGCAGACAAGGCTGTGGTCGATGCTGAGGTGGCCAAACTTCTGGACCTGAAGAAACTGTTGGCAGTCGCCATGGGTCAGGACCCAAGTGAGGCAGTGGGTGGTGGCAGCAAGAAGAAGAAGGGCAAGAAGAAGTGAACCAACACAGCACTTTAATCAGGGAATACATCTCAGATCACCAGCCTCCGTGGAATAAATATCGCTTATTCAATCATCAATATTATTTAATTAATTATTTGCTTAGGGACACTGTGAATATGTAGTAGGAAAGATGGGATAGAAGTGATGTTGCTAATCTTAGCATATCAGAGAACTTATTTTCCCATATGATATTTAAGGGTGATGAAACTAATTGGTATCTGAATAACTGAAGTTTTCTTGTTACTTATTTGAGTAATGCGTTTAAAAACTTGCTCATTGAGGACTTATAGGAACATTGTTGTTATCATCAGGATATTCATCCATTTATCTATAGGTGTCATAAAATCTGAAATTTCATTGTTATCAGAAAACTAAATGTTACTTGCGCAATAAAACAAAAGATGTACATATGTTTTTCCCGAAATCTGAAATATGACGAAATGAACCAGTATTACAATAACCCCCTTTTTTGGGGAGACACTAATTATGTTCAAAAAGTATCTTTCAGAGACATCAGATAGGGAAAAATTATATCATGTGAAGGATTACACAACGTCCATCTGTATCATCAACCAATATCACTTCTTATCGATGTAATAAAATCTATCTTCTATGAAGTTACCTAGTTTTACTTTTTGCTGGAATCTGTAGAAAACCGAGGTTATATACAACTTAATAGATTGCAGTAGTTTTAATTTAAGTCATTTGTGAGCCCTTAGATAATTTATTACTGATGTCTGGAATGTCAATATTTTCATCGATAATAATCAGAATTGCGCAACATCTTTAATAAGTCGACCGCACCCGCACCTAACCGGACCCCGGCCACACCAGGCCGCCGACAGGAATATGAAAGATGTCTTTGTTTAGTTTTCATAAAGCGAGTTGGTCTGTTTGACTCATCTATCAGAGATGACAGTTTTCCTTGCTTTCATTTTCAGTTCATGAATCTTTTTTTTTTTTTTTTGTGGAAGAAAAGAGAATATGTTAGGCCTCACTCACACCAATGAACAGTGGTTTCAACCTCCCCAAACACCCAACCCCATTCCATGGCCAATAGCGATGTGTTTCCTTGTTTTCTAAGTCTCTCTAAGGCAGTAATTTCCACATGAAAAATATTTCCTCATATTTTCATGACCGCAACTGAGAGCCTGATCTATAGACACCCCTGTGTGTCCCGTGAATATCTATGACCGCTCGGCCTCGCGAATTTCAGGGCAGCTCAACTGCTAGCCTAGGGGAATCTAGAATGTATTTATTTGATTTCTTTTTTTCTTCATCACAATTCGCCTTCATTTTTATTCCGAGTTACGTAGTTTTAAACAAATATCAATATCATGTAGCAATAAGTTTTCCATTTCCAATATAAATCTTTGGATTTAACCCGGACTTGAAAGCACAGTCGTAAAATATATGAATGCTGTGTAAGAAACTAGTCCAAGTCCCAGATGAAGCATTGCATCAGACTACTTTTATACCACCTTATATCTGACCTTGTTATCTAAACTCCATCTTGTCAACACGCTCCGAGCATCGACGAGATATTAATGAGTGTCTTTACTGGTTATAAAACAGTAAATGAGATAGTGTGTGTAGATGTAAACAGGTGAAGTGGTGAATGTGTGTGGGCGCCCTCAGACAGGCTGACCTTCATAACACAGTCAACAATACATGACAGTCCCGTATGAAATGTAAGTACACACAGGCAAGTAGGATAACTTCCTTCTCAGACTTATATTCTATGGCATAAAAAGCTCTTATCTATGGGCATTCCCTATCAACACTGCGAGTAATGGAACCACAAGAATGCCCTCAGAATAATTACCTTTTTTTCTCAAATCACAAAATGTCAGCAAATATACTATATTTTGAACAGTTTTTGACATTTGAGAGGACTCATTGGGAACATTTACTACTATAAACGGCTTCATCAGAGGGCCTCCAAGTTGATATAAAAAAACCCACAGTGCGACCTCTCCTCAGGATGAACCGTATTGATTGCCATGGGAATACATAAACAAGGATTAGGTGCCTAATAAAAGGTTATCCCAGGTATTTAGTTATACAGCTGGGGGATTATCCTACCCCTAATAAAAAACGCCATAGGCTTAACATGGGATTTGTTTATGTCACGGGTGTGACATAAAGTGTCGTTTATGCCACTACTTTCTGATGCTGAAAAAATATGGAAACGGGGTAGGATCAAATCTAGACGCCACTCGTTTGAGTTTGAGCTTATTTATGCCACTCATTTTGTTGGCTCCGTAATGTCACTCGTCTTCGACTCGTGAAATTAGAGCCAACAAAATGTGTGGCATAAATAAACTCAGACTCAAACTTGTGACGTCTCTTCGTATTACATAAATGCAAATATAATTCAGTAGACTATGGCCCATCCACCTAGCATCCATGCTTTAAAAAACAAACTTTATCTACCCTGGACCACGAGCGGTTGTTAGCCGGTTTGAGTTCGCGTCCAGTTTTTAGGAAGTACACTGAATGTAAAAGCAAGTTTTACAAGAAATCTGGAATTTTAAGATCTCAGCATATTTTGCAGTAGACCCTAAAAAACAGTCCACTGCATTTTCTAGTTATATTGTTTATCTATTCCCATGGCAACCAAAATGGTTCATTCTGAGGGGATCGACCTTTCTTTTTCTTGGAGGCCCTCTACTGAAGCCATTTATGATAGTAATTGTTCACAATAAGTCCTCTCATATATAATATTGTTAAAAAGAAATTAAGTATCCTCTCATATTTCTTGTTTTAGTGACATTTTGTGATTTTTGAGCAGGTCTGGTGTGTAAAAAAAACCCACTTACCGTGCACAGGTAAAGCAGGTAAGTTATTTAATGTAGGGAGCAATTAACCCTTTAAGGGCGAATGATGCCTTGAGGCATCATCCAGCCCAGGGCGAATGATGCCTTGAGGCATCATCCAGGCAAGGGCGAATGATGCATTGAGGCATCATTTCTTAAAAATCTACAAAATCGTTTTTAACAAAAAATAATGGAGGCACATTAATGACATTTTCGCAGAATATATGTATGATATCATTATTAGTATTTCTATTTAAAAGAAATAAAATATTCAAGATTATATATCATATCACGTGATTAAACAATTGAATTATGGGTTTTAACGACTGTGTGCCCGTCCCCTAGCGGTATAAAGTGCCACCAGCACCCGTCCACCAGGCTGTGGCTTGGCCGCAGGCACCCGTCCTTAAAGGGTTAATGTAACGAGAGAATGCAATATTCATGATAAAGGGGTTGCACAGGTATGGTAAATGTGATTAATCTCACATTCTCAGTTTTATTCATGTTTCCTATATTCTTTGTTACCTCTTTCATCCATGCATTTGTAAGCCCCTTAAACGTCTACATGTCAGCCGGGGTATAGAGGTACACGAGTGTCTTCAAGTGAATCTTAAGGTTGAGAGTTCAAATCCCCTCCATTCAGAAACCTGTTCATCTTTTTCTGAAACATAATAGCTCTTCCCGGAACCAAAGAAAGGTCTACCACGATAGCCATTTCCAATAATTGACCACTTTTTGCAAATACTATGTATTTCCTTATTTGAATCCTACAGAGGCATACATGTTGAAATGAAACAGTTTTGGCGATGTGTTAACACTGACTATGAAACACAATCGATCACAAAAGGTACAGATATTACTCTCAATAAAATGGAATAGAAAAATCCATTTATCCCTTTCCTTCACTGGTCTATATATAAACTCAGATGAATTTTCACATTTTGTACTGATTGTATAAATCCGACAATACTTTATTATCCAGAAAAATAATTGATGATATCACTGGCTATTTTTCACAATACCTCCCCACATCTTCCTGCGTCCTCCTAAACCTTGCAAGATCTGTAATTTGGGGTCTTCAACCGTACCAATCTTGTCCAGGCTGTCTCGACAGACCCAAGATCGGCCGGGATGTAGTTATTGGTAGAATACCCCTTTTAAACATTTCACATTTTGCTAGACTGGCAAGGTTGAGTGGCCACCCTCTTGATCCACTGAGTTGTTCTCCTGCTGACTGATGCTGGCATCTGGCTGAGTGAGATCCACCACCACGGACGGCGTTCTCTTGTCTTTTCTCGACGACTTAGATTTTTTCTTTTTAGATTTCCGTTTACGTTTGGCGGGTTGTGGTGGCGGGGCCGCAGTCTCAGGCTCCACCGTTACTGTCCTGGTCGTTACTGGGGGTGTCTCCTCGAGGTTCGTGTTACTAGCTGTGTGAACCGAGGCCTCGTAGTTATCTATAGGGTGCGGCCGATTCGGTCTGTAAGGTGTAAATGAATATATTTAGTATCCATCGTATTAAAAGTCCCCACATAAGCGGACATAAATCTGTCAACAGCAGAAAATAGCCAAAAACAAAAACAAAAATAAATGAGTAAGTAAATGCAAATCCAGGGCATATAATATATACATGCATGCATAGCAATAGAGATTATTTAGCATTTTATAGGATAAGCAATGCACTTCCCAAAAGCTGACTAATGCTAAATGTAATTTCTTCTTTGTCAGATTTCAAGAGAGTGACTAGCTTTTACAAGCTGGGTTTCTTTTTATATTGCTGCAGTATAGAGAAAGGGGTGGTATTTATCACCTATCTCTTGTTCATCACATATTTTACATTCAGTAGAACCTTGCCTAACAGACACCCCTAACGGACACCTTTGCTTGGAATTGATCCCTCTATTAATTGTTTATTTTAACCCGTATAAGCAGACACCTTGGTAAGCAGACACTTCGGCCCGTAACGGAGGATATCCGCTTACTTAGGGTTCTACTAAATGTACCTATAATGAGTGTTGGCTGTTTTTTAAAAAAAATTTCAAAACTTTCCTATCACTTTTTGCAGCCGCACATTATTTGTGCATAACTTGGTGGGAGTCTTTGGTAATTCTGTTAGGTATTTCTTAAGCCCAAAGTTCTCCCTCACTTCCCTATAAACGGTGCATGAACTCCCATCTACCTTTTAAATGATCTGGAATAAGTAAATTGATATATTTGTTATACATATCGAAATCGATGAAATATTCCGATCTTAATATTTGTGGAAAAACTAAATATCTAGACAGAGCGAGTGACCTGGGTGGCAGTAAACCTCAACTGATTGAGGATTGTAATCCTACCTGAACTTATGCTTGACCACGCAAACGATTATAATGATGATGATTGCCAGAACGATCAAAACAGCCACAACAATGACGGCCACTGAAATATAAAATGCTATCCTTTTTCATGCACCCTTTGATATGGCAACTAATAATAAAACAAGCTACAAGGAAGAGGATGGCAGTAATCTATGCTATGTGCGCCTAAAGTTATATTTACATTTTGACCATTTTTTTGTGGTCCAGGTTCCAAAGAGCATAATACATATTCACTCCTAAAGAAATCCCATTATAAATTTTTATTTCATACCCGCTATCTTTTCTTTGAATTCCATTAGACACCTGAAAGATGCTGTGATAATATTGGGTGTTTAAATGAGAAAAGATGACACTAGAAACTAAGTATCTGATAATTGCATGGTATTATTGCATCAAATAACATATGAGTACAAAAAGGATGGATGTCTACAAAGCCTTGACAATGACGAAATGACAACTTCATTGCCGTATTCCCCTATGGGCAGACAGGATGCAAACTAAAACTGGGTGAAAACTTTTGGGATATAAAATGAGTTTTATATGCGTTATGACGTGTGGGTATAAATTGCGTGGTGGTGTGTGTCACGGGGGGGGGGGGGGGCGACCCGGCATAATGCTATGATGAATGCACACTACCTTTATAAATGATTGCATATATTCGAGAGATTATATTGTCGATGCCATAAACAATATAAAGAGAATAGAGACGGTAATCTTGGGGAAAGAATATAGGATTTGATAATGATATTTCATTTAATTGCATTACTATAATAATTTGATGGTAATGCATAATGGATATCTATGAGGACGTATTTCAAATTTTGACAATAACAGAAAACGTGGTTACTGAGCCCAAAGGGATGGCCGTTCGAGGTCTCTTTTGATGCCATGAATACGTTCTGATGCCGCAGGCTGAGGGACGTATTTATGGTATCAAAGGCCGAGAATGGCATTCCTACGGGCTCAGTCACTACGTTTTCTTATTATTACATTACCTAATTATCAAGAAAAATGTCATTTCATATACTTATTTATGTAGATTTTGACCTGATACATTCACTCTGGGCACAGTGTGCCCGAATATTCACTACGGGCGCAGTGCGCCCGAACATTATTTATACTACACCCCTAGTAGCGGGTAGTATTTCATAGACGTTCGGCCATAGGTATGTAATAATAAAGGCTCATGTTCCCATGAAAATGAAGTGGGTAGAAGGCAGTTGAAACAATTATTCCTGTGAGTTAGTGGAATGGAAAGACAAACAGGATGATGGTTCTGGTGGATGGGTACTGGATAAGTGAAGCGTATATGTATGGTGTAGTCGAAGAAAGGTGCCAGCTGGGGCCATGGCCTACCTTGATCCATTGGTAGCCCTTGTATAAATTGTTTAATCAATATCAGTTCCGAGGTTGGGATGCTCACTTGTGTACAGCGTTGTCCTATCATAATTTCTGATTCATCGTTGTCATACATACATATTCGGTGCTGTATCAGTTACACAATGCAGATAACTAGCGTTCGAGAGGCTCACTTCGAGTTCTAACTCCAAGCAGTTCCTTTATCCTGCTTGGAAGCTAAGCTGCACAAAAAAGCTTTCAGAAGTTCAGTTCTAGAGCGACCCGTGAAGAGTTTGCCATCAAAAATTCTTTTTTTGAAGAGGTTGTGTTTATTGGTCACCGTGTAGCCCAGCGTCCACCTACTACGATCCTATCCGATATGGTCCACGATGGACCTCCCGATACAAAATCAAAATCACGTCGGAAGGTTACCTGACATCGGCGCAGTTGACCACGTTTCTGTAATTAGGCACCGATGAAAAATAGGGGTCTACGATTTCGTTCCAATACAAACCCTGTATTGAAGGGTCTCTACAACATTTAAACATGTTCAAATAGCGGTGGCATATCGGGAGCATTGGAGAGTATTCTGGCGGGAAAATAGGTCTACATCGTGAGATACTGATTGGAACAGAGCTTTAAGTGCTCGAAAAAAATACATGGTTGTTCTATGTGTTTTTTAAAGACTTTTATTTGGGTCTTCAGAAGAAAATTTTGAAAAAGTCTTCCAGAATTTTTTGTTATCTTTCTTTATGATCTTCAAGCATTTCTCGTATAAGCATTTCTTTTATTTGTGTCCAGCAGTTCGTCAGAAACCCAAACCTCTCTTTTTTCGGCTACTTTACACGTAGAGCTGATCGGTGATTGTGATTTACTCTGTGCAGCAGGAACTCTCTGTGTTTGTCAACAAGGGGATCAGCTTCTTTCAGGCCCTTTGTGATAAAGCTCCGTCAGTTGTCGGAGTCTGACGTGACAGCTCCTATGCTGACTTGTGGCGGAACTTGCACTTCTCTTTATATGGACATTTCCCAGTATTAGCGAAGATGCGGCATATCTCCTTAGGATATGATCTTTCCTACTTTCCTTAGTTAGTAGAACTGTCGGGTTTATCCTGCAATTGTTGTGGGTGGGTGTAGTCCTGAGCTAGCTTTAGCTGAGCGGCCGTACATGCCTCACATTCACTAACCTGCAGCTATGTATTTACTTCTTCCATGCTGCATCAGGTAGTGCTGTATTATTGTTGTGGGTCAGCTTGTCTTTGTCATCATTCTCAGAGGCCATGTTTCCTTTTTTCAAGGAACTCAGCAAACCTCCATTTTCTCAGGCTGGCCAGGCCTAGCTAGAGCCTCCCAGTCTGCCCAGGAGGGATCAATATCTCCTTGACATCTTGTTTGGTCATGAACATGACCTAATTGGCATAATCATCTTTGACAATCACTTCTGTTGGTTTTCACTCTAACCTGGAAGCCTTGGCCCAGGTTGACGATTCCATGTCATGTGCCATAACACATGGGGTGCTTGTTAACTGCAAGGGCAGGTGTAGGCCAGTGACTAGTGCTCAGGAGGTGGATGTCCAAGCCTGCAGTTGACCCATGGGTGGGGTCCACGATCCCCTCCGCCAATCACATAGTCTCTTATCTAAACCCATATATCTACTATGTATCTCCATAAATGGACATGGAAAACAAAAGGCATTAAACGTTACTCATATGGTAAATGTTAAAACTTAAATTGGAATTGATGTACACTAGTACAGACAAGAATTAGGTAAGTTCAAGCCTCAGACTGAATCATTAAGTGACAAAGACAAGATCTAAACAAGACAAGACATGACATACCTAGATTCAGCAAAGAAAAAGGTAGGGTTGGTACTTCCATAGATCCATTCATAAGCGCATCTACCTCCTGATGCTTTGTTCTGCATCGAGGGCAAGATGGCTGCCTGCATGCTATGTACCCTATATCATGTGATCTTTTTTTTTTTTTTACAAAAAGTCTTCCACTTTCCACGCGCCATAACGGACGGGTTTCTTTTTCTTTGGCACCCACCAACACTATTGATTACCTGTAATGCAGGTGTACCTTTTGTACTCGTTGTAACAGGCGATCTGGTAGAGTGTCTCTGCTATAGACTGTTATTTCGCTTATCTACTTTATAGACCGCCAATGAAAGGTTTATATTTCCTTCTGGTAAAAGAATGTTATTACTGATTTTCAAATTATCCAATCAGCATTATAATCTTTTCTATAATGATTGCATTGTGGGGCCAAAAGTACATGTGCAGGGGACTGCAGCTATGAGGTATTTAACAAAATGTAAAGGTTCATCATGCATTGTTTGTTTATTCTGAAAGTTGATGATAATTCGTTTTATCTATCATGGTGCAATTTTCTGATACTCACAGAGCAACATTTAGCCCTGAAAGTTCGAGAGGCAGACAGACTTACCGATTACACCATTGATTCCTTGGTTAAGGAGACTTTCACCAGATGGCGGTGTCACACCTGTATGGTTCATAGTCTTGTTTATGGTTGTGGGATCCTCAGTAGTGTCTTCTGCCACCTCCGTCGTCATCTCCGTTGGTTGAACTGTGGAAGTGAAGAACAATACATTGTTTAAATGGGGAATATTGAAGAAGTGTTTTGACACAATAAGGAGTCAGAGTGAACCTACTGAAACAACAGATACCCGTGCTCAAAACAGTGCTTCCGGATACAGGCGCTAAGGCCTTTGACTATGTGTGGTTGGAGAATATGTAAGCCTCACTCTCCAAACTTTTTAATAGTATCATTATGAGCTATTGCCAAACTTGTTCAGAAACGATCATAGAAAAGTACACTCGAGTAGATCTACTTTGCATATGAAATAAAAAACTTAATTTTAGCCTTAAGACCCTCATAGCACTACAAATTCCCATTTTAATTGAATACATAAGCAGTGTTTCGAGCATGGGTATTTGATCTTTCAGTAAGTTCACTTTGGCTCGCCACAGGCCGATATTTGAAGGGTGTTTTGACATAATGTAACACTATGTAAAGCCAATGAATGTGGTTTTGGCCCATGAAATTCATGTCAACTATAGACTGTAGAACCATCTAAAGGCGCTATTAACACTATGTAAGGGAGGTCAGGGTGAAGGTTGATGTTTTGAATGCAGTCATTTGCTGCTGAGTCAATCCATGCCTTCTATATTCCTCAAATGGCAGTGAAGGCATATTGACAATTACATGTACATGCAGCTCGAGACCTAGACTAGCTAGGTGTAGACCTTAAGAGTAAGGGAGTCAGAACTCAAACACAGCTTTACTAGGCACTACTATGAGTCAAGAACTTAAATGATTTAAATGACAGATTCTTCAGCTTATATAAAGACATCAAGTGGCATCTTACTACAGGGTGAGCTTGCAAGCTCTGTGCTGGGATTGGCTTTTGATGCAACAGCCAATGAGGATTGACCAGTCTCGTTTCAGTCTGTCACACATGCAAGGAGGGCTGCTCATGTCACTTAACAACTCAGGTGTCATGTCAGAGCACCCTGCCCCCATGTAGCCAGACTGGAAACTAGAGCAAGCGATGATGAGGGTAAACATGCCATTCGCTACATAGCTGCCATATGGTCAACATCAAGACAGGGAGGGAGCTACTACATAATGTCTTAATGAAGTCATTTTGGCACTAATAGATACAGACAATTTAGATAACTAATCTCTGCACATAGGGATTTAGAGACCAAACTTTACAACTAGAGGAGGTGAGCATCAATGGGGAATCGGAAGATGCAGAGACGCCCGGGTCATGGCCCCTTACAGCTTCCCAAAGCATCCCCACAGTGAAGTATTCTCCCCTCATACATGCTAAATTAGAGCGGACATACGGGAGTAATAGATCTGAACCCCATATGTACAATTGGGTGTATTTTTTCTGGTTGTGGTATGGGTGGGGATAGGTTTGACTCTTGGAGCCGGGTTTTCTCCTTTTGTATCCACAGTTTGGCCGCCACGTCTAGCACCCATATGTACAATTATTCGAATTAAATCAAATTGTTGAAATTTGCATTATTCCCAATGGGAAATTCTCAAAGGAAGGCTCCAAGGTTCCCCAGACATTCGGCTGGTCGACCGTATTGCCCTCTTGTGTCAAATGGTATTAGTAACGGCAAGGCTCTTGCGTTTATCTATATACAGTAAAGCCCCACTTAAGGGTCCACCATCGGTTCCGGGCAAATTGGACGCTTATGCGGGATGTTTTAATAGAGGTAACCGTTGTGAGCAAGTGGGCAAGTGGCCCCCTTAAAGGGATGCCCTTAAGCGGTATTCTATTGTGTATTATTCATGTGAAAATTGTATTCACATGCCGTATACACAAATACTTTAGCGGAATATATTTACCGCCCGCTTCTCCACATGCAGTATTTGTAATGTACGTCATATTGTTAATCAGATATCTCTCTGCCTTCAGTCTAGAGCCATCTGATCAACATAAATACCACATACGTACGTATGCTCACAGTTACCATGTTTCCATATACTACTGACTGTGCCATATTGGCCCATTCCCCCGCCCTCACTACACTACGCCTTCTCTTTTATCACTGATGAGATGGTCTGTAATCTTCAACCACTTGTAGAGCCGGAGCTTTTGACAAAATCTCGGTCAAAAGAAGTTACAGATGCATAGATATGCATCCCACCCCATCTGAGCTCTGATAAATCCTAGTACCACCAAACAACAAAAATCACGACTGACTACATCATGTAGTGTATTAGACTAACAAAGTGAGCTTTAAGACCCTAATTCCAAGATTTTGACAAAGACATACAGAGAACTAATAGTAAAATGTCAGTAAATTCTGCCGCGAAATACTCGCCTGTTGTCTTGGTAGTCGTTTTAGCTGGAGTTGTCATTGTCATTGTTGTCGCTGTTGTTGTTGTCTCTGTTGGTATTATTACTCTTGTTGTTGTTGTTGTAGCTGTTGTTGTTGTTGTTGTTGCTGCCGTAGGGGTAGTGGTAATGGCACTTGGGTCATCTGAAGCATAGTAATACAAAATACGTTTACAGTCAAATATAAAGCACTCACAAGACAAGCAATTTTATTTAAAGTTTACTTATATTGATCAAAGGCACAGATAAACACAGTGAGTCAGGAAACCTCCATATTCCATTAACTATTGCCAGTCTCATCTTGGAGATATCTATGGGAAAAGCATGGATTCTGAAAATCACCTTGTCCTATGGTTTATCAAAATCTTGTAGCTTCGTAGTATATAGGCTTATGGAAGATATTCTAGCATCGGCAGTTTCCTTATATATCAAGGGTAGGAGTAAGTAAGGTTAGGTCATATGTAAAGAACCTATATAATCGTGTTCTTGAAAGAAAGTCCTCTCTTTTACATGCTGCAAATTAAAGCATATTTCTAAGGCCAATTGCAAAGCAGGTTTTCGAGAGTTGAAAGCTTAAACTTTGGATTGTCCTATACAATCAGGGTCACATGGAATTTAAAATATTATTTTATGTTGAACTGTTCTAATTGCTGTTTTTCTATCGCATTTCCCATTGTTATATACATCAAGCCAAACACTCTATAGCTAATACCGCGGCTAGGTATATTAGATATATCATCAAGATATGTTTGAAATCAAGGAAGGTTGCATCATTCGTTAGAAAGAGTAACCATGTGACATTGAGGCGACCTATCAGTGATCTTGTTATAGCTGTTAGCGGCCAGAATTTACGTTCCAAAAACCTCTCCTTCAACCTCTGGAAATCTCCCACTTGGAACTAACTTCCCCTATCATCCTAAATTCCCTATCATCATATTGCGTGACCATTATTGACCCTGACATGCTTTGCCGTTCTTAAATGCAATCTTTTCTTCTCCACCTGTCGCCATAGTAAAGTGAAACAAAAATCACAAATAGAGTTAGAGTTGACCGTTCTGGATATGCCATACCAAAAGAGTAGCCGAGTTGGTGACGGTCTCCTTGTACGGGCACACCCACTAGTGTAGAAAACTAACATAAATTGGTGTTTTGAAACTGCACCCTGTCATTAATGATAGACGCAATAATCATTGATGTCCCTCCATCACCCTCATTGCTTGACAACTATTGTTGACCACTCTGAAGCCACTAGATACTGGAGTAGTTGTAAATTGCCTTTGATCACCACTACTCAATTGCAACCTCTAGTTAACGAACCTGTAATTCTCACAGGACTCTATTTCTTCCGCTCCTGCATGGTACCGGGTGCACACGTATTTTACAAAATATTAATACGTTATTAATCAACTAATACCTCATCAATTAAGTTTTGCCTGATGAAAAATGCCTATGTTGACCATGTGAATCTTAATATAATTCTAACGACACTCCGCATCTCGTATTCTTTTAATGAATGACGTAGTATCGTAAAACTGGATGAGTTTTAATCTTGACCACCGTATGCCACGACTGGAGTTTGGCATAGTGACTTCATGAGGCGAAGCCGAGTGAAGTCCGGAGTAAAAACTCCAGGAGTGGCATGCGGTGGCCAAGATTAAAACGAATCAGGTTTTGATTTTATCCTACCCGGTCTCCTCGATTTTGGAATATTACGTGATAACAATTCTTTATGCCACTAGTGGCATATAAAACTCCGTATGCTAGTCAGCGTGGCATGCGGAAACTCAATGTTAAGCTTATGGGATTTTATATTAGGGGTAGGATAATGAGTATTACGGTCTCTTAGTAATCATGATATACCGATGCCCAATCAGCCTCGATGATTCATTTTCGTGGTACTCACATTAAAACCTTACCCGAAATCAGGTTGTCGCTGTCACGGTGCTCACTGACCAGTGCGATCTAGTACTATATTTTATCTAAGTATCACAAGTTTTACCTGATAGATAAATTATATTGCTTATGAAAAAATAAGTTACTACACTGCCATAATTTCATCAAAATTAGCATCATCTGCCATTTCTAAATCTCTTGTGGCATGATAATATGGGGAAAAGGCGAACTTGTTTCACCCAAGCCACAAATGAGTTGCCCCATTCGGTTAAAAATCTGCCTGAAGCACCCATGTCTTTAAACTGTGTAGAGAATATCAATATTTTTACCAGGCCAGATGGAACTGGCACATCCGTGAGTCTCCTGAAGTCTCCAGTCACCATAAGACATTACAAAAAATCATAGTCTTAGTATTAGGAAACGTCCTTACTGTGGGCGAAACGGTTGCTGTTCGAGGTCAGTCATCGATATCATACTGCCTGACGCCATAGGCGGAAGGCAGTATGAAATCGACGACTGACCGAGAACGAAAATCGTTTCGTCTATAGTCAGGACGTTTGCTTATTATTATATACCTTGATTCGATGAAAAAAAACCGCCATTTTAAAGATTTAATACGTCACTCTCACATCAGGCACGAACATTATTATTACTGCACCCCTAGCAGCGGGCAGTATTTCATAGACATTCGGACACAGGTATATAATAATATGCATTTGGAACTACAAAATGGTGCTGCCATCATTTAGAGTATAATTCTCTGACTTTGATTGACTGGGCCATGCTCAAAGTATCTATATTATAGAGGGTCAGAGAAAACGGGTATGCAATATGATTGATATATACGCACCAGAGACACAAAAGTAGGTATTGTTCTCATCACATTTGCTTTCAGACCACTTGTAGTCATGGGCACTTGAACTTCGCACACACCCGGTTATAAGGGCGTCGGGCATTTCCATCTGGAAGTTGGTATACGAGATCCAGGTCTCAACTCGCATGTACCTGAGGACATCTTCAGCGGACCTCTCTGCAATGTCAAGTAATGTCGATAAACATATGACCTGCTCTCACGAAATGGGAGGAACCCATGTTTTCTGGTTCACCATGTTTTTTTCTTCATTATTTGAGTTATACACACGATTATTTTCATCATTTAGAGCTCAGTGAGAGCTACAACGCCATGTAAAGTTTTACTTAGGTCAATGCATTAAAACAGACAATATGGTTGAATAACCACTCATTTTTCACTTTTAGAAAATTTGTAATATGTTTAGCTTACTACTTTACTCACTTTTTTCTACATGTTCTGTACATTTTTTAAATAAAAATAATATGAAAACTGTGGTGCCATAAAGATGAACGCCGTTTTAATTTTGTGCCTAAGACCCGGCGTCCACCTTCTACGATATGGGTCCGATATGGTCTATGATGCACCTCCCGATACAAATCAAAATCGCGTCGGAAGGTCACCTTATATCGGGGCAGTTGACCACGTTTCTGTGATCAGGCACCGAAAAAAGGCCATTACGATGCGTGGTGGATTGGCATGTCTAGACAGATGTCTACGATTCTGCACCTTCCCCGTATGTCTCCGATACATGCTTTTTGTATCGGTGCCATATCGGTTGGTCTAAATTTCTATCGTAGTAGGTTGACGCCAGGCCTAAACACTTAACTGCTCCCAAATAGAAACGCATCTATCGCCAGGACTTCTCTTGTAACCGTTCCCTGTGAACCTATAAGCATTAAAACGTACAAAAATGCATACCTTTAAGAGCGTTGGGTGTCAACCAGGAGAAGATCTGCCTGGTAAGTCCGACCCATAGACTTACAGCTCCCTCCGACCGGTTCAAGTATGTATGATCTAATGAGGAATAATGTTTGATCTTATATTGAACACTTCTCATTGAGAGAGAGAGAGCGGCAAAATGGTTTTATATCAAAAGTCAACATTGTTTCAGGATTAACTCACACAGATACTGCTATGAGGCAGACCGTTCTAGGGACGATAATGCCTTGACTGTCTTTTGTTTTATTATCCACCTAATACAAAGTGTCCATAGAAAACACATAGGGAGTTTGTATGGACATACCCGGTGCATACAGATATGTTATATGCTCCGGGTGGCGCATACGGAAAAATAGTGCGTGCGGAAAAATAGTGCATAACTAAAACGAACTGATATCGACATGCCACCTACCCATAAAAGGTGGATAATAAATACAATATAGACTAGTTTCAGATAAAAGCGTTTGTATGCTCCTCGGAGTTGACTCTGCGCAATATCCTCGCATACGCTCGGATATTACTACGCGTCAACTCCTCGGAGCATACGGCCGCTTGTATCGGAAACCAGTCAATATTGTGTATTTATTATCCATGAGTGTCCATAGAAAACACATGGGGATCGTGTATCTACATACCCGGAGCATACGGATATCTTGTATGCCTCAGGTTGCGATAAAGGGCGCATGCGTAAAAATGTAGCGCGTAACGAAAAATAGTGCGTACAGAAAACGAACTAATATCAGAACTAATCGATCAGCGACGAATTTGCCAGGAAGTGGTGCCAAAAATGCGAAAATTTGTAATTTAGGTTGGTCGCGGACTTCTTGTTTTATGCATCCACTTAACCCTTTCCCTGCAGCACCCAGTTTCCCTGCTCAGCATGACACAGCAGGCATTGCCTGCCCAAACGACCCTGCTACGGCAGACACCTTTTTTTGGAAATAGCAATGTGATGTGTCAAATAATTTACCTTGGTGACTGATCATATTTTGTTATATCAAATCAAAGGTCAATATGGCTTTTATACTTTGTCAAAATTTCTTGTAAATCAAAAGAAAAATCTTTTTACCTATTGAATTTTGTATATAAGTATCAATGATGACTCTAAGATGCCGGAGGCATCTTCCTGCCATAGCCAGGGGAATGCCTGGAGGCATCTTCCTGCCATATCCAGGGGAATGCCTGGAGGCATCTTCCTGCCATATCCAGGGGAATGCCTGGAGGCATCTTCCTGCCGTATCCAGGGGAATGCCTGGAGGCATCTTCCTGCTGTTAAAGGGTTAAGCATGTCTGAGACGTATGTATCTTAAATACATATTTATGAAACGATTCTGTAAAACTATCATTCCAAGTCAAGATCCACGTAATAGAACGTAATAGAACTTGTACGAGGGTATGTCTCTCTGGAATGGGCTGTCTAGAGAGGTGGAGGACTGCGAAAAGCTTTCTGTCTATTAAACGCATGTAAAACTAATGAGTAGGCAAAGGACGTTCAATGAGCAACTATAAATTCCATTGGTGTGTAATCCATATCATCTCATCAACCCCCATCAACCTTTCACTCTAACTTACTGATGTCCTATATTGTTCTTGACAAGATATATGTATGAATGTGCAAACTGCGGACACACAAGACCTGCCAGCAGGCAGAATGTCCATGTAATACTTTGCAAATAAAAAAAAAGGGGGAAAAAAGCCATCGGTGGTGTCGGAAAAATCTATCGGGAGGCAGAAGTCGGCATTTGGAAACAGATAACAGTAAGTACGTACTCGATGAGAGAGTGAGAACGGTGTCTGTGAGCTGCAGAAGCCGGGCCTCTGTGAGGACCACGCTGAGATCCCCACCCCGCTCCATGCAGTCGTTTCGCGCCTCCATCCACGGCCTTGGCGAGTTCTCCACGTAGACACACTCTGCCCCGATCTTAACGTAGCCAAGAGTGTCCCGACAGGAGCTGACTTGCAAGGGTTAAACCGGATTTAATCATTAAAACCGGATTTATCATATGCCATCGACTTGATCTTAAGGTACTTTTTAGAATTACTTTTTCCTGGGAAGTATACTGATACAAGGCAATGGCCGTAATCATCATTCTCTCAGTTTGAGGCAATGTTCATGTAATTTCACATTTAGTTGTATTATGATTCGAAAAATTGGTTCTTAGTATACATTTTCATCTTCATACAAATATGTACAAGCCGGAAGAGCTTCGCATTGGGAAGGAAGGCTTCAGTGTTAGAGATATCTGTACATATCATCAGCAAGTCCTGAAATTCACAGAACATTAAATCGGAATCAAATAATTCTCTGGGATTTCTTGGAACTATTGTCACTCATGAGGAACCTATTCTGTACATTAACTATTCAAATGCAGCACCTGCTTCATGTTACATTTCTATGATTACATCAGATCAATTTGGATGTGTGTTTTGGCCATTAAATACTAGAAATCAAGGAATTTTGTATTCCTACTGTTTTATATTCTACAAACATATACACGTATGTGGCATTTGCAGATTTGTTGGTATTTATCCCATTTCATTGTAGAAGAAAATACATAATACTTTACGTGGTATGTCGCAGATGAATGAGAGATTGGAGTAACACACTTGTGTGGTAAACCCCGAGCTCTTCTCACTGACGGAGAGGGACCCGCAGGAGTGTCGAAACTCGCTCGGTGTAGCTCCCTCCAACCAACGCACAGTCAGACCTAGTGGAGTCACACACATGGGTGCACCCAGACACAAAAAGAGTAAATAAGGGGATATTTTAGTTAATTCACATTGAGATACAAAATGGTTTTATTTGTTTTTGATTCAGACTTCATGTATCAAGAATAAATCACCCTGAAGCAAAAGTAAATAAAAGCAAATGTTGTTTTGCTACGGCGGAGTGTGGGGAACATTAAATCCAATGAAAACTTAATAAATCAGCTCCCAAATCATAAACCCGACTTGGAGCTGGTTTAAAAAAAACACGACCATCCACAGCACCATTGGTTATTGATAGTATGTATCCTTTAACACTCAAAGACATTAACACTTTATCCGTGATTATCACTCGTCCAATGTCAGATATAATCAATAACAGTATTTTTAAAGTAAGTAAAGCAAGCACACTGAGATCGAAGGGTGCCACCAAAGGCAGAGCCAGGCAGTCGGGTGGACCAAGCGAAGACTTTTGGATAATTGATAATATCCCACATATGAGTAAAGACCCACGATGTCAAGGGATATCACATAGCATTGAGAATAGCAGTTGCTTCCTAATAGATAGTAATTGAGGCTCATGTTTGGACTGCCACCCCCTACATTTGAACCGTCCACTGATTTCGTTGGCACTGACCCGCCCAGAACGCATATAAGTAGGCAGTCCCACACACCTCATGCATTCCTTCTGTCAGAAACATCTCCTGGTTTGCAGAGCATCTGACAAGATTTGACAAATTCTCCTTTCTAGTCATTATATTGGCTAATCCACAAGATTAGGTCTTAGGTATTATGCACTAAGGGAACATTAGAGGAACAAATAATACATTGAACAGTTTTGAGAGGAGGCTAAAACCCCTCTATAGCATGCCATAAAAAATAAAGGAAAGTTAAAAAAAACAATTTTATCATGAGACATCGCGAAATTTCATATGATTGTTTATATGGCATCAGTTGTCTTCGCGGCATGATATCACAAAGCGGAGCTGAGTGATATCTGTAGCGGAAGACAACATACAGTTATATGAAATTGAAAGATGTTTAGATTTTATCCTACCCTGTTCCATGTTTTCAACTTCATATGTCACCAGTGACATATACATATTTTATACTATAACCATGTTAAATTTATGGAGATTTAAATGAGGGGTAGGATAAATACATAGACCTTGTGCAGATTAGCTCTGAGCCGCTCACCATTAACGACGTAGACATTGCTGGCAGTGGCGCCCCCACACGTCTGGCTGGCGTCACCATTGCAGGGCAGGTTGCAGCCTTTAGACCCGAACTCCAGGGGCACGTTCACACACACGCAACTGTCTCCAGCCTGTCACAGGAGAAGAGCAGACAAACAAAGTAAACATGTAATGTCATAGACTACGATACACCTTGTATCAAAATCGTAGACTGGCGGTTGGGGCCCGTTGAATAATCTAAGATCCTTTTTCTGTACGCCAAAGAGAGCCAAGGACAATGTGGATCAACTTAATTCAACACTTATGGACGACTAAGACTGTCTTAGCGAACGAACTTAAATATTACTAAACGATTACCCTTGTGCGATGTACAGAAAAGGATCTTCATATACAAGTTAGTCACTGAACTTCCGGTCGGCAGGTAAATGTATTTTAGAAATGCACCGGAAATCGGTCTGTAGCAACTTTGGAGCTCCCTCTTCCCCCTCTCTCCCAACTGCCGGTGTGGATCCCACCGAAATGTTGCATTCTCTGGGTCGGAGCTGCTCTATTTGAAGTGTTTTTTGGGGTATTGGTTACGTATTGGTACAAGAGATGATGATTCCTCAAGTAAGATGCATTGCATTGTCTTCTGTATGTCTGTTCATGATTTTTTACAAAACATCAGTAATACAACCACCTATTGCGATACTTCGACTAACGACCGCGTATTTGCAGACCCAAATTGTATGATTTACTCTCATAATGAGACCAGGGAGCTGTTTCAAAAGTCGGGAGGGTGCTAAACGAGAGTACTCATCGCCAATGCGAGAGGCCAACAATGGAACTTGAGACGTCGCTGTCGAGGTGGAGGTGCCGCTCTCTATGGGATATTGGTAGTAGTTTTGCTGCCGCTTTGATTTGAGGTGCCGCTCGCTGTTGCGGCCTCCCGCTTTCAAAATGTGACGTGCCGCTGGCGAGACCTCACTCGACTTTTGAAACAGCTCCCAGAGCTATTGTGGATTAGCCGGGTGAACCACGGGGAGAGGAGATGGTAACAATGAGTTTGAAGGATTTTGACACCATTTCACTGATTATCAGATGCCTTTCAATGTTATTTACTTGTAATACTGTTTTATTAGTTATGAATTGTTCTTTTACTCTGTACTTTCAGTAAAGCAACTACCTCACTAATGCGACCATTTTAGTTCAGTCCCAAAGGTGGTCGTAATAGCGGGACTCTACTCTCTATATATACACCAGCTAAAACTACGCAGGTCCAGGGAGCTGTTTCAAAAGCCGGGGGGAGAAATCAACGGCATTAAAAGCGAGAGTTCTAAGGTCTCGTTTCAGAACTGGCGTCGCTGTTAAGATCCCAGTGCCGTTAACTATGCCACCATAACAAACGAGACATTTAATAAATCACTATATATCGAATGATTTAATAATTCCAAATTATTCCTCTATTTTTCCCCACATTTTAACTTTTATTTAACGCTTCTATATGAATTCTTAGCGGAGTTACAGAGCCTAACTATTGAAACGGATACTACCAATGTTGGTGCCGCTTTGGTCCTAAGTGCCGCTCGCTGTTAGCGAGGTGCCGCTATTTGGTTAGTGAGAGCAACTACGAGAGTTTTTTCAACTAATGAAACAGCATCCCTGGTATAAAACCTGTGTGTATGCACTTACCTGGAGCCTAGCGTAGACATAGTCTACACACGCGTCTAGACACAGGTCCACCGTCACTGAAGTGATGTTAGGCGTGAAGATGGTCGAGTTACTGTCATCAATGATCATGGAATATTCGTTGTAGCAACCCTGGTACAATACCTTTTGACCTAAAACAGAGTTCATATTTAAGGGTTCATAGGTCATATCTTCAACATCTGGTAGTTAAATGAATTCTGGCATTAAGGCTTCATTTGTTTGGTTTACTGCTTTAGAAATAAAGATATTCTTTCACATCAAAACTCATTTCTTTTTTAATAATGTGTTCTGAATTTTATAAATGTGAAAGTGATCATTTCTGATAATGGAAACACATAAACTGAATGTTCTGGAACCCATAGAAACCGCAAATATAACGCCAAGCAATCAGAACTTTGTATTCAAGGTTGCACGAAGCAATCATCATCTAGAGGCTTTACAAACAACCTTATAGAGTGTACTTTGCTTATATTTGAAATTGTAACCACGAAGAAATAATTGAAAATTATAACGAGCAATTGTGGCCTCCAGTCAACAAGCTGTTTTCACTGAAATGGAGATAAAGAGTTTATCCTACCCCTAATAAAAAACGCCATAGGCTTAACATAGGATGTGTTTATTTCACGGGTGTGACATAAATTGTTGTTTATGTCACTACTTTCTGATACTGAAAAAATATGGAAACGGGGTAGGAAAAATCTAGACGCCACTCGTTTGAGTTTGAGCTCATTTTGTTGGCTCCGTAATGTCACTCGTCTTCGACTCGTGAAATTATGGAGCCAACAAAATGTGTGACATAAATAAACTCAGACTCAAACTCGTGACGTCTCTTGATAGTAGCTGAGGATGGTAACTCACCTCCAATCCACTGCCAGGCTAAGTTACGCCATGTCTCCTGAAAGCCCCCCAGCCACACCAGAGTAGCACCCTCTGATCTCATCACCTGTAACCACAATGGGCATTTAGGGGGGTGTTTTAAAATCTGAGGAAAACTTAAAGCATAATTGGTATATATGTATTTCCTATTTCCTTTCCTCACAAGAGTGCTAGACTGCCATACAGTAGTTTTTCATTCCATTGGTTTGCTTTGGGTTTAGGATTCGAATAACTGTGTATAAGTGTCAGTAATCATTTCTTCGCTTTTCCACCAGAAAGGGCGTGCCCCAGGCATCATAGCTGGCCTTCTCCCACCTCAAATATTTACATATTCCTGCCGGCCCTCGTCGTGGCTCCCAGCACTGCAAAAATAGATTTTTTTTAGTTCTTGCTGTCTCTGAAGAGAGTGTTCCGCCAGCTAGGCGCTCTGCAGGTATGTTTAGACCGTAATTTATCTTTAAAAACACCTTTATCTGTTTTCAAGCACTGTCACCACCAGTTGAGCGACAGCTCTTCAATATCCTCAGAATACTGCGATTATTCATACAATGGAGGTAATTAAAGATAAGAGTTGATGTTATGAATGTGTATAGCACACTCTGGTGGTAAAATTCTGTCCAAACTACCAAACTTTCGGCCTCTGCTCACGGGTTTAGGGTTCCCGTCCGTTGCAGTGGAGGCAGGGAAGTAGTCAATGGAGGAGCCGTACTCATATTAGCCAGCTGCCCTTGGTTTAGAGCGGGAAAAAAGCTATTACACCTTTGGCTGGAAATCCCCATTTATAATGTGGGTGATACACATTCATAACAACTACGCTTGTCTTTACCTTCATTATTCAGATAACTGTAGTATTCAGCAAATATGGCGCCATTACGGTTTACTGGTTTACTTTTTGCAATCAATGCATCACAATGCCCCAGTCACACTGGCGTAAAAAACGGCGTTTCTTCTACGTATTTTAAAGGACGCAATTTCCGCGTATTTAGTATGTATTTCCAACGGATTCACATTCGAGTATGTTTCGCTTCTCTACGCTTCTCTACGCTTCTCTACACATCTCTACGCTTCTCTATGCATCTTGACTTACATGCGCGTTCTTTTACGGAAAAAAAATGCGTAGAGAAAGGTTTAAAATGTTTAAAACCTATTCTGACACCGCATATTTGGTACGTTTCTTCTACGTTTGTGTACGCATTCCGACTTTCATTTACGTATCTCCGTGTTTTCCCGCGCATCGCCGCGCTTTTGTCAATTTCAAAATGTGTAGAAGAACGTAGAGGTGCGTACACGGGAAAACGGCTTTTTTTACGCCAGGGTGACTGGGGCATAATTATGAAGAGCTCTAGTTCAACACTAGCGACACGTTGTGACCCTAACCTTGGTACACCATATACGACACTGATTGTACTCCTTGGTTCAATGAGAATATCATAAAAGAATTTGACTGTGTCTAATATTTTGTGATTTTCCACTTCATTGGTGTCGGTCGTGGTGTATTGATACAAACGAGCCGCGGTCAGAGAATATGGCCCAGTGGGCCGTACGCAATATTTTTTATATTGGAAGCAGAGGTCAGTAAGCTTAAGTATGCTGTGTACAGGTGTATAATGAAAGTGTTTAATATTCATCAATGGTTTATTGCAGGGAAATCAAACAAGAGCACCTTGATGGTATATTGGATGGAATAAACTGCTTTAGCACAAACACAATAATGAAATAACGGATGGAGAAGTGGACGTGTTACATAAAGAGGCTGACCTTCTCCAGTGTGGTTTGCGAGGCCGAGTCCGGCACGGTGAACAGCAGAGACCCCTGGTGGTGGCAGGTGTCGGCGGCGGTCGTCCAGTTTTCGGGCTGAGAATGATACTCGTAGCAGCTTCCATTTTCACAGGTCACACCTACCACTGCTTATACAAACGTGAACGGCTAGAGCGTTACAATGAAATGTTCACCATAAAGGGTGCCTGGATAGCCTAGTTGGTAGCATTTGAGACTAAGGTCTGGCTTCCACCTACTACGATAGAAATTTTGACCTGCCCATATGGCACCGATACAAAAATCAAATATCGGAGACATATCGGGAAGGTGCAAAATCGTAGACAAATGTCTAGACACGCCAATCCACCACGCATTGTATGTGGTTTTATCGGTGCCTAATCGCAGACACGTGGTCAACTGCCCCGATATTAGGGGACCTTCCGACGAGATTTGGGTTTTTTATCGAGAGGTGCATCATAGACCATATCGGAGCCAAATCGTACCAGGTGGACGCCAGACCTTAGGCCCGGCGTCCACCTATTATGATATGGCTCCGATATGGTCTACGATGCACCTCCCGATAAAAAATCAAAATCGTGTCGGAAGGTCACCTAATATCAGGGCAGTTGACTACATTTCTGCGATTAAGCACCGAAAAAATCCCCTTACAATGCGTGGTGGATTGGCATGTGAAGACATTTGTCAAAGATTTTGAACATTCCCGATATGTCTCCGATATTTACTTTTTTATATCGGTGCCATATCAATAGGTCTAAATTTATTGTAGTAGGTGGACGCCAGACCTTAGCCGTGGTCCTGTGTATCCTGCTTGCCTGTAAACCTTATCTCACAGAATCAATCTCGGTTCGACATTACTTTTCCAGTTGATAGAGTGTCAAAACACCATCAAGGTCCACAGCTTGCTTATCGAAACAGCATAATTCACTCCCAAATCTACCCATATATTTGTTAGTCAAGTACGACTTAAAAGAATATAACATAAACATTATAGACTGTCCTTACTACCCATACATACATAGAACAGGTAAATGATTGCGGTAATAGTCAGACATAGTGGGTATACACAGATACAGTATTGAAGTACATTCTCTAGTACTTCCTACCATGTCGAGTCGAGAAACAACTGATTCCAATGGGAGATTTCTCAACTTATGTAGGTCGGCTTCTAGCTGCATGTTTTTTTTCGTTTTCTTCAAGAAAGTATGTTTTATGACAAACATTATTCTCCCTGTGGCGATCATCCATAAGAAAGTCACATTAAACATTAAACTAACTCCATGAGGACATTAATAGTAGACATCACATCACAATTCTGTATTTACATCGATCCTAACTCATGGGACTTTTAATTGGTACGAGAGAATCATTACCTCAATGGAAAAAAGAAAGAAAATAGGTACACGTATGATCTATCGACAGTGTTAGACATTGAGGGAATAACAATCTAATCCCAATTCGGCTATCAAAGTCTCTTGTTTGCTTTTCATACTTACCCTTAGAATGTATTTGGGGTAGATATGGCGGTGTGATACCTTAGAAATCCCTAATATGTCACATATTTGCATATTCAATTATTGGAGCTGGATGGACGTAATGTTAATGGTGGAGCCCTATATCTTTTAGCATTATACACAGTCGAATTCACATTACAATTTATACAGATTTCTATTAGCACAACTGGTTCGCTTCGGATTATCTGTATTCTACAGATCAAAGATATCATCAGACCTACCTTGAAAGTCACCGATATAAATTCTGTAGACAGACCAAACGAGAATCCAGTTCTTCCATGCCATATTCGGCATGTGTTAGAATGTCTGAACTCATTAGTATTAGTGATCAACGCATGCGCATATTAATCGTCCTGTCTGATCATTGACTCATTCTTGTTTAGCAAAGAGACTCGCCCAGCACTTCATGTTACATAGAACGCTCAACTTGAATCATATAATGTTTACAGTTAGTTAACATCTGTCTGCAATCTGAATCGTAGAATGAAAAAAATCATTTAAAACTATTACCTGGCACAATATTATAGGATAGTGATACCAATAGATGAAAGGTTGAGCCATTATGAATTCGATGACTCACGTCTGATATAAGACTGACGGGTATTTGTGTAGAACATCGACTGCCTCTGGTGTGATTATTGAAGCATAACAAAATAGCATTGATATCCTTCAGTAATATGTCATGCTCCAATAGCTGTAATTGCTTCTATATTGAAGGTCAATCTGAAGCTAATATGGTAAATTGCCGGTGTTTATATTAACTATGGTGAGTAAATTGTGGAAAAATATGTCCTTAACACAATGGTGTTCTATTTAATGAGGACTATTAATAGTAATGTAGCTACAGGGGTTTACATAGACTTGCTCAAGTCTTTGATTATGAACATTCATCAAATGATTCAAGAAAATCGGAATACAATTCATTATAGTATCCTTCTCTGACTGGCCCATGAATCAAAGACTTGTCCACTCTGACCAGAATCTCCTGTTTATGACCCCAAGCCACTCCCTGTAACCCTATACCTCCCTCTACCCCTTCCCCCTCCAGTTCCCTGGCCGCCTGTGTTGTCATAGCAATATATTTCTCCTACTCCTGACTATGTCTCGATTGAGATCAAAGTGAGAGGGTATCAATCTCTCAGCAGATATCCTGACCAGCAGCCAGACCTCTGCTTGGGGAGTGTGGTGCAAAATCGCGCCAGTCTACGTGGCCGATTACGGATGAGACCAGTCCCTATGTCACTCAGAAGGGGTGGAGGGGTAGCATACAGGGACTGAGGCCAGTCTAGGGTTTACATGGAATGCCAAGTAGTAGACGTAACTGAAATGACAGTGGTAGACATAGCGTAGCTACTGCAGCATCGAAACTAAACAAAAATATCTTCCATTTCTCGATGCATACGGTACGTATATAAGAAGGCCTTTAGATAGTGTACCTATCGTTAATAAACCTTTGGGAGGTCTATCTAGACTTCAAAACAGTTTAAATATACTTGAACCTAGAATATAAATGTTTGAATCAGACTGATGCTTTACTTGCGCTTGTCACAAAAGCTTTCCCGAAACTAAATCGATCCCCTCAGAGATTGTTTAGGGAAACGGAGGAGTTTCTTTCACTTAACATACAACAAAAGTATCATCCCAATACATAGACAAGTGCAGTAGAACCCTGCTTAAGGAATACCCCGCGTAAGGGGCCCTCGTGTAAGGTGTCACCCTTCATCGGAACGGTTTCCTCTATTAGA
Source organism: Alentia gelatinosa (assembly GCA_950022655.1). Lineage (NCBI taxonomy): Eukaryota > Metazoa > Annelida > Polychaeta > Phyllodocida > Polynoidae > Alentia > Alentia gelatinosa. The sequence continues at coordinate 18,122,118 of OX465592.1, forward strand.
TGTTTAATTTCACCTCATGTAAGCTCACCCCGCTTTAGGGTAAACTTTAGGAACACAGAAAATCTATACAGTGTTTGTCGGGCAATGGAAAAAGGCACGCTGTCTAGTTACGCGGCCGCTTAAACACGGCCGAGTCCGGCAGTATTCATATAGAAACACACAGCAATCACACCTAAAATGTGGACGGTGGGTGTTATTGCAGTCCTGAGTGTTGTTTTTTGACAGATTAGAGTGCTGGAACAAACTAGGTTATTGTATTAACGAGTCTGGGCTGTATAAACTTGATAGTTGATAATTAGGAAGCAATAATCAGGTGAGATATGAAATGATAACTCACATTCACGCCATTTTGTGTTGACGATTCCAGAAATCGCTGCATTTCTCGCTTGGTAAGTCTCCGGCTTGAGCATGGTTTGAACATGGAAAAAGATAAGCATGTTACAGCTAGTCCTGCCCATGTATTACTGTATATCCAGTTTCGGTGTTCCTGTGTTATATAAGCTATATCTAAAGTATCATTGAGGTGATATGCATATATGATACATCACATTGGAGCTGGAATACCATAGAATACGATGAAATCATTATTATGTATCTGACAATGAGATACATGGGTCTTATGAACGTATTACGCTCATATACTGATGGATCCAATGCTAAAGAATACGTTGCCAGGGGCTTGTTTGGCTGCAGGCATTGCGTAACCAACCAGATAAGGTGCGACACCGCCCTGTGGAAAAAGGTCATGAAAAACTCGAGTTAGCGAGTGTAAAACGCCACCACCCTTGAGTGGTTTGAAAAGCCGACAGTCCACGAAGCCATATTTTCTTTTATTTACTACCCATCGTCTTGAATGAATTAATCCGAGGACATAGTAAAGGTTGTATCAATAAGTACTATTTTGTTTGCTCTAGTGCACATAAGAACTATTTTCCCGTATACATTGGCTTTCAGGCAGTATACAATGGATTATATTCGGTATACAATAGTTCTAATATCTGGCAGCTTTTAAACAGTGGAGCTAGTGGTTTAATCCCCACCCATCTTCTATGGAGGCTTTGTGTAGGATGGATGATAATGTAGCGTAAACCCAAAAAGCAGACAGCAATGGAAAAGATGGAGGTTCACATCTTTTCTTTTTTTTCTCTTTTTTTTATGAGTTTTTATTTCGCATTCAATCATTACAATTGTTCTTCCAAGCGAAACAGTCTTTCTTGAAGAAAATACAATAACATTACTTAATTGGTGAACAGATGTTTGATCATTTGACATATTAAATCCCTCTTTTATTACTACTCCCTGCTTAGATATAGTTTTTACATCATAATCTTTTCTGGGCAATATATTAGGAAAATTCTTACTTTATACATTCTTCGTACCCATAATAAGATCATATTTCTAGATTTCATTGCAGCGTTGTACCCTTTCATCTAACTGCGATCAAACATCATAGTTGTTTATAATACATTAAATAATGAACGTTCGCTGTAAAAGAGTCTACCTCGCAGAAATTTGTATGCCACATATTAGTACCATGCGTCCATGCATCAGTTACTATTCAGTTATCCGATATATATGTATAAACACCTTTTTTAAACATTTCTTTAGATTCTGTTTTTTGTACACCAGCTGCCAAATTGTTCCAAATTTTTAGCCCAACATACATAGGCGATTTTCTGAATTTTTCTTTCTTAGGGAAGGGAATCTTTAAGAGATCTTTACCCATATTTCTAGTTACTCTACGTTCTACATTACCGGTATGTTCTTTCTCTAGTTCTGATATCTGATTCAAGATTCGGATGATACTTAGCAGCAAGCTTTTCGAGTCCAATCCTAGACTGGCTCCAGTCCCTGCATCCTATGGCTACCCTCCTCGTTGGGATACAGGGACTGGTACAATCGGTAATGGTGTTGGATTTCTGGCTCTGTTTAGCTCCAGCATTCCCAACACTCTCCATACACATATCATGGCTACTGGTTAGGATATCTACTGGGAGATTGATACCCTCTCACTTTGATCTCAATCGAGTCACAGTCAGGAGCAGGCGAAATTTATTGATATGACAACACAGGCGGCCAGAGAACTTGAGAGGGGGGGGGGGGGCATAAACAGGAGATTCTGTTCATAGTGGACAAGTCTTTGATTCATGGGCCAGTTAGAGAAGGATACGTACTAAAATGAACTTTATTCTGATTTTGATAAATCATTTAATGAATGTTCATAATCAAAGACTTGAGCAAGTCTAGTCCAATCCCTATGATTATAAGAAATACAGGGACGCAGTAACCGAGCTTCACAGCTTTCTTGCAGGTCCACAGCACTGCGGTCGCCCAGCAGTCCTCATGGCACATTGACTTCCTTGCGGTGTCAGATGCTACTTGGTGTTGACCAATACAATGAACCCTTCTTCCCTAATGTTGACATAGATGCTAAATGTAAAGCTGATAGTTTGAAAAATAGTAATATTTTCCATCGATAATCTAGCGTTTTGGAAGCAATAATCAGGTGAGATATGAAATGATAGCTCACATTCACGCCATTTTGTGTTGACGATTCCAGAAATTGCTGCATTTCTCGCTTGGTAAGTCTCCGGCTTGAGCAAGTTAATAAGCATTATACTATTAACGACATTTGCTTTATTATCAATAAGATATTTAACCCATTCAAGCTGGCCGGGTGATACCCTTTTTTTAAGGGTTTTTATTTATACTGGAGGATCCGGTTCGGAGTGGAACACTCCTATCCTCCACCGTCTCCAGTCTTAGCATTCCTCAGATTCGCCAATGCCCAGAGTATGGGCTTACAATGGTGGCAAGCTTAACTAAGTAGGAAAGAGAATTTAAATTAACTTGAACAACAAGAAACAGGAGTGCCTTGAGGCATCATTTACCAAACATATGTTATATATGTAGAAATATATGTAGAATTGAAAATAATGGCTTAATAGATTTACAACTCTCGAAGAATGTAGATATAACATCATATTTGGTTTTTCTAAGTGAAATGAAAAATAATGATAACTATCACGTGTCATGTCACGTGATCCAAAAACAAAATTTTCACAATAGGCCTATGTACCCGGCCTCCAGCGGCATTCATTGGCATTAGTACCCGGCTCCATGACTGTAGCGCTGCCGCGGGTACCCGGCGCGATAGGGTTAATAGTCGGTGTTCATTTATTTTTTCTGGACTTGAATTAGGCCTACAGGCCTATCTTACTTACATCGAGTACCGTACAACAGGATTACTGTTAAACTATCAGCAGCAGTATTTCTTGAGAATAAAGCACTGAAGGTAGTAAATCACTAGTATAGAAGAATAGAAGAAAAATAGGCTTATGCAAGTCTATGTTGAGCCAAGAGAGGTGGCATGACTGTCAGTTCAAGGTTTTTATCCTACCCCTAATATAAAATCCCATAGGCTTAACATTGGGTTTCCGTATGCCACGCTGACTGGCATACGGAGTTTTATATGCCACTAGTGGCATACAGCATTGTTATCACGTAATATTCCAAAATCGAGGAGATAGGGTAGGATAAAATCAAAACCTGATTCGTTTTAATCTTGGCCATCGCATTCCACTCCTAAAGTTTTGGCTCCGGACTTCACTCGGCTTCGCCTCATGAAGTCACTTTGCCAAACTCCAGTCGTGGAATACGGTGGCCAAGATTACAACTCATCCAGTTTTACGATAGTATTACGTAAGAAGTAGTTACCAATACCTTATTTCATTTGGGAAGGGAACCAGTCTATGTAAGGGAGGGGGCGTATAGGGGTTGTTCTGGGTTGCTTTTGGGTTGGGTTAAGCGTGATGCCTAAATATAGCACTGCTAAAAATATACAGCAAGAAGCAAACAGAAATAGCCGCCCTTCCCCTTAACTGCCCTGCGGCATGTATAGTCGAGGTAGACCAACACGGGCTAGTTCTCGCTGTGTTACCTTTACATGTGAATAACTGGACATACCCCGACTACATTGCAGTAACAGGGCAGAGCACAGGAGGTCGGCCTCCAGAAAACACCCCCAATGCGTAGGTCCAGTCTGGACGGGTAGAGAGGAGTCTGTAGGGTCCAGTCTGGACGGGTACTGGGGTCTGTGGAATGTTCCCCGTCCACACATACAGCGATAGCTTGTTTCTGAATAATAAGCACCAGACATGGTTTCTACCAGAAAACACATCGGTTGATCCTTAATCCTGAGGAAAGCCTGGATAGTACACATAAAGAGGTTACACATGGACGGGAGGATTTGATGTCTCAGGCTCCGTGTAGATCGGAAACAGTCATGGATTCCCGATGGATGTACGTTTACGTGGTCCTGATGTCGGGATTGGTCCATTTGCCGGGAGTTCAATCGGAAACACCCATGCAACCTCCAACACAAGGTAAAGGTATACCTTGGTCATATCCGCCTTCACATGATAATCTAATCATCTTTGGACTACCACTCCTCGCGCTATATTAAATCGAAGCTGCCGAGTCTCAGGTTTATCGTACACCAATTCTATTTTATATTTCTCACGATTTTCGAATGATTTCTCGTGAACTGGGAGGCCCGGAGTCATTGGGTGGAATAACATATCAATGGGTAACAATGACTTACGCATATATATTTCACAGTATTGACTGGTTCCAGATACAAACAGCGGTCTGCTCTGAGGAGTAGAGGCGCAGTAGTATCCGAGCGTAAGCGAGGATATTGCGTAGAGTCAACTCTGAGGATAGAGGGACAAGCTAATTGTCCCTTAACGACAGGTGATCCCTTACGCGGGGTGTCCCGGAAGTGGGATTTTACTGTAGATGGATGGTTAGATTGATGGTTAGGCAGGTAGATGGACAGGTGGGTGGGTAGGTTGAAAGGTAGATGGTTGATGGTCAAGCAGGTTGATGGCTAGGCTGGTCGATGGGTAGGGAGGTAGATGGGCAGGTAGGTTGATGGGTATGCAGGTTAAGGGTAGGTAAGTTGATTGGTAGGCATGTTAATGCGTAGGCAGGTGGATGGGTAGTCAGTTGGATGGGTAGGCATATTGATGGGTAGGTAAATTAATGAGTAGACAGGTAGATGGATGGGTGGGTAGGTTGATGGATGGGCAGGTTGATGTGTGGGCAGGTAAATGAGTGTGTGGGTAGTTTGATGGGTGGGCAGGTTGCTGGGTTGGCAGATAGATGGGTAGGCTGGTATATGGGTGGGCAGGTTGCTGGGTTGGCCGGTAGATGGGTAGGCAGGTAGATGGGTAGGCAAATAGATAATAGGGCGGTAGATTCTTCTTTTTTCATTCAGGAATGAAAGACATACAATTCACCCTCTTAGGGCGTTATTAAATGTAGTCTTAAAGACATTGAAGAACAGAATTCATCCAAAAACGAATATATATGTCTATACTACAAAACTTGGTAAATGCATTGACATTGGTAGTCAGGCTTACATTACATATAACAGGACAAACAGTGAACGAACATTGAACAGAAAATCACATTGATATGGACGAAAAGAGTAAATAGGGAGAGCGGAATAAAAAGAAGTTAAATAAATAAGTATGGGTCGGGGGAAGTATGTGTGGTGACGGGATTAGTGGCTTTATGAACATTAGTTAGGTTTTTAGTCGAGAAATAATTTGTACTTTATTTCAAAATGAGATCTATTTCTTGTAAACTGAATATCTATTGGTAACATGTCCCAAATTTGTATACCTTGATATATTGGTGAGTTTTGGTACTTTTGTGTTTTTGGTCGGTCTATTCTAATATTTATTTTGTGATCTCTTTGTGTTTCTCTTTTGTTATTTGGTGCTCGGGGTCATGTGACCACCAGTGTACAATCATCGCACATGTTTTATGACCCCATAAACGCCCCATCGGCGGGGTTTATGATCCCTATTGCGATGGATTCATCGCACTCAATCGCAAAGGAAATCCAGGGTATCCCCCACTGATGCGATGGATTCGTCGCAGTGTATGTGGTGGCTCCTATGGAAAAATAATTCTGTCGACAGCATACAATGATTTATCATTTTCTTTTGAATTTTTTTTTATCCTTGTTCAAAACAAAGGTAATATCATCTGAGCCTTTCACACACATGATAACCATTTCCGCCCATTTTTTTCTTACCCAAGTGGCATCCTTGTACAATAGAGCGATAACATTGTAATGTTGAAATATACCAGGAGACTCAGCTCGATGTTATGTGTGGACTCGATATGTTGATGCAAAGCTATGAGGTTTTTAACCTAAATATATCCCAATATCTAGGGGCCATAAATAGAGATATAAATAGAGTTATATTTGAATAAGATAGGAGGCCTGTGCGACGAATCGGTCGCACATCATGAACATGTTCAAGATGTGCGATGCAATGAATCCATCGCATCGCACCGATCGCACACACACAAGCCCGGTCCCACTGGTGCGATTGTGTGCGATGCGACTGGCGGCGCGGTTTTTATGACCCTTGCCCGCCGTTTATGACTTTTTGAGACCGGGAAATCATGCTCATATACGTCATCTAGATAGGTTAGAATGCTCACACAGGCTTTCAGCTTACTGCAGAGAATCTAACACTTCGCTATCAATGTCCCAATCATAAAGGCCTGGGTAAATGAGCAGGGGTCCAGTATAACAGTCTGACCATATCCACGCCCCACTACTGACTTGGTTCCTTCAAATAGAACTTTCATGGCTGAGTGACCATGTCAAAGTGTGTGCATTCAATGCATATATCATATGGACAGAAATCACATTTCAATGGACTATGATGATAGTAATAGTGCCAAATATATGGATGTTCCAGATGATACCCCATCTGAAGATGTCAAAATAACTCTTAGAAGTAGATGGAAAACAGATGACAAATATGTTGGTAAAATGAAGTACCCTCAAGCAAAACAAACTTGAGTGCATCAAGCGCTAAGGGGCTATCAAAGAGCAAACTGAGTGGCATAGCTGACCTATTAGCCAGAGAAGTAGGGCAGTTGACCAAGACCCTAAATGAAAAATTCAGTCACAACCACGACAAGGTGAATGTGATCTGTTGTATACTAGACCAGGCACAAGTCAAAATCAAAAACGATAGCCAGAAAATGAAAAACATCTCAAAAGAAATATATACCAAAATATTGATATTCTCTTACTTTTATTTTATGAGATTTTGGTATACCGCGCTCTTCCATTATGAATGGAAATAACATATGCTCCTAGTTATTGACTTGCGATGAATCTGTCGCTTCAGTGGGGCCGTGCCTTTATAGTCGCAGTAGTCTCCTGTACTTTAGCGGTCGCATTCTACTGGTGTCATACAGTTCTGTTATAGACCCTATTGAGGTATCCCAGAATTCAGTCTATTCACAAGTTCCGGTTTTCGCTGGTTACCGACGTTGTATGGTGATAGACCCTTGAACCATAGCCCAGAATTAATGCAGTTTAACGGTTTTCAGAAATCTTCAAATTGAAATTCTGATGCCAGAAATGGAAATTTCAGTTATTTCTACATGGAAATCCGAAATTATATTCAGTTTCTCCAATTATAAATCAGAAAACTGTGGTTCATGTTGTCGTAGTGTGGCCAGTCAGTCGGGAGCGGAACTTTGCCTTACCCGGGGCGAAAATAGGGAGTTTAGTAACCTCTGGAGGGTCTATAGGATGTTCTCTGGCTCAGTTTATGCCCAAGGCAATGCACATACGGTTGTTAAAGGTAATAGTCTATTATAGTTCCTATTTGTAGCTCCTACGGATAAATAGCCTACATACTATAGTTTAGGAAGTATCATTTACTTCAGTGTCTTGATACATATCTGTTTAGGTAGGCAAAATCTAATAAGTCTTAAGTCTTGAATCAATGAAATTCCCAAGTATGTTACAGAATTTACTACCCTTAACTCTTCATTCTTGATTTTACATGGTGGTAAGTCATTTGTCCCTGTATTTTTACCTACCCACAGTTGATAGAATTTTTGGGTATTAATTAGCATTTTATGTGCAACAAACCAGTCTGAAATACCTTTTAGATCTGACTGCATCTATTCGCTTGCTGAGATTGCTGAGTTTGATGTTGTTAGAATAGATAATTACCCGAGGTACTTACCTAAGTACTGAAGGGGAATTGATGTTCCTACGAGCCTAGGGCACTGTTGCAGTCGTCAGCATACACTGAGTGTTGGGAGAGAGACACTATCAAAGGCCTTCTGTCGGTCCACAAACAAACATTAATTGAATAACCCTGGGTTATACCCTAGCATAAATTGCCTGGCTAGTGCTTCTGTTCGGCATGAAACTGTATTGATCTTTATTTATGATGTCATTTCCCTGCAAGTGTTTCATTATTTGGGCATAAAGAGCCTTCCATATGATTTTGGAAATAATCAAGTTGAAGTGAAGTCCACAAAAAACCAGACGAGTTGATTTTGAATTAAATGGTTTTATTGGTGGTTGTAGTACATCGAAATAGAGGGTGGGGGGATGGGATTGGTCGTTTGGAACTTGTCGTCCTAGTTTATAGGACTTCTTCAGGCAGTATGATTTTGGAAATAGTAGGTATAACGGTTATTGGTTATTGAAGCTTGATAGGTCTCCAGCCTTGGATATAGGGTTATGATTCCCTCTTTTACACTTGTAGGATATTCTGCTTTTAATAGAGTGTGATTAATACAATCGCTGACAATTGAGGGGTTAAACAATAATATTTCGCGGAGTTTGGTAGCGGAGATTGGTAGGGAGGTGAATAGATAGTTAGGTTGATGAGTAGGAAAGCATATGGATGGGCATGCTGATGGGTCGGCATATTTTGGTAGGCAGGTTGATGGATGGTAGGTTGTTGGGTAGGCAGACTTCTGATAAAAGAGTTTAAAAGTCAGTCGACAGTGGCCGACAAAATTACCGGAACCATAAAATAGGAAATTGTTAACATGGCTACAGGTAACCCCTGAGGGGGATTATGCTGCTCAAGCATCCGGCGCTGTTTTAACTAGTGTGGGCATATCTTGGCAGACCAGGGTGGAAGAGGATTAACTGGATTTGCAATCACTCGCGGTGGTCAAGTGCAGGATCCTTTAATCAATTCAGTGATTCGACCAAAGTCTGTTATTTAGCCAAGGTTCTACAAGCATGAATGTGCACTGTTTTCTTAGAAAATAAATCGATACGAGTAGGTACGACAACATGAGTCGCTGAATTCAATCGTTCTATTATACCGTCCATACGGATTGAAAACGATTTAAAAACATCTAATGAGCAGCCTTTATTGATCCTTATATGAAGTATACTAAGTTTCATTAGTAGTTTGTTACAATGTAGTTTACGTATCTTTATATCATGGGTATTTTGTAGATGGTACATTGTTAATATCTGAGTGATAGAGGTTATCGAGGAGCCGTAAAAAACATTTTCAGGGGCTGCATTGTTTCTGGGGATCTGAGAGCTTTCATCTGACAATTCAACATGGAAAAGACAATTGGGATACAATATGAATACGAGGACTTTATATGGACATACAGAATTAATATGAGAACTATACATGGACATATAGAATATGACTATGAGGATTGTACATATACATACATAATATGAATATGAGGACTGTACATGGAAATACAGAATATGAATATGAGGACTGTACATGGAAATACAGAATATGAATATGAGGACTGTACATGGACATACAGAATATGAATATGAGGACTGTACATGGACATACAGAATATGAACATTAGACCTGTATATGGACACATAGAATATGAATATGAAGACTTACATGGACATACAGAATATGAATATGAGGACTGTACATGGACATACAGAATATGAACATTAGACCTGTATATGGACACATAGAATATGAATATGAAGACTTACATGGACATACAGAATATGACTATGAGGACTGTACATGGACATACAGAATATGAATATGAGGACTGTACATGGACATACAGAATATGAACATTAGACCTGTATATGGACACATAGAATATGAATATGAAGACTTACATGGACATACAGAATATGACTATGAGGACTGTACATGGACATACAGAATATGAATATGAGGACTGTACATGGACATACAAAATATGAATATTAGGACTGTACATGGAAATTACATGCTCTGTACCCACCATAGAAACATTTTACAATAATACGGTGCTTGACAAGGCCGCTTTATGACTAGCGAGTAAGTGACCGATTCGAATGCGGATCTTGGCCTCTGTTGGCTATTTGGGGAAATAGTTTTTCATTGCTACTCCTGTCCTGTGGGCGGAAACCACACGCACTGCGGGGCTGAGGCAGACGCGGCCATCTACCTCCAGGGCTCCGGCCACTCGCCCTCCGGTGTCCACGCTCCCCTGAGCCTCATCTCCCATTTAAGCCGATACATATATAACTTTATTTATCTCCCAATGTCTTCTGTAATCCGTCAATAAGGAATGAACAACAATATTCTAGTGTTGGCCTACTAACAACTGTATAGATTAACCTAGCTGTTTCTTTACTGATTGACCCCCTAATGTTATTCAACGTAAATAGTCTGCTATTGGCATTCCTATAAATTTCCTTCGGATAATTTGAAAAACCAAGCAAAGAATCTATGGTTACACCCAAATGTTTGTATCTATTTACGACCTGCACTACCCCATTACCACAGTATAGTGCTGAGGGATTCAAATATTGAGATTTACCTGCAGAGCAGTAAAACAGCCTTTGTCTTGTATACGTTAGTCATTCCATTCAAAATACACCAGTTGTAAACCTTTGTTAGAGCCGATTGCAAATAGTTGTGGATATCAGTTTCCACCAAACCGCTTCCACCAAACAGAACAAGATCATCTGCATATTGCAAAAACAAGCAACCGTCAATATCATTACACATATCGTTACCAAATTAATCAAATAGAACTAGCCCCAAAACGGAGACTTGGTTTACACCGAAGTTCTTTCCTCCGAGTTCCGAAATAAGTCCATTAATTTTAACTTTTTGCTTTCGATTCAACAAGTATGATTCTTATAATAAATATGAGGATTGTACATGGATACATACAGAATACTAATATGTGAACTATACATGGACATACAGAATATCACTATGAGTATTATACATGAACATAGAGAATATGAATATGAGAACTATACATTGCCATATAGATACTAAACAAGCACTTTCCATAAGCTGTTGAGGGCCTTTACCTCTAGATTCTTAGGCTAGCTTATTCTATGGTCTGTTTGATATCTTGTGCCTGTGAACGGACAGTGCACAAGGAGACCTCGTGGGAGGGTTATCCTTTGATAACATTCAGCCTCGTTCGCTTTCTGCAGGTAAATCTAAATATTTGAATCCCTTAGCACTATACTGTGATAATGGGGTAGTGCAGTTCGTAAATAGATACAAACACTTGGGTGTAACCATAGATTCTTTGCTTGGTTTTTCAAATTATCCGAAGGAAATTTATCTACCTGACCAAAGGCCGTCTATAGGTGTTGAGTAAAGGTTACCCAATCATGGTTCTCGTTGCCGTATATAGAAACGGTCTTCATGTACGAGCCTATTATTTAGGTCAGTTGGGGTTGATCAGATACAAAACCTACCAGTAGCTATCATCGTAACAAAAACATTTGGGAATCTATATACTTGAGGTAGTAATTATGTAACTTTTTGCACATTGTTCATAAAATGTTATTTCTTCTGGAAGGATACCTTTATTGATAAAGTGGTGGATTAGTCACATATAAAATCAGCCTTGGAGGTTCACATGTACTTCGGGGAATGAACACATGTAGATGAATTTCACTTTTAAGACAAAGACAATAAAATGAGCCGTACTCATGTCATTTTCCTGATAGTTGAATATATGCTTGTTTTTGAAAGGATTAAAGAAAACTAGTTTTCAATAGATTTCCATTATGAATCAAGCAAATATAACGGGTTCATTACAAACTGGACCCAATGATATAATCTGCTAATTTGTCATCTATTAGGCAATCCCTGATTATGACAATGTCGTGATCATTGCAGTGTGTAGTGATCTAAGCAGGAACAACAACCCAATGTCCACCCTACTCTCATCGGCAGGCCCATTACTATGAATGTAATGTAATTATAGTAAGAAAAAAGTCAGATGTTGTATGGTAAATTTCGTTCTAAACACACCCGCAGGTTGTGGGGGCGCTGTGGTCGCGGACGCAAATCACGGGTTCATCTCGAGTCCCGGATACCCCCGGAATTACCCGCCATCCTCTGACTGCCGCTGGACGCTCACAGGCGGCGCCACCGTGCAGGTGAACGTGCAGGAGTTGGTGACCGAGGGCAGTGGCTGCAGCTACGACTACGTCATCCTGAAGAGTGCCGACGGAACTGCTTATCCAAGGTATGTATGTTGTATTTTAACCTGGAAACATGGCCTTTGTACTCACTTACCTACCATCCCGTCCCCGCTTGGTTGTAAGATCAATGAACAGAATAGATATCATAGTTTGTGTATTAAGGGCAATGCCCAAGGTATAATGTACAATTGATATTGATAAAGTCCATGTAATTGACGAAATATTGGTTGTGAATAAAACGGCACGAATCAGCAAAGGTATCACATGAAGTTGTACTGTTTCTTTACTTTGTTACTAGCAACTTCGAGTTAAGGGGAAAATATTCAAAAATGAAATACTGGGCTGCCGATAGCTGCGTTCAAAGTCCCGACATTCGCATTCCCAGGAAAACACCCTGCCGACTGCTCCACAAAGTCTGATGCTCTAATAGGGTCAAATACTTAGGCTACTGGTGGGTGGGGGGAATCAACGGAGTTTAGGAAGTGGGGCTACCGGCGAAAGTTGAGATCTCACGAGAAAAGTAGATAAGAAAACTACACTACTAAAGATCGATTTCGGCATGGCTCGAAATAAATCATAAGAGAAAAGATATTTCTGCCAATAGATCTACAAAAAAGAAGAACAGATTCTAATATTTTCCTCCACGAGATTCTCACTCTCGTGGCCCCTCACTCTCCAAGCCTAAGTCTGGTTTACTCTGTCCTTATGTGCGGGGAGAAGTCCAAGCAGATACTACCAGAATCGTAGTTTTTTAGATATAGTAGGTAATTAAAGTTTTTAAAAACTTTATTAGGTAGCATGAGCAAAGGGAGCTGACGTTTGCCTCGTCTTTCTACTAGTCTTACAGATATCATTCTCTGAGATGCTCAGCACTTGTCTCAGAACCTTGGTCCCGATGATTGGCTTCCATAATCTCATTTTACACTACACACAATGGGTAAAATCACGTTGGAAGGACCGAGAATCACAACTGCACAGTATGATGAATAGCCTTGGTCACATAGACCAAAGCTCTGGAATGATCTATGTTACGATAACAACAGATAGTGTAACTATTCAACGATTTTAAGCACTCATTTGAATTCACTAGTCAAGTATATGCCTATAATGATGTTCTACTCATTGCAGACTTTGTGGTGAAATAAAAAAAAAGAAATATAGCCTGATCACTCCAGCGACCATAGAATTCGTGTCTGATGGGTACCAGCAGAAAAAAGGATTCCTCATTGAGTTTTACACAGAAGACAACTCCACTTCAGGTACTGTATTCTCTTAGTCTATGAACTGTCACTTAAAGAGCAATTTCACCCCACTACATCAGTCTATATAGTACCACACTTTATCCTACCCCTAATAAAATACTCCATTGGCTTAACATTAGAGGACTGTATTTGGTCTAGGGTGCAGAAAATGAAATTTATCGCTCTAGTGGGATACAGTTGTCAAATGACGTCATTTGAAAAGCGACCAATGATTATCACTGATTATTGGGGAGTTTTATGTTATTTTTTAATTTGCTGAAGTTATTTAGATGGGGTAGGATAAATTCTAAACCAAACTCGAGTCAGTCATGTTGTTTATCGCACTCCGGCAATGTCGAGTATCACTGCGCTTGGCTCCGCCTCGAGCAGTAATACACAACATTGCCGTCGTGTGATAAGCAACAACACGACTAACTCACGTTTGTCCTCCTAAGTAATTAAACATATATCGGGTACAATGCGTTCAGCCTCAGTCTATCAGCACTTCATTCACCATATAATTTTCAGAGAATGTAGGGAGGACATGGTTATTAATAAATATGTAGGTTTAAAAAATAAGTCAGTCACGTGACCTTTTAATCAAATCAATGCGCAAAATGTAAACAACAGACGACAAACTGGCGGAAGGGTCACTCCCACCGCCAGCATGGACGAGCTCTCGTGAATGGTCTGGGGATGATTCTGAGTGAGACTCCTCAATCCAAAAAAAGACCTGACATCATATTCACATGTCTAAATATGGTATTTATAAGCCTTAATGAGTGTAAAGAACTTACACTTTTGTGGATGCATTACAATCCTACTAGTAAAAATAATAACACAAGTGGTCTATCTGAACACATGGCATAGCCAAGAAAACCAGTTGTATATCAACTGAGGCAAATTGCCACTTTATTAATTTCCACATATGTTACTATGTAGAACAAAACCAAAGAAGGAACATACTGTATACCTAATCAATTGGACTCAATAAAGAAATCTTTAAAAAAAATAAAAAAAATAACATCCCTATCTGCACGTCTCTCTGTCTGCTTGCCTCTCTCTTTTTCACTGTTTCCGTTCATATGTTTCGCTTTGTCTCTCTGTATGTCTCTCTTTCATTGTCTCCATCTTTCTCTGTCTATCTCTCTCTGTCTGCCTGCCTCTATTTCTCTATTTCACTGTCTCTTTCTCTCTGCCTCTCTGCCTTCATGTATGTCTGTCTGTTTCGCTCTTTATACATATCTATCTCTCTGTGTGTATGTAGACTTATATGCATGTACGTCTGTTAATCTATCTATCTATCTATCTATCTATCTATCTATCTATCTATCTATCTATCTACCTACCTATCATCTTTCTGTCTCTATGTTTGTCTTTGTTTTCACATATTTACTGGTGCAAACCCGACCTGATCAAAAGACGCATGACAAAGTATCATTATATCGTCCAAACTGAAAACCTTTAATAGGGTATTCAGAGGCCATCTTTCACCAATAATGAATCTATCGGTAACTACCGACAGGTTCTACTATACAGAGCCATGCTGACTGATTTCAGAACCGGCAACGGTACAATTGGGCACCACATGCCGATATACTATGCCAACTAGAAATCAAACCGAGTTGACTTTGACATTAACGGAATAAGCCGCAACTCTAAAATTGGTCTAAATGCAGTAAGTCGATTATCAGGATTACCTATAAACTTTGCCAATATGTTTAGGCCCCGCCACTGTCAGATTTTGGGGAAATAGCTAGTGTTCCCTGGGCAGTGCTATTATGTCTCTGTGTAGATGATCCTCACATTGGAGGTGAAAAGGTAGAGTTGTTCTTCACTACTGAAAATGTAAAAGGAAAAAGAACAAGGGGCCCATTGAATAATCTAGGCCAGTACATAATGACCCATTTCTGTAACCCAAGGAGACCCAGGGACGATTTGGGTCAACTTTATTCAACACTTGTGGACGACCTTATGACCAGCTAAGACCCCCCTAATAGCGAACGAACTTAAATATCATTAAATGATATAACCCTTGCACGAGGTACGGAAAAGGATCTTCATGTACGATCCTTGATTATTTAACAGGTCTCAGGGTTCCGTTGAGTAGGTTATGCCTGTACAAAGATATCTCGTAGGAGGGTTATCGTTCCATAATACTCAAGCTCGTTCTCTATAGTCTTAGCCGACCAAAGGTCTCGATTAAAGTAGACTAGCATCATCCCTGGGTCTCGTTGGCGTACAGAAAAGCCTAAATCATTCAACAGTCTTAGGATTGACCACCAACAGTGGTGCAGTCTTGCAGGTACTACCGTCGGCTGCCTGCGACTACAAGTTTGATGAACTAATATTAGCCATCCCCTTTAACGGCGAATGGAAACCCAACACTATTTGATCCTGACAGCATTGGACATCTCTCTGAGAATCGAATCTCAGGTTAACCCTTTAAGGACGCATGATGCCTGGATGCATCACCGCACTAAAGACGCATGATGCCTGGAGGTATCACCACACTAAAGACGCATGATGCCTTGAGGCATCATTATTCCAATATTAACAAAAATGTTTTAACAAAAAAATAATAGAACAATATTTATGAAATCTCCAGAAAATGTAGATATAACATCATATTTACTATTTCTATTAAAAGGAAATAAAATAGTTATGATCATGTATTATATTGCAAGATTACAAACTTGGATATCAGTTTTAGCCATTATGTGCCCGTCCTCTAGCCAGACACACTGCTACCAACACCCGTCCCTATGGGAGAAACTGGGCCCCAGGCAGCCGTCTTTAAAGGGTTAATAGTTCATTTTATCTCTTATCCTGACCAGAAACGTGTGGCTTTACAATGACGGGCGACGTTGGTGCCTTCTTCTCTCCCGGCTTTCCCGGGATGTATCCCCCGGATGCTCGCTGTGAGTGGGTGATTGACGGGCCTCCAGGAGGTGTTGTCAGCCTCACCTTCATCAGCCTGGACGTGGAGGAGGACCCCTTCTGCCGCCTGGATAAGGTCACCGTGTACCCTGGAGGCAACAACACCATCCCCACTGTGTAAGGCAATGTTCACTCTTTTCACTAACTACCTACCTTTTATTATCCATCCTATACAAAGCCCCCGTTGAAAATATATGGGGACTCAGTAAACCACTACCCATTGCATAAAACCTGTCAGATACCATAACTGTGGTATACGGATTCAAACCTGTGGTATACGGCCTCAAAACCATGGTATACGGAAAGAATAGTCCCTTTTGCTATAAAGCAAAGAAATAGTTCCTATTGTTATACCCGTTAATATGGCAATTACTGGGTTTAATTTATTCGAAAAGAAGGATAATAAATGCAACAAACGATGATTTTGTGGACAGGCAGCTCTGTAAACCACTCGCGGTTGACCTCGTAATACACTCGCTAGCGCTCATGTATTACTACGCGTCAACCGCTCGTGGTTTACGGCCGCCTGTCCACAAAACCATCGATTATTGTCTATATATACCTGGGAACACATGGCGCCCGGCATGTTTATCATTGATGAAGGAGCAGGGAATCATGAAAAATTACAAATTTGAAGGTTTGGGTTCAGTCTATGGATCGCCGAAACTAGGGTATGTCGACAGTACGCGGGAACTTCCCCCGGTCCGCTTCCCTGTTCTCTCTATTCCGTGGTCGCAAAGCGGTGGGAGGAGGTCATGTACAGATTTGCCAAGCCTCATCTACCTACATTGGGTTCAGTCTATGGGTTATTTTCTGTAAACCACTTTTTCTTTGCTCCTGTTGCCTGTGAAAAACATAATAGGGCGGATTGCAAACTGAAACTTGGAAGCAAATTCCTGCACTGGGTGCCCTCCTACAGGTATTTGGTGTGACTCTTGACCAGGACATGAACTACAAATCGCATTTAAGAAATCTGACTAACCTGCATAAATTATATATATCATGAACAAAAAAAGACCCTACATTTTGCAAAATACTGGCCTAGTAATATTTTGCAAAATACTGGCCTAGTAATCTATAATTTCACAGACAGAAAACACTGCCGATAATTCCCCACAGAGAGTGTAAGGTTGTGTGTAGAATTGATTTCAGCCCCGTCACATATTGCTTCAGAAAACAGTACGAAGGCCATTTGTAGAACTCCCCCTTGCTATCTCCGTCTCAGACTCAGGGTATACTCGACTTAGATGCACAATATCACAGGTAGTCACTGCAAATACCCTGTGCTTCAGTTTAAACGACACACGAGTCTTAAAGAGCCACACTGTGCCTTACTGCTGTTTAACTTGTAGATTGTGCGGGAAGAAGAGGATGTCGGTGGTCACCAGCACCTCCAACACCATGCTGGTAGTTTTCACCTCTGACGATAGGGGGCAGTTCCCAGGTTTCGAGGCCAACTTCGAAACCTCGAGGCCCGGTCCCCCTTCCGGACCGGACTACCCGACCGGAACCGGGAGCGGGGGCGGCGACTCCAGCAGTGGAATGGGTGAGTGTACACTTGGGTAGATTTTTTCTTAAATCAAAATTTGTTCACTTACAAATGTTGCGGTTTACCGGAGAATCAGAGAACTTAGATAACAACCTGCTGCTATTCATACATATAATATAATCGTGGATAACACCCATACTCTCGGTTCTTTTTATATAAACCCTTTAAACATATCGCAACTAAATAAGATAGCGATGAATGAATTTTACCCTAATCAAATTATGTGTACTATAGTCCTGAGCGTTTAATATGGGCAAAATCACAATATATCTAGTTCAATCAAATGCAGCATTTGTAAAAAAGGTAAACTACACTACAGCTTTTCAGGCCTAAGATTCTAAAATTGTGGTGCCACCTGTCATTTTATCAAAGAACTTTGGCCTGAGGTCATATTTCTGCTTGAATCACTGACATTATAAGTAAGCAAGTAATACTTGATTTTCCTTCAGTCCTATCTCAATCAATAATCAACATCTATTGATACTTTAAATAAAGAGTGATTTGTAGATGAGCTCCTGCAGAATACAGCTGGTAGGTTATCTTATGGATTAAATTCATAAAAGGTAATTATTGGCCGTTTCTAGCTATGTCATAGGCCAAAAATGCAAGAATATCAGAAAATCATGTTTTAGGGCTCTTTTGGACTCATTGTCATCTGTCATAATGCTCCTGTATCTCAGAAAATATCTATCACATCCTGGCAATATAGGTATCATTCTAATTGTCTTAAAATGGCTAAGAAGATAGGGTGTTTATTTCTATAGGTCATCATGATAGATTTTTCATTAAATCACTGTGAATACAGGAACGTAACATGTTTTAGTGTTTTTTACCTAAGATATTCCGATTTTCAATCTATGACAGGAAATCTTAGCCACAACACAGGTATATCAAGTATATACCAAATAGATTTTAGCTTTCTAACAATGTTTTGTCTAAAAAAAATTCTCTATTTTCACGACACAACAGCGATTTGCCTTTTTCAAATTAGAAAAAACTAGTTTTTTGTCCCATATTAAACGCTCAGGACTAGTATATGTTACCATATACCTGTGCACAAACTCAGTGTAAATACATACTGCTCCTATGGGTATAGTATTAACATTTTACACCCAGGGCACTCTGTCCAGCTTATTATCATATATTGATGGACAACATGGTGCTTCAGAGTGCTTGAAAGTCATTCAAACCATGGCCACCGTGAACATAGTGTAAACCTATAGAGACTAAATTAATGAAAATTTCACGTCAGAACACGTTTCTGGCAGAGGTGGCTCCCATGGCCACCGGGAACATGGTGTAAACATAGCATAAAGGAATACTAAGTAATGGTGTAATCTTAACCACTGGAACATGGTCCGAGTGTTAACCCAACCCGAAATCAGGAGGACCTGCGTAATAGTGAAATAATGTTTACAGGCTCTTTTTAAAAAAAAGGTTTTTATTTCTTGAAATCGAATACAGGATTAGTTCTTCCAATCAAGAAAAAAGGCTCTTTTTATTTCATGTATATCGATACTATTCTGTTAGTTTGTGTCTAATGTTCATCGATTGTATATTCATATATGTATACAACATAATGTCTCGCGATTGGTCCCGGTGCCAATAGTATCCGAAATGAATGATATTTGTTGTGCCTGAGCATTATTCTAATTGTATTTATCATACTGAAGTGTACGAAACCGATCAGCCAGCTATTGTAAGCCCAATCTTTGGGCATTTTTCTCTTCTTTAAGGGCCTGGACATACTGGAGCCTGTGTCATATATATATAGGTTATCTTCCCTAACAGTCACTCCAATTTAAATGAAATATTTTTCTTTTAAGTCCAACCACTCTTTTCCAGGTGAAGTCGGGTGTGAGTCGCAGGTGCTGAGAGGGAGTGCTGGGTCTCTGAACTCCCCTGGTTACTACGGCCCATATCCTACTGGACTCAACTGCACGTGGACCATCCTGGCTCCCCCGGGCCAAAACATCATCTTGTCTGTCGTCACCTTAGATCTGGCCCCCGCAGGTACTGGTGGGAGCTGTCCATTGGCCGGTGTCACCGTGTCGGACAATAGCCGATTGATTACCACGTGAGTGCTCAGCCTTTATCATTATCTATCATGCGCCTGATACAAAATGTCCATAGAAAACGTATGGGCTCGCGTTATTGCTACAGGAGGAGGATACAAAACCCTGTGTATTCCATGGATGGTACATGAAATAGTCCCTGAAACATGGCGTGCAGAAGAGTGCATGAGAAGATCGACAGCCATTTTATCTATTTTTCGATATCTTAAATTTCCCGTGCTGAATGGTAAACACGAAATTCTCATACTACTGTTTATATATATCTTTTATTTTTTAATTTTTAATTTTGTATATATATATTTTTCTCGTAGTTAGCTCTATGTATTATCCTCGCTAAAGCTCAGATAGATCTATACACCCACTAGTTTCAGTAACAGGTTAATATTGTCCTAGACCGTGTACAGTGACCATGATATTGTGTAATCATCCTACCCCTAATAAAAAACTCCATAGGCTTAACATTGGGTCACTGTATTCGGTCTGGAGTTCAGAAAAATGAAAAATATTGCTCTAGTGGGATACACTTGACAAATGACATAATTCGTTAATGTAGAAGTAATTTAGACCTGCGGGGTAGGATAAATTCTAAACCAAACTCGAGTTAGTCATGTTATTGTTCATCGCACTTTGGCAAGATCGCGTATTACTGCTCTCGGCTTCGACTCGCGCAGTAATACCCGATCTTGCCAAAGTGTGATAAAGTACAACACGCCTAACTCTTGTTTGGTTTCTCCATATTATCTCAACCCCTACATTTGTTTATCCATCGAATTGACATTGTTAAAAACATACCCAATTAATCCTATTCAAAGTATGTTGGTACGTCGTCCTACTGGCACAGTATGGTGGTATGCGTCAACTACTAATTCTTTAGCAGAGGTTGGTATTTAGAGTTTTTTTTCATATAGGTATATGATAGATAAATATAATCGTAAGAAATAAAGATGAAATAAAGACGAAATAAATACAATAAAGATGAAATAAAGACGGGCAGATGTCGATGTACGTTTTTCCCCGGTGGCGCAAGCCCAGGAGAGGGTAGTCGAGGGGGTCGATGCGGAGTTGGCGATACGCTCTTCTGAGGTCCGATTTCCAGAGCAGAGCGCCGCGGCCCGCCTCGACGACTACTGTCACTAGATCCGCAATAGTGGGGAGGGAGTACCGTCTATCATTTCCTTGGAAGAAGTTCTTCCCTATGCCATCATTGACGCTGGCGCCTGCCGGATAGCTCAAATCCATGATCACCCTTCTGTTTGTGAGCTCGCCTGGTTTCGGTCTAGTGAGTAGAGGACTTATCTGGGTCCAGGGGGCGAATGGCGGACATTCGAACGGCCCGAGCATGGCTCCAAGGTTAGTCTCTTTGTTTATAAACTCATCAATTGCGTCAGGGAAATTTCTTGCCGATGCGTGGTTGTCTGTGGATGAAGTCGGTGGCATTTTTGCTGAGTATGACGATGGCCATCCATATCGCAGGAATTCACATATTTGCCTATCATGGTACGGCGCGAGTAGTGCCTCCCATCGGTCACAGTTCATGCCTGAAGGAATGTCGAGGCGTGCCGACATGTAATTTGGCACTCCCGTTGCCCGTACAGATTTATAGATGTCCATATGTAGGTGTGCCACTTCATGGGCGGTCGGTTCCGGTTGTGGCCAGAGTTTCATCACGGTACCACTATACTGTATGGGAGTTACGCGACGAGCCCTAGCCCTGCCTTCCAGCGACATTGTTATTTTACTATCAGTTTCATCGTTCAACGATTGGGGGATCAGGTCATAATGGCATGGCAGCTGCTTTATTGGTGTGCTAGTATGGAGGGGGCAGTCCGTGCTCAAAGCACCAAAGTCGTCCCGCACGAGGCCGGGGTGTCCTGTGTGGTTCACGGTTTGATCCTGTAGAGTATCACACGACTCGTCTTTTCCAGTTACATCCTCCAGCTGGCGCGGATATAGGCTAGCCATGTTCAGTAGTTCATGTTGGTTGGCAGTCGCGTGCGGGTCCAGTGAGCCTTCAGCCAAGTCCGCATACGGCTGATTGGTGTGTGACACGGTCACTGGGTCATGCACAGTGAAGCGTGACAAGTCCCTGCTCCGAGTATTTTGGGCATCGGGTTGGTCACATTCGTTAGAAACAGTCACACTATCATCGGTATATGTATTCACAGGTAGCTCCGTACGCTGGTGGCTCCGTGCATCGTTTTCGGAGTGTTGT
This sequence comes from Alentia gelatinosa, assembly GCA_950022655.1. Classification (NCBI taxonomy): domain Eukaryota; kingdom Metazoa; phylum Annelida; class Polychaeta; order Phyllodocida; family Polynoidae; genus Alentia; species Alentia gelatinosa. The sequence continues at coordinate 18,144,442 of OX465592.1, forward strand.
AGGCTGTGCGTAGAGAGGGGGGCACGAGAGTAGGTGCCTGCCCGCTTGCCCTTGTTTACCTCCGGCTGCCGGATGCGAGGCCGAGTCGGTCTGCGCATGCGCGTGTTTATGTTTACACGGGGCGCGTGGCCTTGTTTACGTTTGGCCCTGCATGCGTTCGGGCCTAGGTCTGCAGCAGCTGTACGTGCATTCAAAACATTGACATCTGATTTAGGATTGTTACTCAAGGTTGGTGCATGTGGCGCCTTCCACGTAGAGTTGTATATAATCCTATCGTGAAAGCGCCTTTCCCTTCTTCCCTTTATTGTCCAAACCCCGCCTGTTGCTGCTGATTGCCAGATCTGCATCTCGTTTGGCTGTGGGGGTACATCGCACTTTTAGTTGTCAGGCATGTCGCGCAGATGTGCAGTTTTCTCACCCCCGCGATGACATGATGGCTGGGCTCGGGGCACTGATCCTTTTGAAAAGGGGCGCAGGGCGGTCCTGGGCGGGCCGTCGCCACATGTGGGGGCAGCTCCATATTTCCCGACAGCCTCTGGCTAGTCTCTTTTGCTTTTTGGCTTTGTGCAATTGGTGAGATATGGGACAGACGTGTCTGAATCCTGTCTATCTCATATGTGCTGGTCCATGCGAGTCTTCCATGGGCCACGCGGTCGCACACTTCTTCTGAGAATGCTCTCACGTTCTGCCATTGGTAACTCCGGGCATCATCCACTATGACCTCCATATGCTCGGTCATGGCCTCGCGTGTTTCGGTGTCATGCGCGGCTTTGATGAGCTGCATAAATCCGTATAGGTATTCCGGCAGGCTGAGATCATCCAGGCTAGTCTTTACTTTCTTTGACCCCCGGAACACGAAATGGCATAGAGAGGGTATTACCTTTTGCTTCCGGTCTAAGGGCGGCTCTCACTGCCTCTGCGACTCTGTCTGCCGCGTCGTCTTGAAGCTGGATCTCCCCGAGTCTTTCGGGGAATGTTGGCGGGTTCGTCCTCGCAGCGTGGTGGGGGTGTTGGTAGAGCTGCGGGCGCCGCGTCATGGTGTCCGCGCCGTCACGGCCCGATGAATCCCCCTGGTACGAGCCGGCGTCCGCACGGGCGGCGTCAGCGGTTGTCTTCTCCGTGTTGCTCTGCACAAGTTGGGATAGAAGATTGGTGATACCATCGAGCCTTCCGTCTATGGAGTTAACCCTCGCCGTCATGGCCGATATCGCATGGGCATTGTCTTTAGCCGTCGCCTTCTGCTTAGGTGCCGGCTGTTCGTTCATGGCCGAGTCGCCATCTTGGATCTGGTGCCTTGCTTCTGCTTGGGCCATTTTTGTCTGCACTCTTTCAGTAACTTGCCTTGCTACCTTCGCCTGAAAAGCTCGCTTCTTTTTCTCGGATAGTGGTTCTTTTCGTCCTCTTGTCATATCTCAGACACCCTGTGAAGAAGTTGGGGTTTTGAGTAATTCTAATAAGAGTTTGCGTATACGTCCGAGAGAGTCAGTGGTTTGAAACGAACTGAGTGTTCGCGGGCGGTCACGTGATAATCCAGCAGGGACAGACGTGTTCGATTAAACGCCTCAGGCAGTAGCGCATTCCAGGTTCACAATTACTGTCAATTTACAATTAACCACCAATGATTTTAGGTATTCAAACAGTCAAAATGGGATTGTTTTTGTTTCTTTCAATAGGTGCATTGCTCTTTCTGTTATCAATTGTCCTATCCAGTACCTTTGCTCCTCTTAATGATATCAGAGCATTTTATCATTGGGTTTTTGTTTTTTTTCTCTCTTGATTTTCGGTACGTTATGACGAATAAACGTAATAGCTGCATGTGGTTGAATTTATTTACGAAAGGATGAAAAGACATTGAGCATAATAAATCCAGCCACATTCGCATTCCTTTGCATCATTTCTTTATGTTTCTATTATTTTATCCTCAACAAGCAAAAATATAGATGAGAAATTTGCACACAGAAAATAACGTACATTCAGCGTAGCTGTCTTTATTTTCAGTATTTTCCCAAAATGTAGTTTTACATGTGACTTTCACTTGTAATTTACATGTAACTATCTTTCGTAGTTTATATATGTTAATTCCACATAGTTTATTAATTAAATATATTATATTTCTTAGTATTCCAGTTAAATAGAAAGTCTAGCTGAAGTTACAATTGAGGCTAATTGGAAATTGGCAGTAATCATACGGGAGGAATGTGTGGCGCCACCTTGCGCTTACGCGATCATGTCGCAGATGCGCACAGTACTCCACAGAGGGCGCCTCCAGCGATCGTCAAGACAGCGTTTGCTTCGGAACCTAATTTAAGACCTCGCTCAAATCACTCGCAAAGATGGGTAAAAACACCCCAAAGCGAAGGACGAAGGATCAAACGAAGGAAGTTGAAGACCAGGAAAACGACGATGTCGTTTTTAGCGACAAGTTCGCGAGCTTTGATAGGAGGTTTAGTGTTTTGGAGACGGCACTCGCGGAGATAGCGGCAAAACTCAATGGCAATGGCGCCCGCTCAGATCCAGGCACCTCAGCAAATACGGTTAATTCGCCTCCTTCGATGCAAGCGCCGACGGCCGCGACACTCCAGCCTCGAGTCCTCCAGGGCATCACTAACGGTATGGAGAATGCTTTCATCGAAAAAGTGGTGGCCTCGGCACCCGCACAACAAGGAGGAGTCCCGGCCGCCCTGGCATCCTACGCGGGAACGTCAGCCGCTACGCTGGGCCCCTTGGCACCCGACAACACGGCGGCAGCGCTCGCACGGCCGGCATCCCAGGGCACCACACTACAAGCTGCGCTCTTGGAGCAGAGGCAGGCCGCAGCCTTGGTACCACCTATGACCGTTAGGCCGGGTAGGCCCGACGACGAGGTCGAGGACCAAGTTCGCAAGATTCTGGAGACCACGGCCTCGAGGGTCACAGAAGCCGGTAAATATAAGTTTTTCCCACATTTATATGTGCATCGAGGCCCGGAAAGAGCGAAGACAGGCCTGAACGAACTCACATTGGCGGAGTATGCATGGGCATTGTTACGAATTATTAATGACGATGATTTCCCCCCCCAATACGTGGCACCGCTGGTGGTACACCTGGAGGAGGTCCTCGAGGACGCCCGGGAGTTCGACTTTGCACAGGTCCGGAGGTGGTCAGAACGCGTATTTGCAATGGTCAGTGAGGGCCGCCTACGCTTAGGCTGGCTCGAGGACACTCGCATTCAACTCCTCAGAGTTGCGATATCGCAGGTCTATGCAGGCCGCATAGCTTATGCAGTCGATAATGTCAAGGGGAAAAAGGCTAGGGACGACACAGCGAGGCCGTGCCAGCCGTTCAACAAACCGGGGGGGTGTGATAAGCCCCCCGGGCACGTGGAAGGAGGCATTCGCATGAACCACATCTGCGCTTACTGCTCGGTATATACGGGGGCATCCAACGGCCATTCGGAGGTAGCATGTAGAGTTAAACAGAGGAATCTAAGCGCGGCAAGTCCCGCAAGCGCTTCACGGATCCCGGATCAAGTCTCCACCCCCCCCCCCCAGGTTTTTCGTCGATAGGCGAGGCGACTCATCACCCGTCCCGCCTCACTTCAGCCGAAAATGTACAAGAGTTATTTGTTTGTTTACCTGCGCCTACGGCCTACACGTTGCCTACGGCCGATGAATGTGTTACGGGGGGTCGTGGCCGTCGCTGTCCCGGCGCGCCCCCCCCCACTGATTACTATGTTGAAAGTACACTCCATGTCCACGACGGAGGCGCGTTCAGCACCTCAGCAGATGAAGCGCTAGAGGGCGCCACAGGCGCGACCCCAGAGAGGCCAGGTGGCGCCGCAGGCGACGGCGAGGACGCGGCAGGTGCCCCCCCGGTTCCTCGGGTTGCGCCCCTACGGTGCGGGCCTGCCGCCTACGCAACGGTTGTGAAATCCATATGGCCGCGCCCTTCTCCTGGAGTGTGGGGGGGGCACGAGGCAATTGAGAGGGCCTACAGCGAGGCCCGGGTCTCGGGCCTCCCGAACTACCTCGGGGCTCGGATACCCGTTCCCTCGGGCATGCGGATCGACGCATGGAGGGCGGCCCTAGTCGACTACCACGACAATCAGGTCGTCGAATTTCTCGAGTACGGCTGGCCGTTGGGATTCACGGGCGCTAGCCCCCCCACCTCCACCCTACGCAACCACGCCTCCGCGGAGAATTACCCCCGCCACGTCGCGGCCTACCTGGAGAAGGAGCTCGGGGAGGGGGCTATGGTAGGCCCGTTCAGGGACCTGCCCTTCACCCCCTGGTCGGCAGTATCTCCCCTCATGACTCGCCCAAAGAGGGGCTCCTCCAGTAGGAGAGTAATAGTCGACATGTCCTTCCCCCCTGGGGGCGGGGTCAACGCGGGCGTGGAAATGGGCCCCCATCTGCCGTACGCCCAGACATGCACCCTCCCTACGGTCGCCGACCTCGCGGAGAGAGTTCGGGCTCTGGGAAAAGGGGCGTGGCTGTGGAAAGCCGACATGGCCAGGGCTTACCGCCAACTACGGGTGGACCCCCGGGACCTCCCCCTCCAGGTCGTCGCGGCCGAGGGGAGGTACTACATTGACCCGTGCTGCCCGTTCGGCGCCCGCCTCTCGGCCTCGGCATGTCAGAGAGTCACACGGGCGGTAACCTTCCTCCTGGGCCGCGGGGGCCACCACGCGTTGTCGTACATCGACGACTTCGCGGGAGCCGAGGCCACGCGCCAGGAAGCGACGGACGCCTACACCGCCTTTGGGGGCCTCGCGGCGCGCTTGGGCCTGGTCCTCGCCGCCGATAAGTGCAGCCCGCCGGCCCAATGAATGGAATGGCTAGGCATTGACATAGATACGGTCGCGATGACCCTGCGCATCCCGGAAGATCGGCTCGCCGACGTGGTAAGGGAGTGCAAGGCGTGGATCGCCCGTAAAGCCATCACCCGGGCCCGCCTCCAGTCCATCGTCGGCCGCCTCATATACGTCGCCCGTTGCGTATCACAAGCCCGCAAGTTCGTCGCCCGTGCTCTTGCCTTCCTACCTCGAGTCCCGGGAGTGGGCGTGGCGACCATCCCAGCGGCGGTAAAAGAGGACTTTCGCTGGTTTACACGTTACGCAACGGCCGCTAACGGAGTAGTCTTGGTCGCCCCACACAGAGAACCGTTCAGTATCTTCGTGTCTAGCAGGGACGCGGTCATCGTCGCTCAAACGCCCACCGCGAGCTTGCGCCAGGAGGCGCCCGGCACCGCGGCCGCCCTCGGCCCCGGGTTCCGGTTCCACGCGGTAGCCATTCTACAGGGCATTGCTACCCTCGGCGCGAGGGCGCCACCCGGGGCGGCCGTCGTCGTCCACACGGATGACATGGCGCCAGTTGAGGCCCTCGCCTCAGGCCGAACTAACGACCCGGTCGTCTCGGCCGTGGCCCGCGAGATCTGGTTGGCCGCCGCCTTGTGGGATGTTGATGTCAGTTTTGTGTACGCGGCCGTTGCGGAAGCCATCGCTCCTGGCGGCCGTTCCTCTGTAATTATCAACCCCGTATTTGACATAGATGTTTTTGCTTCCATCCTATCTAGGCACCGGCACCCCCCTGCATGCCCAGATGATGGCATCCCTGGCGTCGGCTGAGGCCCCCTCGACGCGCCAGAACCACCTCATTCAGGCCCAGGCCTACGTGCGTTTCGCCGTCTCATCAGGATTCGACCCTCGCTGGCCGACCGTTGCCTACGGGGCCCTCTACACCCAGGCCCTAGCCAATTCATTTCGGGCCCCGGCAACGGCCGCCAATTATCTATCAGGAGCCCGGACCTGGATACGCCGCCATGGCGGGGACCCGGCACCGCTTTTTGCGGACGAGGTCCTCGCGGTTCAGCGCGGTACCAGGCGCCTCTCCACCCACATCCCGGCACCCGCCCCTGCAGTTCGCCTTCCAGAACTCCGGCACGTGCTTCTCTACTTATCCAGGGCCGGGCCCTCGGCCCTCGTCCTCCGGGCGGCACTCCTCATTGCGTATTTCACCTTTCTACGGGCCTCGAACCTCGTGTCCCCGTCGTTGACCTCGTGGGGCGGCCCCCACACCCTACAGCGAGCGGATATACAACCCCAGCATGGACTCCTCAGGATCCACGTGAGATCGACTAAAACACGGTCACGTGCGGCCCCCCCTCACGTGGTCGATCTCCCGCGCTTGGCGGATCCGCTGATCTGCCCGGTAGACGCCTATACCAACTACGTCGCGGCTGTTCCGGCCCCTCCACGGGCGCCAGCGTTCATCCTCTCATCATCAACCCCTTTGACCTCTCGGCCGTTGTGCGCCGTCATGCGCGCTGCCCTGGCGGCCGTGGGATTCCCGGCGGCCGAGAGAGTGACACTCCACTCCTTGAGGAGGGGGGCAGTCCACGATGCCGTGGCTGCGGGGGTTCCCCAGAGTGTCATCTCCCATCATGGCACCTGGAACAGTGCCACGGGCATTAGGCCTTACTTACCCCCGTCGGGAAGGACGTCGCTCCCTTCCTGACTGTAATAATAAGTTTGGCATTTATGCCTATGCCCTTTGGCATGATTTCTCACGTTTGAGAACATTTTCTATTTCAGGGCTATTTACTACGGACACTAAATACTCATGACTTTTCTAAGATTACGATGTTCACATTCCATGTAATCTACAGTTCTATGAACGTGTCTTACTGAAATAAATCCCCTGTATTCCAATTCCGCCTCCGTTATAATTGAGGCTAATTGGAAATTGGCAGTAATCATACGGGAGGAATGTGTGGCGCCACCTTGCGCTTACGCGATCATGTCGCAGATGCGCACAGTACTCCACAGAGGGCGCCTCCAGCGATCGTCAAGACAGCGTTTGCTTCGGAACCCGCCCACCCGCACCGTTTTCGTCAAAGACTCACGTTCTAGGGCATTTATGCCTATGCCCTTTGGCATGATTTCTCACGTTTGAGAACATTTTCTATTTCAGGGCTATTTACTACGGACACTAAATACTCATGACTTTTCTAAGATTACGATGTTCACATTCCATGTAATCTACAGTTCTATGAACGTGTCTTACTGAAATAAATCCCCTGTATTCCAATTCCGCCTCCGTTATAATTATGATGCTAACCTAAGATTGAATAATATATCATCATCATCATATTGGTCATATTATCATAGTATTGGTCATCAATCCTAGGGCTGGTATTTAATATTGATTACGTGATTACTTTGCTCTTATTGTATGAGCTTGCTCCGTTTTCTAATTTTGTTTTGTTTTGATAACAACACCACAACCACACTTATACAGCATATATTTACTTGTTGACAGATTCTGTGGTACCTTACTTGTTGGTAGTAAAAGGGAGCTGCTGAGTAAAACCAATCAGCTGACCGTCAACTTCTACTCGGTAGAGGCGGGCAACGACCACACTGGTTTCCTCCTGCACTACTCCATCACTTTTCCCCCTCCCCCGGGTATGCCTGCAGGCCCGGGGACGGGGGGAAGCGGCTTCGGTCCACCCACGGGAAGTGGTATGGGTGAACTAGGGACAGGAATTGGGATCGGGACAGGTAAGTTCCCAATCGTTGAATTATATGATTTTTTTTTTTTTTTTTTATTCAGTTGAAAAATGACTAGGTACATTCGCCCATAGGCGTTCTTCCACGTACCGGTCAACGGTTGCAAGGACATAGCAAGACAAGATATTTCATAGTGCAATGATGACCAAAATTGGCAATTACTAACCGTATTATGATTAACTGACTGATGATAGAAAGAGTGGTGACTAGTGTAGTCCAATGACGATTCCATACTTATCACTCGGATACTCACTGATTATGCTTATAAAAAAAAAGAAAAAAAAAAGAGAGAGCTTAAAAACAGACTACAATGAATATCATTAACAACTGTAAAACCATGGATTGAACATTTGTATTACACGCCTCATATTCCGCAATTGAAATAATGTATCGAGAATGCTAATAAACACTGCTCGTTTATTAAATTTTTGTTTAGAAAAATAAAGGTTTACATGAGTTTTTCAGACACAACGTGTACATGTCGAAACACATAACCTTTCATATTCAACAACAACAGGGCGTTAAACAATAAAGAAAGAAAACTAGTATAGATAGAAAAAGAAGATAAAAATGATTATGTTGCCAGTTTTTTATTTTTATTTTTATTGCACTGTAAGGGAAGGGGGTACATACAATGGTCTCTGCTTTAGCAGTTATTCTGACCATTGATCAAAAACGTTTACAAAATTCCGTCGGTAACTGAAACTATCATTCTTAATATATACAGAGTGATATGACAAAATGATGATGGGGTTTGTTGATTAGAGTTATTTCTCGCAAAATATTTTTGAAAGTAGCTATCGCGTCGCCAGTCTGCGCATCTTTTGACTCATCTTATAAATACATGTAATCTTCTATTTATCAGAAAAGCAACTCTCAGATAAACTGAGTTTTTCAGATGTAACACTTGGTTTACAGCAGTATCAATGATACGTGATCACAGTACACTTTAACCAAGCGGAATCTGTTCAGCCAAAAAAGGGCCGTATAAAGACGAAGGTAACGGTGGGTGAAGAGGAATAAGAATAACTCTTTTAAGCCTTTATAGGTATGCTTCAATTTGTCGCTTGAAATCCTTCATGTTGGCTTGTTGTTGCAATGTTTCTGGCAGTGCACCCCACGCTTAAGTTCTCTGTAGTAGGGCTTTTGCACACAGGTACTATTTAGAAGGAAACTCACAAGATGAAAGTAACTTGGTCTGTACTCCATCAGTTAGCATCACAATATCATTCAAATTGCTTAGGTAGATCAAGTTAGGAACATATAAAGCTCCATGTTCATGTCTTGCCTACCTTCTCAAATCCTGCCTTCTGATTGGCCAGTCGCTCATGACGTCACCTTTCATCTCTCTGCCATGTCCATGGTGTAGTATCTAATATTATCTCACCCCTGGAATAAATATCCATAGGTATAGCAGTCCGTTCTCCATGGTCTATATCCTGTGTGTCGTCCATTCTCTAGGTGTGTACACGGATGAGATGAATACAGAAAGCAACTCGTTTTGGTCAAAGAAGTAATTCTCCAACTCGTTTGAATGTTTTGTGATGTTCACTCGGCTGTCGCCTCGTTCATATCACTCCGCATCAAACTCGTGGAAAACAACTTTGACCAAAACTTGTTGGTTTCTTCTTTAGGACTTTGCGCAGGTAATCATTGCGCATAATTCTTTTTAGGTGTTATTCCTTTGGCTAAGCTTGTACCAGGGGTAGGATAAACTACTATTGTGCATATTATATTTGTTCTATAGGTTCCTGCGTCATTGGCATTCCTGTTTTAGTATACCACATCAATATATACATATTCTATATGTGTTCCTTAGGCTACGGCGTCACTGGCATCCCTGTTTTATTATTGCACTATAATGTATACGTATTTTATATTTCTTCATCAGGTGTGTTTAGGTGCAACAACAGCGTAATAATCCCTTCTGTCGACACGTGTAACGGGGTCAACAACTGCGGCGATAACTCGGATGAGTCGACCCGAGCAGGGTGTGCAGGTGAGCTACACAATCTCAACTAGTTGTTGACCCTTCAGGGATGGAAGATGCCTCCCAGATGAACATGTTCTATCTTGAAAGTTTCGAAATCATGTTCATATGATTTTTTGTGTGGATTTTTAAAACAATTTATTAAACTCAAGATGATCGTAAAGCAGGCATCGAGCTGCTAGATCTGTCAAAGATATTTCGGTTGATTAATTTTTCTAAAAATTTTTTTTTAGAAAGCAGCTATGTTCATATGATTTATCAACTCATTTGAATTAAGTTACTGTTATGTCATGTCAATTCACCATCAATGTAATTGTTTTACACTTATATTTACGTATTGCAAGTTAAAGAGGAATTATGTTATCTCAGTGTCACAAATCTCCCAAATGAAGACATGAATGATCTTGATTAACCTTTACCTTACCAATGATGCTTCAGGGCACTCCCGTACCTAGTGTAAATGATGCCTCACGGCATCAGTTTCCTTTATTTTGATTAAATATCATTTATCTCAGCTGATTCAACATGGATCTTTATAAATTTGTCAGAGATTATCTAAAACACCTTCATAATGGTAATTAATAAATAGTGTTGTATTTATCACCAAGGAAACATTGACAGACAACTTTAAATAAGGTGGAAAAGAATAAATATCCTCAACAATTATAACATAGGCCTGCACTACAGAGGTGGTCCGGTGACTGGCATGCTGCATTTAAAGACATGCACCTTCGACCAGGTCCTGTAAGGAAAGGGTTAGAAGAATCGCCTTCTGTGTTCGTCCCTATAATAGGAGGAGATGTCACGAGTTTGAGTCTGAGTTTATTTATGCCACGCATTTTGTTGGCTCAATAATTTCACGAGTCGAAGACGAGTGACATTACGGAGCCAACAAAATGAGTGACATAAATAAACTCAAACATGTGGCATCCTACCCCGTTTCCATATTTTTTCAGTATCAGAAAGTAGTGACATAAACAACACTTTATGTCACATCCGTGACATAAACAAATCCCATGTTAAGCCCATGGCGTTTTTTATTAGGGGTAGGATAACGCATGTATATATGAATATGTTCCAGGCACATTTACATGTCGCGACGGCGACGTCATCAGGGGTTATGAGAAGTGTAATGGTTTCCGGGACTGTAAAGATGGCTCAGATGAGGACAGCAGTTATGCCCAATGTACAGGTTTGTTACATTGTTTTCTAACCCTTTGTTCAACAACTAAATATCAAAACAGAACGAGGCAACGTCCTTATCCCTAACCTATGTTACCGTGAATGACAGTTATTAGAACTGCCCCTAACCACTGTAACCATAGTGCACTGACAGCTGTGACATCATTGATATTAACAACCGTATCCCGGGAGTCTCTACAGTGATCTGTAGAGTGTTATACTGTTATATTGTGCAGATAAATGCAAGTGGGACTTTAGTGTCCAACTAAGTGGGATTATTATCAAGGTTTTGCTGGAATCGGCTCATCAGGCATTAGGACAGAGAGGGCTCCCAGGTGGGTGGGTCTACCAAGTCGAGGTAGAGAACGTCAAACCACGGCAGTGCTACCAGAGGAAACCTTCCTGATCCTCTAGATTCCTTTGTGGTGTCCTCTGGTGTCCAGAAATGGATACGGCCTTTTTTCCCGTTGGTTCACCATATAAACTGCCCTTTTTATGAGTTCATATCTATGTAAAGCCGTGTTGTTATGATATATCATGAAATGATATATGATAACCATAGATAAGTTATTATAGAATGATGAAGTCTATGGCTGAGAGTTGGCTGTGAAGGGCATTCAGGCATTTATTATGGATCATTGACTCTTGCCAAATGAAAACGTTTTCTCCAGTGAAGGCGGAGGTATGTAGACGGTGAAGGATCGCCGATGAGTGAGGCCGTCTCTACTCTGGCCACCAGAGCACACAGACGTTAGCTTTGGTGGAAGCCGATCTGAGCAACCTTGACTTACACTCGCCTAGCTTATCTTCTTACAACCAGGATCAGAAACTCTGCTGGAAGAGTGGATCATTCTTTCAGCAGATCTTTTGTCGTGGTTATCCGTCACAACAGGCAATTGTCGTGGTTTTAAATTGTAGTGCTCTCGAAGCCCCTAGCCATATCATTTTTTTCTTTTTATGTGTATTTTGATAAAGAGACCATGAAGTTAGGCTCTTTTTTTTATTATCAATTAGCTAAGTTAATAATGGTTTGTAATGAGTATTTGTATTTGTATTGAGCTCTCAGTATATATATAGAAACAATTCTGGGTGGTGAGTGACGCTTCAACCGCTGGTGGGATCTGTACCTTACAGAGGTGACGCTTGTAGCGCCAGTAGCGGGGTTGGCCGTCAGTAGCGCCACCTGGGTTTATAGTCAGATATACCCGGGAGCATATCTTTACAATATATATATATATATATTTACTATATACCCATGCTGTATTATACTGTAAATATGCACCGTTTTGGCATATGACGTAAAAATACTGTACGGTCCGTACACTAAAATACGGACCACCTAACTATACACATTTATCAAAATTTTGGTTGTTAAGTATAATGAAATTGATCTTTTTTTAAAATTTCGGTTATATAGTAAATATAGAACGTCCAACCATGCTTGTACAGGTCACAGAACTCGATGCTAATTTACCGTTTGTACGGAACTCTGCGTAAACGCCTCGGTCCATACAAACGGTAAATTAGCATCTCATTCTGTGACTTGTACAGCATGGTCAGGACGTTCTATATAAACACTTGTGTAAAAATTGTTCGGTCCTCTCTATCTTACGCCTTGTGTGAGCATGTTATAATTGTATGCACTTAACATATCCTCAGATATTTACTTGTGCAAAAACGGCGGCGTGATCCCCCGGAGCTACTTGTGTGACGGATACCAGGACTGCTCGGATGGATCGGATGAAGGCGTCGAGGGATCCTGTGTGGGTGGGTCTTCCACGAGCCCCTACTCTTTTTTTCCTTTTTTTTCTTTACTTTATTGCATCTCTCTTAACAACGAGTTTTTCTGATACAATCTTCAGACGTGTTTACATATATGGCATCCAACATAATAGAGACGTTACATTACATATGAGAGATTGAATTACGATCGTAGAGTCGATACATAGCCATCAAAAGTAGAACTGGTAATGGTCATGAGATGAGAGGTTGAAGGAATTAACAGGTAATCAATGGGTCAATAGTCATGATGTTATTTGATTTAGGCAATCAAATTGTTTCCAAATTCATTTTAAATTTATCCAGACTTTCACTCATTTGGCAATCGGCTGTTAGGGAATTCCACAGGTTTGCCCCTCTGATGTAGGGGCTTCTTTTGATATGGTTACTTCTCGTTAAGGGAATTTTATAGTTGGTTTTGGAAGCCTGTCTGGTTTGTCGAGTCTTTACTTCAATCCAGTCGGCGTTCTGCCGATTCTTAAACATAATCGTGGCTAACTGTTTACGTCTCCTTTTCCACAAAGGAGCGATTCCCATTTTTTCATACATACATACATACTCTTCCTTATCTCATAGGTTTAATGAACACGTATCTAAGTGGCATCACTTGTTCAATGACCTTTCAGATATCCTCAGCTTTTTTTTTTAGAATATGTTGGATATCCAAGGGATATAAACCTGGCTGTTACTTCAGGAGGCCAACCATCGTCAATCAAACCAAGCGTTATGTACAATCCTATGAATAGTCAATGTATTAATCACAGATCTATAGATTTAATTCTATTTGCTGTTTTCTAACTGGGATTTTCAAAATCAAAAATAAAACCTTCAACAGATCACTGATATGGTATCTATTGAATAAACCGTAATAGTAAGTATTTGAAAATATTCGATATTCCAGAAAAGGTGATAAAAATGTTCCTGACTTAAAAGGGTGGTTATCATTTCAGTCTATGTGATATGCTCTTCCTTAGGTTCCTTGTGCCTGGCCGATTCCTGTTTGAATAATGCCACTTGCACAACCCACGATGTCAATGGTGCCTCGTCCTTGATGTGTGCATGCCCACCTCAATGGAGCGGTCCGCGCTGTGAGACAGGTAAGTACATTTATCCTACCCCTAGTAAAAAACCGCCATAGATTTAACATAGGCAAATTTTATGTGGCAGGCCGTGACATAAAGTGTTTTTATGCCACTAGAGTAGTAACAATATTGACCAATGAGAGCAGGATGTCAGCTACTAAGAAAAAAGTTCTGTTGGTCGTTGACTCAATATTTATCTTTTAGTAATACAAAAGTATAGACGGGGTAGGATAAAAACGAAACCGAACTAGAGTTAGACTTGTCAGTGTCTATGCCACTCTGGTCAGGTCTGCTCCTCACTACACTCGGATATGCCTCGTGTAGTAATACATGACCTGCCCGTCGTGGCATAAACATTGACAAGGCTAACTCTTGTTCGGTTTCTACTAATTATTACCCACCCAATACAGAGTCTCCATACTAAGCCTATGGAGCCTCCAGATCGCTACTGAGTAGAATACCGCTTTTTTTGGCCACCTAACGGGCATTATAGGAACTATTGATATAAACAATACACGGGGCTTGCGTCAAATTTCTAATAATTTTATAGATAATAATCATTCGAAAGGTGAGTAATAAATATAACATTACCATGATTTCGATCTGTGTGGCCGTATTCTCCTTGTAGTTGACGCTACGCAATACTCCTCGCTATCGCTTTGAGTTTTACTTCGCGTCAACTACGCGGAGAATACGGCCACTCAGATCGAAATCATGGTAATATTGTGTATTTATTACCCACCTAGTACAGAGTCCCATGCTAAGCTTATGGAGCTTACAGATCGCTACAGAGTAGATACGGACCTCCGGAATCTCCTATAGGCCTCGCAACCATATTGGGGACTGAAAACTAGTTATTTTTGACTTGCTATACAAAAGTTCTCATAACTTAGGCTGTAAAAAAAGACACATATTTACAAAGGGTACCAAAATCAAAGCTCAGTTTAATCAAGCTGAGATTTTTTTGACGATCATTGTGATACCTTAACTTTCACTCTACTCATAGGAGAAGTCAAAATGGACTGTTTTGTTATCAAATAAAAAAGTAGCAAAAAGCCCCGCTCTGTGATATATGCCATATGTTAAAGCATTGTCGTGGTAGGCAGAAAATGGAGAAGTAGGGCTTTGTTGGAAATGATGCAATATTTTTACATTATGATTTCAGACAATGCTTTTCCCTTAGTTATTAATTACAAAAAAATTAGATAAGCAGGACAAATTAGATAAGCAGCACAAGTCAATCTATAAGAATTTTTAGGGAAACCCTTTTTGTATCCGAATCCCACCTTAGTCCCTAATATGCCTTCCTGACCTATAGGAGAATACGGCTTTTTCGGCCACCTGACGGGCGTCATAGTAACTAATTCATATAAACAAAGCATGGCGCTTTAGTCGAATTTCTAATAATATACTATACTTTTTTCCTGATAATTACTCGAAAGGTGAGTAATAGAAACAACATTACCATGATTTCGATCTGTGTGGCCGTATTCTCCCTGTAATTGACGCATAGTATTATATATATATATATATATATATATATATATATATATATATATATATATCGGAAAGGAATCATGAAAATAGATTGATTCTTACTTAGATTTCCACTTATTTCTAAGTTGTCATAACACATACAATTTCCTGGAGGCATCTTCAGGACTGAGACAATTTTGTCAGGTTAAGGTCTGATAGGCTTTAGAGCATGATAGTGTTTCAAAATAGTTTCAATTGACTGATTTTGAGTTCATCAGAAAGAGGTAAAAACTTTATTTGAGTAAAGCAAATGAATTGTATTAACATTTGATATGGATAATATGTCAAATTGATAAATTTGCTTTTGATATATGATAATGCGTAATCTCTTTTGGTATAAATGTATCTTGTGCACATTGCTAATTAACTTAATACTTTAGACAACATATTTTTGTTCTTTTATTGAATAGACATCGAGGACAACTGCAGGACCAAGCCTTGCCTTAACGGTGGAACCTGCTACGACCAGCCACAAGCGTTTCTCTGCGCGTGCGTAGTTGGGTTCTTAGGAAACCAGTGTGAGACAGGTAGGACTTCCAATATGATGGAGATTTAAAAAAAAAAAGACCAATAGACTGATTAAAACCATTTTTTTCCACGCTCATCCATCAATGATGAACATACCTCTTGTTCCTAGTATCACCCTTTTATTGCTAAACTACACACAATGTATAGCACTATCGTTACATGCGTTGTAGCCTGGTGTTATCAGCCTATATTTTAGGCTTTATTCATGGAATATCTAAGGAAACCTCTATTGCAATCAAAGTATAAATGAGAGTTACCCTTTCGGTTGAGTGAATCTTATTCGATATCATCAAATGTAAACGACTGTAAAGTATTTTCATATCAGAGTTCAGTGGGGTCGCCATCGGCATAAGTGCCTATAGTTTGAAAGATATTGACTGTCTATTGTTGTGTGATTTCCAGCGGTTGGCGTTAGCGAAGTCTTCAATGTCAGAGTGTCTAATGCTGAGGGCACTAACAATAAGACGTGTGGGAACACAGATAATCCCTGCCAGTCGGTGGAGTAAGTCTACAACTCTATCCTTTGTCTTATACAAGTATAAGCAACTTTTATTTCAGTACATGATACATAAAATTATCCACACCTGCATAATGATGATACAGTAAGTTTCATGTAATTTGAAGTAATATGTTAGGGCAGTTGTGATACAAGAATAAGTACATATGCCTTTACAATCTCGAGGTCCCATTGCGATACAAAGGCAAGTACATTTCAAACGAGAACCATTTCGTCCACATTAACGACTTTTCCGAATACTATCGCGTTATCCAACCAATCAGATAGTAACAGAACATTGTCTGTGTGAGTGTGCCGTTGAACTTTTACAAATAATTTCCTTTTCTAAATAAATCTTGTACATTTTCCTAAGTTTAGTCTATAATTATCCCGTCTTATGCATGATACAATAGCGTGAAAGACGGACAACGTTGAGGCGGGGAATGGTGCCGTCCTAGATTGTGTTTACCTACCACATATAAAACGTGTCAATTCTGTTGGACCGGCTTGGAGTTTCTCCAACACATAGTGAAAGAGTGAACCAGACTAAGGCTTGGAGACTGAAGAGCCACAAGATTCAGAATCTCATCAACACAAAACTTTAACCTGGTTTTCTTTTTCGTAATTCTAAACTCAGCTATCCTTCTCATCTTATGATTTGATAGAATTTGATGCTGCATTTTCATATCTGAGACCACAACCGTATGGTTGCACATGTCAGTGCTTAAATCATTGTAATTTCCAGACATTGGCTCATGCCTGTGTCATACTGAAATAGTCTATACAGAATTATGGTGGTTGTTTTGACAAAATCCTGAGCATTGCCACCGTTTTACCTGTATCACGCAAAATAATACTATATGCACGTTCGCCGGTATCCCCTAGAGGCCATGGCGAGATGGGAGAGTCCATACAGAATTTAGAAAAGGGAGGTTTTTAAATATGATACGGCGTGTAATAATCTGAGGGAGTGAAGACCTGTCCATGGTGGCTCTAGCGGCGATGTCGCTACAGCTATTATTAACTGAATTGAAAAAGTAAAGAGAGAAGGCAATCGAAACGCTGACTCTACTAATTCTATGTCGCCTTTCCAGATACGCCATCGCAAGGTCGAAGGCCGGGACAGTGATCACCTTGACAGCAGAGACAAACCAGACAGCCAACTACACAATTCGGGGGATGCTCATCTCGAGGTCGCTGACGTTATCCGGGCCCGATTCTAACACAGTCCAACTCCAGTTTGAGAACACAATCCTAGCGGGCAGCTCCGGCAATTCAGTCTCTGTGACAATCACCCAGCTGGATTTAACAGGCGAGATGTACCTCGGAGACGCAATCCTTCTCGTCCGGGACAGCAATGTAAACAAAATGACATTCCAACAGGATTATCAAAGACGGTCACCCACCGGCAGCATTGAGTACTCGTTTCTAGACACGATAGTTCGAAACTCAAAGCTGCTTAGTCAAAACTGGCAGTTAGCGCAATCACAGGACAATGTTAATTATGAATTATATTCAGCGAAACTCACCATTGGCCAATGCTCACTGTTTAATACGGTGATCAATATCACTGCCTCTCCGGCAGATGTGCGCCTGGGCGGAGTGGGCTTGGCAGGGTCACGTGGTGTCCATGTGAACGCTGGGATACCGACGAGCTCGAAGAAGGAGTCCTCAACGGGTGCTAGCACTGCTACTACAACAACGGTCTCTATCAAGACATGTGTGTTCCAGAACTCACAAGACCTGGGCAATATGACTGCAGCAGCAGCTGTGTTTGTTGTCCTCAAATATGGCAAGTTTTTCGTTGATGTTGCTGACAGTACTTTCCAGAATCAGGCGCGGGCAATTCATGTTCAGATAGTTGGGTCTAAAGAAGGGACAATGAGGATTAATAATTGCCGATTCCTAAGAAATAAGGCAAGTGGACCTGGGGGTGCTATATTCTATGAGCAGGAAACGGGAGATGTGACGACTAAGATCAAGTCATGTGTGTTCAACAACAACGTGGCCCAAGCCTTCAAGTTGGTCGGCAGCGATTTCAGCATTAATCAAGTGTCTAAAATCACTGGCAGTGGTGGGGCTATAGCCATAGCTGTGCAGCCTGCTCCAATGCAAAGCGGCGTAGTGAGAAACTATGCAGTCATCAAGGAATGCACCTTCCGTAATAACACTGCCGAGAACTATGGAGGGTCGCTCTATTTCAGTGGAGGTGTTTCGGCGACCGTGGAGCGGTGTAACCTGACAAACGTGGAGCATGGGAAACTGAGACCAGCAGTGGGCGACATCCTCGAGTCCCGGGGCAATTTACTACTGAGAAGCACCAGACTCGCCGTCCAATCAGCAATCGGCAAAATCGCCATCCTGTCCTACAGAGCGGACAAAGACGGCTCCTTTATGGAGTCCACCGATCTGGAAATATATTGTCCTCAAGGCTATCAAACCAATGAGATTTTTAACGCAGTTAAAATCAGCACGAATACAACTCGGTCGCCCATTGAGTCCCTGTTGTTGTACTGCTCACCTTGCAGGAAGGGGTCGTATACGCTGGGCAGGTCGCACGCTTCCATCACAGGCATAAATGTTCTCCACAACACCATCAACACGTGCAATTCCTGTCCCTACGGAGCCACATGTGATGCCAGGGTGAACGCCAAGTCCAACTTCTGGGGAGTACCAGAGGCTGATGGGCGCGTACTCATGTACAGCTGTCCCGATGGGTACTGCTGCCCTTCACAAACATGCAACAGCTTCGACATCTGTTCTGAAAACAGAGAAGGTCCTCTCTGTGGGACGTGTAAATCTGGTTATTCCGAGTCATTATTTACTACCGATTGCCTCCCTAATCCAACCTGCTCCTATCTCGACGCTGTTTGGATAATCATTGGACTTTATGGCCTGGCGTACGTTCTCTTCTTCTTTTTTCAGGATGAGATCATGCTTGTTGTGGGAAACTTTGCTCACTGGATAAAAAAGCACCTGAAAAGGTGTGGGTGTTTACCATCAAAGGATGAGGTGCAGCCAGAGAAAAATGGCGATCATGGAGAAGATAGTGATGCTTCGGATGCTTTCCTCAGTATATTCCTGTATTTCATACAAGCTGCAGATCTAATGAAAGTGAACGTTCTGTATTCAAGCGACCGCAGCAATCCTATTCAGAACTTTCAGGATTCGATTCTAAAAATATTTAGCTTTTCAACGTTTGGGATAAATTCTGATGTATGTCTATTTGAAGATTTGTCAGCAGTGATGAAATTCCTCGCGAAGACTGCTTTTATAGTCTATCTATTCGTAATCTGGGCAATATTATTCATTTTTGCTGGTATAATACGCTGTTGTTTTAAGAGTGCAGGCCAGAAGGTAAAATGGATCGTACCTATTACAATGAAAGCTAAATTCCTTGGTGTACTTGTCAACCTAATGTTATACACATACCAATATTTTGCTGAAAACTCATTTGCTGTCCTTAAATGTGTAAAAGTTGGCATGGGTATAACTCCCGTTCTCTACATAGATGGCACTGTCACCTGCTACCAGACCTGGCAATACGGAGTAATAGCCTTTGCTGTTGTCTTTGTCTTTCCGTTCTTCATGGTCCTGATGCTTGGCCCTGCCTTGTTGAAGCACAGACGCATTGGTGTTTTCACATTCCTGGTGGCGATTCTGCTCCCTCTCCTTGGAACTCCGATCCTTCTCTACAAATGGTTCAAATGGAAGAGATCCACAAAGAAAGCTACGGATAACAACTTCAATAATAATTCCTCTACTGATGAGGAGGAGAAGCTTATCGGGTCTGTGGACACCATCAGTGAAATTCTCACAAGTGCGTATCGGGATGATTTTGGAGGTGGGTTATGCTGGGAGGGCATCATTGTAATGAGAAGACTCATTCTTGTTCTCATGGCTACACTCATAACTAATGTTCTCTATAAACAATCGGCCATTCTAATCCTTGGATTCGTGAGTCTGGGCACCCACCTGTTCTCAGTGCCTTTCTCTGCGCCTATCAACAACGGCCTGGAGACCTTATCTCTTTGCACCCTCCTTTTTATCACCGTGGGCAATCTGGTGAAGGCAGTATACGTGGAGGCAGGCAATGTCCCCGTTGGTAATGCAGATGAGCTTTTAGCTGTGTATGACTGGATTGAGATTGTCCTCTTAAGTATTATTCCAATGGTCCTCATGGGAATCGTTGCTCTGGCAATAACCATCAGAGTAATTGCCTTTTTGGTGAAGCAGTGCCGGTTGTTGTGTGGAGGATGCGGCAGCTCAACACAACTGGAGGAAGGATTTGATGTACTTCCTCCACATCTTCGTACCTCCCGGCGAAAACCGAGAAAAAACCTCTCATCCGTGCAGAAAAATTGGAATGGCAAACATCGGTTACGGTTTACTAATTCTGTAGTTGATAGGAACGAAAATGGAAATTCAGAATTGCACCGAAACTGGGAAGAGCTCTCTAGCTACGACCCCGGTACAGGACCCCGTCCTCGACGCACAGGTGACCGCAGTCCCGCCTCTACTGGCCGTTACGTGAAGAACGAAGCCTTCACGGCCCCCAGCACGGCGGGAGGAGACACGGACTGGAGGGGGCCACACGCGGGCGGCATTCACACACGATCCACGTACGGTCAAATTGGAAACTTTTATCATCCCTTTCCCAGCGGAACGATGAACAGTTTAGAATTTGGAGATTCCACGACTACAAGGGGATATGATAGCTAGCAAGACCCCAAAGTTAGTATGTTATGAACTTTAAAGATGTTGGTATTTTAATATGAGCAAACATTGACTATTGTCTTACTGCTTAGATAAATCCTCCCGGGGATGCATGCAATTGTCCCTTTGTAATGAATTTACGTTTGGTCTATTTATGGATATGGGAAGGTATGTTAATTGATATGTAGTTTTATTGTAAATAGAATTTTTAAACAAGCACAACTCAACAGCAGTCCGTAATCGGTTTGAGTGATGGCTTTATTCAGAACAGCAGTTTTCTCAACGTTTCGGCTTTATAGCAGCCTTTTTCAAGTGATAATAGTGTATAATGGGGTATATGAGGTCCTTAAATGAGCACATAAATCCAATTCGTTGTTGCTATAGTGATATAACAGTTATTTTCCTAGATGGCACATTTCGATTATTGTAAATAAAAGATGCATTCTCAGAAACTTCAGGGAAGGATGAGGCGTTTCTTGATAATTGATATAAATGTATCATATGCTCTGTATGCCGAACAAGAGGAGAGGCAAACTTCTTATTTCGAGTGGTATTTAAATGAGCTTTTATCAATTAGATCATTTGTTATTGCATTTAAAACACTGTTCCGTTACTAAATAAGCAAGACAGTTTTCTTGTAATTCACTGGGCCAAATCTGCTGTTATGAAACACAAAAGGTATAAGAATATAACTTTCATTGTAGGTAAGTTAGTGTTAATTATTTACATCAAGTTATTCAAATAATATTGTTTATAAAATTCAATTAATTTGAGAGACAATGCAATAATAATAATAAAACAGAACATATCACTACTGAAATACTGTACTCATTCTGAGGGACATTCTACCAATCTTGTCCTCAATATCATTTGTAGATGAAATACTTTCTTTAGAGAATAGTTCACATGGTCGTATTATAAAGGTGCTAGCAGAAGATGTTATAAAGCATCCGACACACACCAGAAAGCACCAGGATATTTAGTGAATAGGGATGTTCGTGTTGAGAGGTCTGAGCAGGTGGTATCCTACTTACATTAAACCTGTATCATCATAGACATGGATTGCCCAATAAATGTTCTTAAATCATTCTATTCCAATATCGGCTAGTTATTCTTTATATCATGATTATGTTTTAGGAGATCCTAACTTTCTCTCAAAGTGTAAACCTAGATTTAAACCGGATGCAAGGCAGAAGTTGCTCGAAACGTTGGCCAGAGATATCATTAAAAATTTTACAAGTTACGCAAGAGTCTGGATTTATTTCACTGATTACACCACTTATCTCCTTCATAAAGTCTAACCCAGTATATAGAGAGAAATACTAGGCTGAGGTCCAAGCTATGGTTATGGTATACTCGGTATTATTATATACCTGTGGTAGTATATCCTACACATACGGCCCGCTCCTACCCATGTCGTATGTATATCCGTACGACACCTAGTTGACGTACGGGGTATGTATGTGGCGTATGGGCAATGTACGGCGGCGAAATCCAAAATCTCCCCCAGAAGCAAGGTTAAAAATCGGATATTTTAAGGTATATAATAATAGAGAAACAGGCTGACTGTCTCCGTACGGATAAAATACTTGGTAAAATCGGCGATCAGATGAACCGATGCCGGAGGCAGAGGTTCATCTGATCGCCGATTTTACCGCGTATTTTATCCGTACGGAAACAGTAAGCCTGTTTCTCTATATTATTAGTCTCTATGTGGCGTTTTCACCTGTCGACTTAATTTTCACGCTGTACAAAAGTCGGTCGGTGGTTCTCCTTTTGAAAATTCGGTGGCGCATAATCGGTGACCTGCACAATATAAATGGGTTGGATACTGACCGACTTTTGGTAGTAAAATGCAGACTGCCATTAATGCACTTTGATATTGTCGATGGGGGACAGAAGTCGGTCAGCAGTGCCATATTGCATAACCCGGCGTTTACACTAGACGACTAGATACGTGGCTACTGAAGATCGTCAGTCAATAGTCGCCAGGCGGTGGCAATGTCCACCGCAAAAGTCGTCGACCTCAGATGATATCTGAGCGTTTACACTGACGGCTTTGAGTCGTCGCCCATCTAGACGGCCTTTTTCCACTGGCCGCAAATGCGCCTTATCTGTTTGGTTACGCAATGCATGCGGCCAAACATAGCCCTGGCAACGCATACACAAGGCTGCTTGAATCAGTCGCCGGCGTCAGAGCGTGACCAGTATTTGCCAGGTGGTGCCGTAATCAGACGTAATCAGACGATCTTCAGTCGCCACACGCTAGGCGTTGACATTAGATGACTTCTAGACTTTTACGGCTAAAAGTTGTCAGGTTCAAGAATCGCCACACATAATCGTCTAGTGTAAACGCTGGGTGAGGCGGGAGAGCAAAATTGTTGACCATTTCTGTTTCCACCTGATAATTATCGCAGGAAATGTGTCGCTTAATAGGTAGGCGGCACGAAATAATATAATCGGTGGTCATAATCGGCAGGTGGAAACGCCCCATATGTTTATGGCAAATGAAAAAGGTAAGAGAGCGTAAATTCACTATTTGGAATAGCGTTCACCAACACTCAAAGAGTTACCGCTGTTAGAATAGGGTGCTTAAACCTTACATTCTCCCGGGCCAAACCAAAAATAACCCATTAAAGCTAATCCACACAAGATACTGTTATGTCGAACACCGAGCGGCAAACGGCCTGAGGCCGCCCACCGACACTTGGAACATACTGTGCTGTTTACATTCAAATATTTTAGAGAGATCAGACCAGATGTACACTTAACTAATGTGGACAAGGTGGTCTGACCCGGAGTTTACACTTGACGACTATATATAGTTTTCACTGGCCGACGAAAACGGTGGAGATTTTATGAGTTCTCCTAATAGCCTATTTCTATTGTGCCTCCGCTGTAATAAAGGTCCGTCCGTGGTCCCTGACTGTAGATGGGTGACGGCAAATGGAAATGGGCTTTTAGGAGAACTAAAATTTAGGTCTCCACCGTTTTCGACAGCCGATATGAACGGTCCTTATAGGCCACGATTCTTGAATTTAGTCATGTAAGCAGAAAGTTGTAGGACTCCGAATCCCACTACAGCCACTCTTTTCCTTCTCCCCAATAGTGGTAAATGTTCTGCTTTATCAAAGGCCAATAGTTCTTATACTATGAACTATGTGGGGTGGGAACTAAAAGCACTCTCATCTCGGTGAATGTGTAGGGGTGAGATTTCCATCTAAATTCATCTCATAGCGCCGGCCATCATCAAAACAAAAGTCAGATAGAATAATGAACGTTAAACTACACAAACAAACAGAACAAGAAAATGTCAGCAATCAATGGCTGGAAATTGTCTAGTGTAAACGCCAATGAGCGACGATTACAGATCGCCAGATTATGTCAGATTACGCAATTCTGGCACCACCTGGTGGATATACTGACGATTTAACGCCGACGACTGTTTCAAGGCGGATTGAATTATTCATTTAGACATCGGGCGATTCTGTAAAAACTCAGTCATCATATATTTCTATAAAAGGTCGTCTAGTGTTAACGCTTGAGGAAATTCTTGGGTCTACGACTTTTGCAGCCGATATTGCGTAATCGAGCACCACTTGGCGACTATTGGCTAGACGATCTACTGTCGTCATGCTGTTAGTCGTCTAGTGTCAACACAGGAAGAGAACCTAAGAGCCTTTAAGGCCGAGAGGCAACTGTGCTCGGTACAGTTCTCATTTATTTCATATTAAACTGTGATCATATAGATTTTACTATCATAAAAGGTTTATTGTAGATAAATATACTTTTTTAAAGGCAGAGCGGTCTTGTTGGAATTATTGTGTATCTATTTTTATCCTACCCCTCATATAAATCTCCATAGACTTAACATGGTGTGACTGTATGCCACGGTTATAGCATAAAATATTTATATGCCACTTGTGACATATGAAATTAAAACATGTAACAGGGTAGGATAAAATCTAAATATATATATGTTGTTATACGAGTATGACTATATAATTACCGAAGCGACAATACCGCTTCCCTACTCCTGTCTCCGAGAAATTCACCTTGGTCACGCCTCTCGCGGCGGTTGTCAGGTATCTAGGGTAACCACGACGTCATCGCTTCCTTCGCCAACGGTTGCGTCAGTTCGCTTGTAAACACCCACTAGAGCAGACCTGCTGTGTCAGGTGCTGGAAATTTTAATCTTACCATTGAATAAAGGGAGTGGATTTGTTATTTGCCGCCAAACTAAATTACATGTGTCCTTGTCTTTACATTTCTCACCACTTGGCAGCGAGACTAACTTATATATTTACATATATATTATAATATATCATATAATATATTAATATAAATGACGAATGGTATCAATTGTGATGTTAACTGCGGTATACACTTCTCTCCCGTAGCTACGGTTATCGTCAAGCATGATGCGGTATCCTGGGAGACCTTCTAAATTATCGTCACTGGTTTGGGTTATAACGGTTAGAGCTCACTCTTCCTGGCTCCGCCCACCCGTATAAACGTCTCTCCATTGTTGGTAGAGAAAAAAATTTAATCTTAAGGGAGTTAGCCCATATCAATGTATTTCTATTGTGGCAGGTTTATAGGTTTTATACCTATGTATTTAAAATGAATAAAGTCTGTTTGTTGTATTATTACCGCCAAACACCCTGTCTCTCCTTTATTTATGTAATGAGATTAATATTATATATATATTTATCCTACCCCTAATATAAAATCCCATAGGTTTAACATTGAGTTTCCGTATGCCACGCTGACTGGCATACAGAGTTTTATATGCCACTAGTGGCATACATAATTTTTATCACGTAATATTCCAAAATCGAGGAGACGGGGTAGGATAAAATCAAAACCTGATTCGTTTCAATCATGGCCATGGCATTCCACTCCTGAAGTTTTGGCGCTGGACTTCACTGGGCTTCGCCTCATGAAATCACTATGCCAAACTACAGTCATGGCATATGGTGGCCAAGATTATAACTCATCCAGTTTTACGATAATATATATATGTGTGGTTATATTTCATATAACTATATAATTGAGGCATAGGCGAAGGTCACTATTGTGGTAGCTTAGGTAACTAGTAACAAGTTGGTAGCGTGGTAACCAGTCGCGTGCCGGTGACGTCACTGTTGCATCACTGTTCTTAACGGTAGCGCTAGTTGCGCCTCAACTGTCTAACTGACCACACGGGTTTTTCACACTGTGAAAAATTTTGTCAAGATGGGGAGAAATAGGAAGTCTGGTACTTCCTCTACCCAGAGGTGTAGCTCCAGGATTACAGGTAATCCGTCTCCCAAATTGACTTTACTTGCAGTAGAGTCTCCACAATCGTCAGTGGATAATTTGGGGGGGATTATCGACCAGACGGGGGCGACCTCCGGGACCACCATGGACCAACAGGGACCGGGGGAAAAACCATCTGAGAGTGGACGTTTGGACCGCATGGAAGATCTACTCAACACTACAGTCGATAAATTGATCAATGTTACGGGTGCAGTTCGTGATATAACCGAGGTTATTAGGCAGAGGGAAGCCAAGACTGCTGCTGAAAAGACCACAGGTCGCTCATCAAGACCCAAGACTAAGTTTCAAAACACAGATGAACTTTCTAGTGATGATTCTTCGTTGGATACCAGTTATAGTGAGACATCTTCCTCGTCTATAGACTCTTCTAGAGGACTCAAAAGAAAGAAAAGAGGTAAAAAATCGATTTTTGATTCTAAGCACTACCTTAATGATGGGGAAAAACTGAACTCGTTTGAAAGTCTTGTACTGGTTAATTCTAAAATATTAGAAAAACTCATGAGTGCGGGAAAAAATGATACGGGATTTGTCAAACATGTGATCTTAATCGCCGAAAAGGCGGAGTCTAAGTTATTTACGGCAGAGGCCCTGATCCGATATGATTGTGCGATCAAGGAAAAGGCAAAAGTGGACGGGTTATGTGTTTTCTCTGAGGTAAATCCGGCGGAGATAATTCAATTTCTCTCGTATGAAGGGACTATAGCCAGAAAATCAAAAAGTAAAAGTGATTCAAAGGCTATTGAGGGTTATTGTTATAGCTATAACAAATCTGCCGGTGGGTGTACCTTTAAGTCCTGTAAGTACAGGCACCAATGTAATCTGTGCTCGAGTAATTCACATGCAGCCTACGATTGTTCTAACGCTAAACAAAAACTCGGTAAACTGTTAAATGAAACAAAGTAGCGTGCGCTATAAATAGCGTTGATCCACTTATCGGTGACCTGAGTTCCCATGGTGATAACCTGGATTCGTTTAGTAACGCAAATGTTAGCGTGTGTGCTAGTTGTGATTATCTTTCACATGTTAATGACGTTGTTTCGTCGGGTAACGTTGAAGGAAACGTTTTTTCTGTTTCTACCACATGTATTGATGGTATTTGCGAATGTATTCATCACGTTGGTGATAATTTATCACAGTTAAAGTTGTGCCGCATTGTACCGCTTCTTGATGATGTTCAATTGATAGGCGATTTAGGCGAGGATGAGGTTAAATTCTTGAAAGATGGTTTTACCAATGGTTTCAAAATAGTTGATGATGACTGTACGAGTACTTATGAATGCAAAAACTATAATTCCATCACTAATGAAAAGTTTTATCACAAAATGACAAATTTAGTGAACAAAGAGTTAAGCGAGGGGAAAATTTCGATTTCTCATTTTAAGCCTCAATGCGTCCACTCGTTAGGCGCTGTGTTAAAATCAAATGGGAAGTTAAGGCCCATAACTGACTGTAGTAGGCCGGAAGGCATGAGAATTAATGATAATATGTCGAGCACTTTTGTCTCTTTTAAATATAATTCTGTTAACGATGTCTGTGACGTGTTGAAAAAGAATGATTATTTATCGGTGGTTGATATCCGTTCGGCTTATCGTACTTTAAATGTCCACCCAGATCAGACGAGATTTCAAGGGTTCATTTGGAACGATGGTGGTGGCGATAAATATTACACAGACAATCGCCTTTGCTTTGGGCTCAGGTGTGCGCCTAATATTTTCAATTCTGTGTCGAACTTCTTGGTAGCGGTGGCGAAATTGAACGGAATCGACATGATTTTAAACTATCTAGACGATTTCATTATTATGTCTGACAGTGAAGAGGGTTGTTTAACGAATAAAAATAAATTTGTTGCAATTCTGGAATATTTAGGGTTCAAAGTTGCAAAAGAAAAAATTACAGAGCCTAGTCAGACCTGTGTTTTCCTAGGAATTGAAATAAATACGGTAGATATGACGTTATCTCTGCCAATGGAGAAAGTGATTCGTTTAGAAAACGAAATAAACGAGGTTTTTGAAAAAGGGTTCGTGACGAAGAAGTCGTTAGAAAAGCTGGGTGGGCTAACCCTTTAAGGGCGAATGATGCTTTGAGGCATCATCCAGGCCAGGGCGAATGATGCCTTGAGGCATCATCCAGGCCAGGGCGAATGATGCCTTGAGGCATCATTTTTCAAAAATCTACAAAATCGTTTTTGAACAAAATATATTAGAGAAACATTAATGAAATTTTCACAGAATGTATGTATGATACTATTATTAGTATTTCTATTCAAAAGAAATAAAATAATTAAGATTATATATCATATCATGTGATTTAACAATTGAATTGTAGGTTTTAACGACTGTGTGCCCGTCCCCTAGCGGTATAAAGTGCCACCAGCACCCGTCCTCCCTGCTGTAGCTTGTCCACAGGCACCCGTCCTTAAAGGGTTAATCTCATTCTGTTCCAGCGTTGTTCGCGGGGGCCGCACTTTTAGTCGCCGTCTTTTTGATATGTGCGCGGAAACCCCCAGGGGAAAAAATGTAAAACTCACGGATTCGCTAATAGCGGATCTTAACTGGTGGAAGGAGTTAACGAGGGTTTTTAATGGTAAAAGTATAATTTTAAGAAGTTGTTTTGAAGTTCCCGTGGTTACGGATTCCTCGTTCTCCGGCTTTGAAGCTTGGTGCGGGCGCAATTTCCTCTTTGGGACATGGGACAACCGTCCAGATTTAGATCTAGGTATTGGTCACAAAATCGCCCCTCCTGATATGAATTTTGTATCTAAAAACATTAATGTATTTGAGCTGTGGCCGGTAGTGACGGGGTTGAAGCGCTGGTGTTCCCACTTTGTAGATCACAAAGTACATGTGATAACCGATAATATGCAAGTATTGGCTATGCTCAATACAGGTAGAAGCAGGAACAAAGGCTGAGGGAATTGTTTTGGTTGAGTTATTTTTATAACTTCGAATTTTTCGCAACATACATAAAATCTGAAGAAAATGTACTCGCCGATAGCCTGTTCGGCTGAATAATCGCAGTAAGGTGGGAAATTGTATAGCGATTCTAAAAGATATGAAAATATCTTGTTTCTTCCAGACGAGTTGAAGATAAAATTGAAATGCAAGCAGCAATTTCTCCAGAAATCAGCGATTTCTTCAAATACAGCTAAAGTTAGGAAAGGCCAGATTAAATGTTACACTGATTTCTGTAATTCGATTTCAGTGGTGCCGTTCCCGGCCACTCATGATAGTTGTTTGATTTTTATCACCCATTTATCGGGGAAAATGAAACCCGTGTCGATAAAAAATTATTTATCTGCTGTCTCTTATCGCCATAAATCTTTGGGATACCCGTCTTTAGCGGGCGATTTTATTGTAAATCAGACAATGAAAGGGATCGAGCAAAATTTTTCGACTCCTAAGGTTGAAAAATATCCTTTTACCCCCGAGGATCTTTTGAGGTTGTATAAATTGTTGGATTTTTCTGTATACAACGACATTGTGTTCTGGGACCTGTTTCAGTATTTCCGTGACATGTCTAGATGGCGTCTGTGACACCATACAGACAGATCACAAGATTGCAGTTGATGACACACAGAGTTTCACTCACTTCTCGTAGGAATTAAGCAATGACACTTTAGCATGAGTAGGGGATACATATAATCTATAATCGTTCCAAATATAAAGAAGATTGGTAACTTCGATCTTCTGATATTTGCTAGTCTTTTTCCGCTGTTGCTTGCACTGTTGGTGCCACTGTTGATGTATGTCTAGGCCTAATGTCACGAGACTACTGAAACAGGTCCCAGGTCAGCACTTGTATTGTGTTTTCGCGCTTTGGTAAGAGTTTCTCATGTAGTGAAATAGCAGCACTCCTTGCTAATTTCTGATTTCTGCTCGGGTGCAGGTAAAATGACATTGTCTCTCAGGAGTTCCAAAACATCGCAGTATGGCAAAGATCCAATAAAAATTTATCTAAGAGCGATTCCGGGATCACCCTTATGCCCTTGTAATTTTATCCTACACATGCTATCCTCTAGGGTACATTTTCCTAATCAATTTCTTTTTCTAGAGGAATGTGATGGTAAGCTGGTTCGTTTGAACTACAACAGTTTTAATGCCAGATTAAAGTTTCTGTCCTTCAAGTTAGGGTTGGACGATTCTTGTGTCTCGACTCATTCACTTAGACACGGAGGTTCAACTTATTTGTCTAGGGTTGGTATGTCTGTGTTAGACATTCAGAAAAGAGGGAATTGGAAATCAAAAGCTGTCGAACTCTACATCCACGATTCTCAGGCTACGTTGTTACAAAAAGATACTGTGGTCGCTAATGGCCTCCAGGAATTGTCTATATAATTATTGTCAATTGTTATTGGCGGGTTATTGGTGTGGTTATCTATGTTTAATCCGCCAAACCAATTTCCTGGACTCTCGTTATTACTGTTATTGCTGTTGTTATACTCATAAGCCGGTAGCCGCCAACTTATGTGTGGTTATATTTCATATAACTATATAATTGAGGCATAGGCAAAGGTCACTATCGTGGTAGCTTAGGTAACTAGTAACAAGTTGGTAGCGTGGTAACCAGTCGCGTGCCGGTGACGTCACTGTTGCATCACTGTTCTTAACAGTAGCGCTAGTTGCGCCTCAACTGTCTAACTGACCACACGGGTTTTTCACACTGTGAAAAATTTTAATTTTAAGTTATTGAATAAAGTGTGGTTATCTATGTTTATTCCGCCAAACCAATTTCCTGGACTCTCGTTATTATTGTTATTGCTGTTGTTATACTCATAAGCCAGTAGCCGCCAACTTATATATATATATATGACAAACAGAGGCAGGTCATTATTTCGGTCATGATCAACAGGCATAGGTTGCATAGAATTTGAAAATACCTCAGAAAACGATTCGTATAGACGTTCTCATTCATAAAATTGAGCTTTTGGCTACATAAAGAAATGTACACAACTTACTTTTCCTCTTACGTGGAACCATATGAAATAACTCAATCAGACTAAATATAGGGTTTCGGTATAAGAACGGGAATGGAGGAGCTAGAATAATTATCAAAATTTGAAAAAGAGAAGGATGTAAAAGAGTGAACATCTTAAAACAGTAATATGAAAATAAATAGAAATGAAAAAAAAATGACAGAAATAAGAAAATACTAAGCCGAAAGGTCAACTATACAAACGGTGCATTGTTTTGATAAACAGATTGCACATTTATCTAAAGTAGGATAGAGTGAATAGTTGTGGAGTTTTATATACTTAATATAGAACTAGAATGTGTTTTTCAGATAGATTTTAGGAGTTGATCCCAGCTGGGTGGCTGTCTTTGCCATTCACCATTTCTCTTTAATCCATAAGGATCTTCAGCACCGAGCGTCACCTCTTAGCTGGGATTATTACAGCGCAGGCACTGGAGCTAGAGATTAACCAGCCCAATCCCAAACCTCGGCTTATGCCTGTCTAATGGTCCACAGAAAGACCCCTAACAAACAACACGTTTAAAATTGAGAGCAGTGAAAATGTCGGATGAAGGAGAGTGGTATTACTAAATAAAAGGCACACCATTTAACTTGCCAAAAACGAATCCATCATATTTCTTTAAAGCATATTGTGTTGCAACAACTAATGGGATTTTATAAACTGCTGATAAAACTGCTTATAAAGCAGGTGTTAAAATGGAATCCCCGTGGGGTTGGATTATGGTTTGTGCACTTTCCTACAGGCCTTTACACTTGCGACCACTTCTATAATAAGTCCAACATAACTTTGTTCTAAAACTGGATAGCTTGATATCACTAAACGAGAGTTAGTCTTACTTATTCTTATACAATGGGGGACAGATCACAGATCACCGCGCGGGGCGATAGATAGGCGTTGTGAAGAACAGACCCTGGGTAAAGTAAACAGCTCAAATCTGGTTGAGTATTTATCTGACCCCATCTCCACGACTTAAAAGTGTCTTCTCAAAGCATAGACCGGAGGTTTAAAAATAAATTGTCTATCACGCTGGCTTCAGAAGCAGCCATAGTTATAGGCCTGATGAAAGCCTATGGCGGCTTTCATTAGGGGCACCACACTGATGAGATATTTACAAAAGTATGCTTTACTCATATTTTAGCTATGTACAACAATACTGATGTTGCACTTACTCAATATCGATCCCGTCTTTTGGTATGATTGGTTATAAAGTATTTGAAAATTAATACTTCAAGTATTTGAATAAAATGTGGTACCACATTGTCTTCGCTATAATCTCTGTCCTGGGGTTACTAGGTACACATATCACCATTGGCCCTGTATTCGTAGTGCATATTTGTGCATTCGTGTGGATCATTTCACTGCACGAAAACTACCAGTTTATATATTTATACACCCGGCGTACATAGGTATGATTTTACGTATACAAGGTAGTCCTATTTCCCGTTGTGTATACGCCTCATCTATAGACGTGTAAAATGTATATGACCCGTGTATACATGTCCCGTACACGATATTTCTCTTCATGTACGATTTGCGATAAATACAGCCACTACGCTAACGTCTAGAAGATTAAGCGTGTCAATATACAGCCAATACATGCACTTAAGCGATGGCGTATATATGAATAAACTGGTGGTTTTCGCGCAGTGTTTGAAAAATCACAAACTATCCACAGAATATCGTGGCTAATTCAGAATCCTGTAATTAATTGCGGATAATATTCCACCATTGGTGGCCTTATAAGAGTGGTATTATGTCCAACGTTACAATGGACTGAAATAGTATTGTTGTCTTTCTATTGGTATCGGGGAACCATTACTGTGGGTTGCACATTTTATGATTTGGCTTAAACGTAATGAAAGGTGGTTACAATCCACCCGGTGAAACACTATGTAAGCATCCATTGAGCTGTGTGGTGAATCCGTCTTGCCCCTAGGGGTCTGTAACATGTTCACCGCGGCACACCTACCCCGGAGGGCGCAGGGACCAGCGTTGATTCGCTGGCCACTGTACCGTGACACACACGTCTCCGCTGTACCACGGGTGAGAACGGGGAGCCTGCAGGTACGACCAGAACACTTCTCACGTGGCAGCTCACAGAACAGGTGTGTCCACGAGAGTCCGCAAGACATAGGTGACCACACTGCCAACTGACCGCTCCCCCAGTCACCGCCCCACCGCCGTGGTCGCAGTCATCAGGGATGGCCAGCTTTAAACTCAACATCTGAACGGGAATTGAAGATTAACTAATCAATACTTGGAGGAAACATAACGAATATCAACGTTTTTATATCTGGGGACACTTTGGATGTACTGAAAGGAAAATGACATTCAAGTCTACAGATTGGAGATTAAGAGGATGCATGATGATGCGGATTTGGATTTTGATGGTAACAGTTGTCACCGCGGTAGATCCAGGTCAGTGGATGCTTCATTATTATGAATAATATGTATAGGAATTAATAATTATAATTAAACCACATATCATCACTAAGTAGTCATATGATGCGTTATATGAAACATATGATCCAACGACACACTAATATTATGGGGAGTAGTGACTAGTGTTCCTCCCATGTGGCATTATACAACAACCATGTTTCAGTCAACTCCTTACTAAGAGGGATAAACTCACCTGTTTGCTGCAGTGGTTTTATCGGAGAACGTTTGGAATATGATTTATTCACTTTTTTTTCATAAACGAAATACAACCATTATTCATTTCATTCTTGGGTTATTTAATCCAAGAAGCAACGCACACTACATATATATTTTTATTAGCATATGATTTAGATACTGCAGTTACATTTTATGCAGAAGTTCATCCTGGAAATGAAGGTAGAAGATGTGGTAGCTATGCTAACTGGACTTGTGAGAGGGTTTTAAACAATTTGTTGATTCTCGTGAATATATGATTTTATTTCAATTCACAGTTCGTCTAAATGTTCTTATCAATAATCAAGGTGCTTATGTAAAAGGGCCTTCAATGTTTAGCACCCGAGAGAATTTAGCATTCACATCAGCCAGATGACGGCAAAGTATATTTAGCAAGTATTCATTTCTACTGATTCTAAAGGTAATCACTTAAGTAAACCCTAAGCTATAGGATGTGACTTTACCAAAGGATAAAGAGAGAATGAAATTTCTTCCCACGTCGAAGTAATACCTCCCCATCATCACGTTTTTATTACCATTTTCTAAACTTTATATATTTCGCATAATGACGTTCATGTGTCCATGTATGTATTCTAGATAGGATCACCTCAACATGATAACTAAAGCTTGCTATAGCTTTATAAACCAAAGGGTTTAAGGTAAACACTTAGAAAATCAGTCGACCGCTGAACAAACAATGTTTGACAATAGAGAAAAGGAGACTCTTCCAGCTGGTTCCCAATACTAAGTATTGGTTAATTGGAGGGAATGTTTACTTAAGGCGCAATCATTTCTCTAGAAGATACTACGTTGTTGAATTACCTGACCTAAGTACCGCTGTGTATGCGGCCCATGCCAGGTTCTGACCATCTTTTACTGTGCGTATCTATAGAACTGCTGACTGGACTAGCCCGTCGTGTGCATCGGACCGGAATGATTTTATTGCACTAAAGCCCGAGACACACCAAACGAGAAATGTAGCTACTTTTAGAATTGCCAGCACGAAATGGCGTATATAATATCTCCTCTCGATAATTTAGCGTCTCAGAAGTCACAAGCGGATGAAACATGAAATAATAGTTTAAATACACGCTATTTTGTGTTGGCCACTCCGGAAATCGCTGCGTTTATTGCTTGGTGTGTCCCCAACTTTACATGCCCATTAAAACAGTCCTGTTTTATGGAGAAACAGGCTTACTGTCTTCGTACGGGTAAAATACGCAGTAAAATTTGAAACCAGATTCACCGATGCCGAAGGCAGAGGTGAATCTGATTTCAAATTTTACCAAGTATTTTACCCGTACGAAGACAGTCAGCCCGTTTCTCTATTATTATATACCTTAATTTAGCCATTTTGCTACTTGCATTTTGCTACTTTTGTCGTACTTCGCCACCACTTCTAGGACGTACATCTCCTGACACTAACATACCAGTTGCCGTCCATGTTTAAAAGGTCGAATCTCATTGGTAGAGACCGTTTAGCCTCATCCAATCAGAGAGCACCTTTTAAATCTACACTCCCATGCGGAGGTTTCGATTTCAAATCTTGAATGTCTCGTTCCGCAATATGTGTGTGGAGAGTGATTAGCGGGAGGACGTTCCGTGTGTACGACCGTCATTACGGTCACGTGATAACGTTACATACACCATGTAGGTGTCGTACGGTTATAAATACGACATGGGTATGATAGGTTGGTATGTGTAGGATATACTAACATAGGTATATAATAATAGAGAATACTCAATGGTTTTGCAATATGGACTCGTAGATACACCCCGAGCATACCATAAACTACACTGGCCACCCGAGCTACACTACGTTAGCTCTGGTCACGTTAAATTGACAGGGGCCTTGACATGGCGTGGTAGCGGGTATCTCATGCCATTGCAGTGGGTAAAGGAACTTCACTTTAGTTATTTCTCACTCTCCTCCCAGATCTTTAGCGGTGCTAGCGCTGGCTTAATCTCTGCCCCAACCCAATGACGTCATACACTGGTTCTCAGGGTATCCACTAAGGACAGGGGGAACCAGCCAACATTTCGGATCCAAAACAAGGCAACTGTCAAAAGTTATTTACAAGTCAAACAACTCACATATCATGATTATGGAATATGGGAGTTGTTAAAGGAGCTTCACAGACAATCCAGCTGTTTCTTTTTCAGACTTAAACCATTTCATAATGTGAATCCACATTTGATTAGACTGCCCCCTCAAGTGAGCACATGTGTTATGTTTACAAACAAAACCCCGCGACACATGAGATGCCTTCCACTGAAGAAAATAATCCCTATGACTATGTTTAATTTGACAAACAAATAATAGAAATGAGTGTATATTGTTCCCATATAAGTATGTTCGTTTCTATTTATAAGTAGAACACAAAATATCCCCAAAAGCCCTCAGGATTTAGGATATTTCATAAACTGGCGTATGGGCCAAATTTGAGCCCAAACAGGCAGGTTGGGGCAGAGATATAAGCGGCCACAGGAAGTAGAGCGCAAGATCTCTGCTGGGAGAGTGGTTATTTCTCGGTTGGGAGTTAGGGGTTGGTACCTATTTTTACTCTGTGTATCTATTTTTACTCTGTATCTATTTTTACTCTGTGGTCCAACTGCCTTGATCCACCGCCTGTATGTGTCTCTTACTCTCCCAGCAGATCCTTTATGTGACCTGGACCTATGATTGGAGAATGTATTCAATTCTCACTCTTGAAACCATTTTTCCATGTTTATATTTCCCTTTGTGTGTAATTTTAATCAAATAAACATAAAGGTAGACTTTATTATCAATTTTATCAGCTATGAATATTCTATAATGAGGATCTTAGCTCTAAAAATCCAAAAATAAAGAAAGCTACTTGATCTGAGAGTGAGAATCCGTGGACACGACCAGGGTTTAACGTTACCAACCTCTAAGTTGGAACATAGTGTAGACAGAGGTGGTGGCCAATCTAACCATAAACACGCCTATCGTAGAGTATATATATATGCTGCTTTGTCATTGAGATTCAATCGCTTTGATTTATGGTATGGAGTAATATATGGAATAAACATCTGAGTAAGCCATTCTATGACGAAGACATTATTTTCTGATGAAACATTAACCCATTTAACTTTTCTCAAATTCCTTCTTCATCCTAACAATATCCGGCGGGAAAGCGAGGAACTTGTTGCTCGTTGAGGCTTTTTGTGGGATGATGAGGACAGTAGGTTCAAAACTGTTAGTATCTTTATATCAAGAAACAAAATTGATATAAGAGGTTACAAGATGGTTTACACAAATTAACTCACAGTGTGCTCACGGTGTGTGCATACACAATTCAAGTCACAAACCGACAGCCACTCAAGCAAATTCAACGTCAATTTACCCATTTAACATTACGTTGAATGTTGATGACAACGTATGCAATAATTCATCAATAATGTATGATAAAGGCATCTTAATAATGCCTAGGGAACACAAAAAAAACTTATAAAGAATCCATTGTTGTGAGTAGTGGTTACGATGCCATGCAGAAATTGTGCAAAAAGTCAACTATTGGAATAATGACATGAGAACAAGAATAATGTATTGAAGCCTCTCATAAATTGCCTTGCTCATCTTGTTTTAAGCAGTGAGATATAAATGACAACTCCTTGTATTTAAGACTTACCATAATATTTAGTGTGTTTCTAACTGCTCAAACCCAAATAACATTGCTTAACTACCATACTATAAATGGCAAGAATTATCTAAACCCTAAGGCACAGCGTCCTGAGAGTGGGGAAAATGAAAAACTCAATGAAAAACATACTTTTCGTGGTAAGTGTTGCTAAATCTTTTGAGTTTGATATATTAGGTGATTCACAATTCAAGTGATAATTAAAGAAATTAATCATATAGGTAGCTGTGGTACGATGGGAGGTTGAATTTAAGTACACATCACTTCAGGACTTGGTTGGTGTACATAGGTGTGTAGTGTGGAGTGGCAAGTGGCTTGTGTTAGAGCTACATCTTCATTGAATTACACATCACAAGATGTCAGCTTCGCTTTTTCTTTAACAGAAGCAAGTGGAGATGACATTAGATCTATTCATTTCGATGATTTTGGTCGGCAAACAGATAACGTACTGCATGCTGCAGTTTTAGCAACAACACAGATATTTGCCTACTGAAGTATTGAATGCTTCAAATTTCAAGAGATTATTAATGAAATGAATCATATATAGGTAGGTGATGGACGATTGGACTTTGGGAGGTGGTTGGTGTACTTGGGAATGTAGTATGAAGTAGCAAGTGGCGTGTGTCATAGCTGCACCCTAATTGAATTGCACATCACAAGATGTCAGCATTACCCTTTCCTTGACAGAAGCAGACAGTAATAAAACGATGTTCCTGTAAACGTACAAATTTCCATCTGAACTCTGGCCCTGGGACTTTTATAACCAGGTGTTTACACCGAGTTGTAAACGTTCCATGGGCCAGAGTGAGGATCGAAATTTGTACGTTTACAGGCACAACGTTTTATCTTTATTATATACCTCAGAAACATTAATATATTTACCTTAATTAAGTTGTAAGAGCCATTTTTAGTCGAATTTGGGCACAGAAGGGTCAACATGAACCCTAGCTTTCGCTTCGACCGTGGAATGCGGCTGTGACGTTATCGCATAGCAACGCGCATAGCAACCAGCATAGCAACATATTTTGTCGCTTGGAAACTGGTCGGAAACTGTCCAGAAACCGCTGGAAATCGTCAGGAAGAAAACATAGTGTTTGTTCTGTTATTCTCATTTTACGGTGGAAAACGAACCGTGATTTAGTGCACTGCCGTGCAGTACATGGTAGAGAGCAGCGTGTAGTAATTACATCACTTACGGCAGTAGGTATATAGTAAATATCCTTCCTGGACCACAGTACATTTATGTGTCTATTTTTATGACATTATACATAACAATAGAAAGAGGTTGTCCTAGATGATGCTTGATTTAACAATAATGTCTGACACAGGTTCTGGAGCCCAGGTAACTATCTCAAACCTGGACTCCTCTCAAGCAAGTGGAGACGACATTGGATCTGCTCATTTTGATGATTATGGTAGGCAAACAGATATCTTCCTGCATGCTGTAAGTCATCGCAACCAAACTGAACCCTATTTAACTCGGATATCTACCCAACTACTTTTTCTTTTTAAATGAAAATTTGTATCCTTACACAAATAATTTTCCTCCATTTCCTTACATAAATTCATCAACACATGGTATACTTCAATGATTTCGCAGACTGTCTTAGACTGTTGCAATCATATTACTCGACTTCTTTGAAATCTAGACAGGGAGGAGGACGCAACTAAAAACCATGCAGCATTTAGATTGTTCACCGATAATGCGGCGCAACAATTATTTGAATGGACTGGTTCATACGGTTGGGTATCATATCTAACTACAACTTCTTAATTCACATGGATTGTTTGGTGCCAGCCTAGCTTGCTCAGAATGCGGTCGTGTGCATGCCCCTGGAACATTTCTCCTTAGAGCTTCAGATGAACTTCTATTTGAACATTGCCAGGAGGTGCGGCCGTCTGTGGAATAACGCATGAGAACGAACCTCCCTTTCCATTCACGGTTATCTGAACGACGCCATTTTAACCTCATACTCAATGGTCACACAGGCATCCTTCGTCAGGTCGGACTGGGAGAGTGTACCTTCATTCTATTCAAACTTGAGCAAATCTCAATTGTCCACTAATATTGCCTCATGTTTGGATGATTATAAATTTGCATTTGTTTGATGTCTCCCTTGGATATAGTAAATCATGAAGTGGTTAACACCTACATAGATATTAGGTCGTATCACCTTGTTGTTTATAGACGACCTTAATGATTGTAAATTGTTAGTTTTTCTATATATACATATATAATCATACAGATACAGTACCAGATATTGACTTTTTACTGTTGTATATATGAACATATGTTAGTTTACTATAAAGAGTATAATCTAGATAGGCAGTTTAAGGGGCTTAAACAGCATTAGATTTAGAGCCAGGTCAATTTGCCTTGACAAGTTTTAGATGGATGACCAAAATCAAGTTCGCATAAGGCAATATGCTCACAGTTTTTATTTTGGTCTTTTGGTTTATAATTTAGATCAGTATTAAATGTATGAATGTATTAGTATGAAAACTATTTAGTCGGTCTATGTTGAAGTAGTACCTAACTTCCAGTATGACCAATACATACTGACTGGTGATACTGGTAGGGAAAATTCGAACCTTTAATTTGCTGCATGTATAAACCCTACTGACATGCATATGGCATGCATGTGATATAACAATGTTGTCAAAATTGTATACTTTATCCTTGATTACCTTTTAGGACCAATTTAATAGAATCAAGTAGTGAAAAAAGAATAATGATATATAAATAACAGGATCGAAGAATGTTCATACCCTTGACATTATTATAGTACCACCTACAGACGTATTCCTTCATATATGATAGTTTGCTAAATTACAAAACTTTGATGGAATAACCATAGAGATCTGTAGGTAAACAAGAGAAAAAAGGAATAGTATAAACCAAAATATAAACATATCAAATGTGTCTCAGGCATCGAGGGCCCCTAACAGAGGTGGGAAGAGGAAGAGATTTGTGATACGCCCCGTCTTCATACACCCCTAACAGAGGCTATCCTATTTGAAAACAAGGTGTAGTAATTCATGAATGACATGAAGCCAATGGCCCGCATAGGTAGTCGTTACTAGACTGTCCTAACATTATATTATGATATTATTGCAATATTAAACCCGGGATCTAAATTCAAATCGGAGGCCCCCACTTAACTAAGTGGGACACATGTTCTAAAACATCTTGAAATCATCATGTTGAACTCATAAGAAAATGCCGTACATTCTTAACAAATGCTAATAGGAATAACACAGATCATATTAATTTTGTCTCTCTATGGCTGGTCTGAGTGTCACAGATCACATCATGATTCGTTCATGGCTGGTGAGGGTGACAAAGATCATATCATCATTTGCCTCTCTATAAGCCATTTTCCACTGGCATCGGTTTATTGATGCAAATCGGTGAGGGTGCAATGTATACCTTGTTTCTGCTGCATTTGATAGGTCCATGCCGACAGAAGTTGTTTGGTGATGACCTCATTGGATAATCAGTGTACTATTATTAAGTGAGCACTTCTCTGCATGCCTATTTCCATTCACCGATCTGGGGTTGGTAGTAAGGCAGATCGGTGGTGAATAGACAGGTCCTGGAAACGGGCTTCATGGCTGGTCTCAGCTAAGGTCCGTTTCCACTCACCGATTTCCCGACACCGACCTACAGTCAGAAACCACCGACGGACTTTTGGCACTGCTGACCGAAAATCTGTCAATGAAAACGACCCAGCTCGTGAAATGCCCCAGGACTTTTTCTGCTTAGATTATGCAATGTGACACCCCCCACCACTGAGTGAAAACTTGGTCACTGAGTAAAATCTATCCTCATCGATTTGTCTCTACCTACGCACAGTCAGTGGCACCACTGACAGACTTTCTATGTAACTAAAGAAATCTACACCCTTTTCATCGGCCAATGGAAATAGGCCTTGACACAGATCATATCGTCATTTGTCTCTCTATATCTGGTCTCAGTGACACAGATCATATCTTCATGTGTCTCTTCATGGCTGGTCTCAGTGACACAGATCATGTAATCATTTGTCTCTCTATGGCCGGTCTCAGTGGCACAGATCATATCTTCATTTGTCTCTTTAGGGCTGGTCTCAGTGGCACAGATCATATCTTCATTTGTCTCTTTAGGGCTGGTCTCAGTGACACAGATCATATCTTCATTTGTCTCTTTATGGCTGGTCTCAGTGGCACAGATCTTATCTTCATGTGTCTCTTCATGGCTGGTCTCAGTGGCACAGATCATATCTTCATTTGTCTCTTTATGGCCAGTCTCAGTGGCACAGATCATATCTTCATTTGTCTCTTTATGGCTGGTCTCAGTGACACAGATCATATCTTCATTTGTCTTTTTAGGGCTGGTCTCAGTGACACAGATCATGTAATCATTTGTCTCTCTATGGCCGGTCTCAGTGGCACAGATCATATCTTCATTTCTCTCTTTATGGCTGGTCTCAGTGACACAGTGTATAAGGCTATTTATTCCTCTCCTGCCCCCTTCCTCCTGGAGTAGCTCTGCCCCACCTGGCGTGGAATGTGCCCATTACCAAGACAACTGCTTCAACTCATTGTCCTTATCTGCTCATACCTACACACCTGAGCCTGAGTCTGTGCCATGTCTCACAGTACAATGTACATCACTTGTAAAAGTACAACATATAGTATTTCCATCACATGAATATAGCCATCATATAATAAACAATCAGGTTATCAAAGTCTCTAATACAATATAAATAGGTCATCATAATATCTAATACAATATGAATTTATTACATAATATTGATATAGTTTACAATTGCAAGTGGCTCCCAACATAACTTTTTCAAGTATTTGAAAATTTCATATGTATTCTCCAACAAATCATATCATATCTCGATGGCAGCCGTCAGTGACACAAATCATATCGGCATTTGTCTCTCTAACGCTGGTCTGAGTGACACAGGCCATTTTGGCATTTGTCTCCCTATGGCTGGTCTCAGTGACTCAGAACATATCACAATTTGTCTCCCTATGGCTGGTCTCAGTGGCACAGGTTTGCATTTGTCTCTCTATGACTGATCTGAATAACACAGATCATATTGGCATTTCTTCTCTGTATGGCTGCACTGATTGATACAGATCATATTGGCATTTGTCTCTGTATGGCTGGACTGAGTGACACAGACCATATCATCATTTGTCTCTCTATGGCTGGTCTGAGTGACACAGATCATATCATCATTTGTCTCTCTATGGCTGGTCTGAGTGCCACAGATCATATCATTATTTGTCTCTCTATGGCCGGTCTCAGTGACACAGACCATATCATCATTTGTCTCTCTATGGCTGGTCTGAGTGACACAGACCATATCATCATTTGTCTTTCTATGGCTGGTCTGAGTGACACAGATCATATCATCATTTGTTTTTCTATTGTTGCCCTAAGCAGATAGCCCAGACAGTGACGTATACGTGTGTCACAGCGCACAGCGTATTGACGTCATCCTGCACTGTGATGACGTAGAGGATTGTGACGACGGCTCTGACGAGGGGCCTGACGCTGGGTGTATCACGTGTACTA
Source organism: Alentia gelatinosa (assembly GCA_950022655.1). NCBI lineage: Eukaryota > Metazoa > Annelida > Polychaeta > Phyllodocida > Polynoidae > Alentia > Alentia gelatinosa. Next base: position 18,187,486 of record OX465592.1, read on the forward strand.
ACGGAAATACGATCAGCCCTTACCTGGTCTGTGATAACGTCGTCGACTGCCGTGACGGGTCGGACGAGACAGCGGCAATGTGTGAGCTGTACGCATGTCCACCAGCCAGTGGGCTTTGTGCAGGTCAATTTTTTTTATGTATTCCTCCTCGAACTTAACAAGTTTACCACCAGTCTATTCTTGGTTATAACTCTATCTACCTCTAACTCGACTGCTTTCCTGCTGTACCGCTATCTACATTTACCATATCTGCTTTTTCCCCATTGAAAATATATTGGGCCACAGCAAACCACTACCTATCATTGATTTATGTTGTCGGAAACCATAATCATTGTTGAGGTGAAAATACGTTGTGCTGGAGAGCAAAACAATAGTCTGTAATGATACATAATATGATATTGCAATTCCTGGGTTTACAAGTTTACCTCGAGAAGATAGATAATATAAGAAAACTGTAGTCCTGTGTACGAATTATTACTTTACTGATACCGAATTTTAATATATGGTCGATAGACCGAGTTTTAAACAATCGGGGGCATAATTCAAGTACAGGAGGGCGGTTTTCTTGTTATTACATACCTCTAAAACATTATATATTCATAATAATCTAGCCAAAGGAGCCATTACTAGCTCCATTTGAGCACGCAATGGTTGAACCATACATCGCAATATTCGACACCCTTCAGATTTTGGCGGGAGCAAACTCTGCGTTTTCTCGCACTGCGCAAGTAATATATTTCGGATTATTGAAATCCGGTTTATGAAGCCTGAACAAAGTTCACTTCTCAAAATAAAATAGTCCCTAATTTATTTGCATGAGTGAGATTTCCGGTATCCTTATTGAACATATTTGTATCAGTTCATCTACAGTTAGTCAATAATATACTTGATACTATCCGCATGAGGGTTTGCATTGGTTGGAGGTGTTTCTGAAGTCTATTTCCCATCTACCGATTTCGGAACATCTATTTATCCTACCCCTAATAAAAAACTCCATAGACTTTACATTAGTGGACTGTATTTGGTCTACGGTGCAGGAAAATGAAATTTATCACTCTAGTGGGATACAGTTGTCAAATGACGTCATCTAAAAAGCGACCAATGATTATCACTGATTATCGGTGAGATTTATGTTATTTCTTAATTTGCTGAAGTAATTTAGACGGGGTATGATAAATTTTCAACCAAACTTGACTTAGTCATGTTATTTATCGCGCTCTGGCAATGTTGCGTATCACTGCACTCAGCTTCGCCTCGCGCCGTAAACGCAACATTGCCGTTGTGCAATAAACAACAACACAACTAACTCTCGTTTGGTTTCTCCTAATTACCTTTGCTGCCAACAAATGAACCGTACTTTGTCTCAGGTGAGGCATCCTAACGGAGTCGGCCCTAGTCGGTAGATGTGGGGCAGCTAGGCAAGGGTGAGCCTACGATAAGTCAATGCACTCCCTTGAGATGTTATTGTGTCGCTGACAAGAGATCAGTCGATGTTCCTAAATAACCAATAATTCATCAACATGTTGATAAATCCAGTCGGCAGCAATGGAACATCGAAAATACCCCCCCCCCCTCCCACCACTGTGGTACGTACCAATATCGGCCCATAATTAGCATGAATTTGTGTGAGGGGAAATGGGGGTACCACCTACTAGCTACATGGCGAGATGTGGTACATCACCAATTAGTTCCCCCAAGTTGACCAACGACTAGAACCGTAACGCAGTCGGTGGGGCAGAACATCATATCTCTGTCAGTAAGGGTAGACTGATTTGCATAGGACTAACCCCCTACACCCCCTCACCAGTATCCCGCTGTGATGGCCACGTGTCAGTCGACCAAAAGTGCATTTTGCCTGAGACAAGTTCCCTTACTCCTATACGATTTGGGAACTGATCCCTCGATCCCAAATCGGTAGATGTACATTAGACTTTGAGTTTTATTCAGCATACATTCAGTTCTAGGATATAACTCTATTTCAAATCTTCTCAGTGCCCACTCTTTGGTGTCTCTTGTTGCTCTAGCATGCCAGCATGGATTTGAGCATCAATCTCCCCTTTTAACTACAGGTTGTAACTGATTATTGCTTGTAATATGTGTGTGGACAAAGTGTTTCAGTGTGTGTAATCATTTACAATAAATGTCAATGTAGGCCCTTATGAGACATTAGATTTACACCGCAATAGCTAATACATAATGGTTTATTTTGATTTCTTCTCTCTTGCTTGGATCATCATGAACCATAGCAAACCTTAGGTAATACGCGAAAACTGGCTAATTTATGAAATGAAGTCACTAGAATTTTATAAGTGTATCACAACAACACGATTCAAGAATGACATTCCTGAGTATGACTGCTGTTTCTCTTGGCATATGCAAACTATTGAAGCATAATGTTCAACGTTTATAAAAAGAATCCGTGCTTGTGATTGCCCCTTGGCGATGTATGGAGGACCTGCTGTTAAATATTGAATGTGGAGTTTGTTAACACATGAAGAGCCTGGAGGGTCGAGGCGGCAGACCCGGAGACCGTGGCCGAGCCCAGGGGACACAACGACCGGCGCCAGGTCTGGTCCAGGAGAGGGTACGTTAAAGACCAGTTATCGGCATGCCTCTGTGAACTGCCTCTCTCAGCGTGGACTTGTCTCCACTTGCCGATTTTTTTTTCTTATAAATGATTCTCAGATATGGACAACACTGTATGAAAAACGGGAGAATTTTATTTCCTGATTTGTATAGATGAACGATGTCTACCGCATGTTTCCAATGCATGATACTGAATAGAGTAAAATCTGAATTAGTTAAGATAACGCATATTGGTTTTTGTAAGCAAATTATCTAATAAATACATGTTTGGTATATTATACACTAAAAGGGGCATTCAATTTTTATCTCTAGTTTCCCACATCATCGCTGATCCGACGCATGATAAAAGTCTAAAAGGTGTCCCCAGTATATTTATAAATCTTCCAAAATCTCTGAATGGCTCTCGGTGAATGCTCACAATTCCAGAAACACCAACTACACAACGTCTTTTCCTTAACATACCCCCCCCCCCCTCGAAATTGAAGAAAAGCACCATCCCACCAATTCCTGAATCGTGATAGTAAGTTGGAACCAAGACCAGTGGAGTGATTGCTGAGCTTTCCATAGGCGAGCAGAAACCTCAAGGAAATTTTAAGCCCGGCGTCCACCCACTACGTTAGGAATTGAAAGCCTACCGATGCAAAATGTGAAATATCGTAGACGACAGGGTACCTCTATATCGTAAACAAACGTCGAGACTAGGCACATACGTTTTTAGATAACAAAAAGCACGGTCCCGACGCACCAATGCAGATCTTGAGGTAGTATTTCAATTTCAAATGTATGTAATTCAGGAAATATTGCCTTATTATGAATAATTGCATACATAGAACAAAATTGTATTCTTGTTCAGACCCTAAAAGCTTGGTTTCAAGTCAAACTATAATATGATGTATCTGGGACATTTGAATTTAAGCAAAGATCATCGTTGTTGTGCGACTTAGCATTTTTGTCTCCTACATAATCTCAAAATATCATATTTTCTGTTTAGTATCTCAGAGGTCAGAGTGATTTTGCCAGCAGAATACTCTAGATGCTCCCGACATACCGTAGACACCCCATGATACAGGAATCGGGAACAAATCGTAAACGGGCAGTCTGCATCGTAGGGTTATCGCAGACAGGTGGTCAACTGCTCCGAAAATAGCTGATCTTGCGTAAGACCTACTGTAGACGGTTTTTAGCTAAGTGGACGCCAGGCTTTACTGTTATCTTCCTACGAGAGGAGGCCCAAAAAGTCAGTACAGTCTCTCAGTGGCCCTGATAACTGGTGATCTGTTTCCCCTCACCGACTCCTTGCTCAGAACCGGATTTAGGAGTCGTAAACAATTATCCTTAATGAGAAAGTAAATTTTGTTTACTTCATGGCTGGTGTATTTCACCAATTGGTGATGCCAGATTTTGCGGTCGTCTCTCCTTGGCTAGCTTCTATTGACCAATATTTTCCCGACGGTATCATGAACTTGGCGGTTGATACAGACTGATTTATCAGTTACAAAAGTTAATATATAAAATTCTAGATAGAGAGAAATCATCCTTCTTTTTTTCTTTTTTTTTTTTTTGCAAATTCATTAACATGATTACATTCCCCCACAGGCTCATCATATTACCTAATCAACCCTCGATTACGGAGTCTCCTTAGAAAATGCATTGTCTGTGTGTAATTTGCAAGCAGAAGATTTTCAGACTCATATGTTACTACGCGTCTGGTCCTCGGAGATAACGGCCACTTGTAGCTGAAACCAGTCAATATTGTGTATATATATCAAACTCAGTCAATCATTGTTGGGAATTTTATCCTCTCATTACCCAGGCATGTTATTGGCATATGGAAATGATTAATCAGAAATTAATGTATTTAGAGGAGGTTTGCAATTGAGTCACTGATCTGGTTTACTGCCATAGATCTGAACGAGATGACACCTGCCACGACCTCTGTCGGCGTAGGGAGAACCAAACAAGGCGATCTTTATCCCTATAGTAATGATGTCACATCCGGTAGGTGTGCTTAGTACTGATTATTCAGGTATACAAGTATTGATAATAAAAGCAAACGTTATTTTAGGTATGTTATAGAAATCATAGATTTTAAAATAATCAATGTAGAAATCCATCTAGATTTCTGCTGTTGTATAATTCTGGACCAATAAAATAGCGTTACAAAAGACCTACATTTTGAAGATACAATTAACAAATCCTCTGGAAAGCCTTATTCTACACATAGCTATGGAATCGCTTGGTATTCTCAACGTAAGCAATCAGGTTGCTTTTAGATATTGAGCAAATCCTGAGGGTGACTATAAAAATTACATTTCTCAAATCGCTGAAATAAACAGTCAATAAGAAGACCTAGTCTATGAAATGCACCTGTTACCTGATGCAAGCTGACACTCAAATCAAGCTACTTTTACACCGAGCGTACGAAAATATTCTCAGAACTGTCTCATGCATGACAAGCTCTCTCTATCCTGTGCCATGTGCGACTGCAGAGAATGTGTCCAATTCGTCATACAGGAATATAAGAAGCATTCCTTTGTCAGAAATGAAACAAATCGAGTTTTACTTTCCCCCCGTCAAAAGCAGAGACCCAGACGACATTGAGAATGACCTCAGAGCAGGAACCGGAAGGTTTAACCATACTGACAACTACAGCTGAGGGTGAGTCCGACTGGACGTCAGAGAGACTGACCCGACAAGAAACTACTTCTCAGAAGTCGACTGAATCTCTGACCACACTGGAAGTTACATCTACGGATGAGGACGAGTCCAATTCGGAAAGTCCAAACAAAGAAGAAACTACCCCAAGGCCAGGATCAAGGACAATGCCTGAAGCAGTGACCACGTTTATTCCTACGTCTGCTCCTGGAATTAGGCCAAGGTCAGGAAGACCTGTTACACCGAAAGATGCATCAGGGGAAAAAAGGCCAGAAAGACCGACCAGCCGAAGACCTACACGTGAACCAAGAACGAGACCAAACAAACCCACCACTCCGGAACTAATCTTCGATCTAGGAACTAATACAGAAACGAAGACTTCATCGAGGACCACAACTGGGCCAGAGCCAAGGTCAACGGAATCATCTACGAGTATGTGGTCATCTGTTATTTTCTGAATGCAATAAATGCATGGTATTTGCATCTTTGGGGAATGGGTGCATGTCTATACACTAGGAGCAAATGTTATTTCCATTCATAATGGAAGAGCGCGGTATACCAAAATCTCATCAAATAAAAGTAAGAGAATATCATAGGAAATTATTGATCAGTAAGCCATTTGTATTTGAAAGTATCAAGAATGCTTCAATAAACCCAGAGATTGGATTTAGTAGTTGTTTTCAAGTATCATCAACAGGAATATGTATTATGGTATAAACATCTACATGTGTGAACAGATGGCAACTGATTACTTAATTGAAATAGTTGAATCCTAAATCTGCTGAACATCATTAAGTATATCATGTAAACTTCTTACTTTATCAATATGTTGGTATATTTCTTTTGAGGTGTTTGTCATTTGTTGGCTAATGCTTTTGATTTTGACTTGTGCCTGGTCTAGCATACCACAGATCCCACTCAACTTGTCACAGTTGTGACTGAATTTTTCATTGAGGGTCTTGGTCAACTGCCCTACTTTTCTGGCTAATAGGTCAGCTATGCTACTCACTTTGCTCTCTGATAGCCCCTTAGCGCTTGATGCACTCATGTTTGTTTGGCTTGAGGGTACTTCATTTGGAGTACCACTAGTGCCCTTGTTAGTCCTCTTACTAACCTATTTGTCATCTGAGTTCTTTTAACATCTTCTGGAACATACATACATTCGGCACTATTATCATGGTCCATTGATATGTGATTTCTGTTCATTGATATGTGATTTCTGTTGATTTGCTACACCACACCGCACATACATTCACATGAAAAATCTATTAAAAGGAACCAAGTCAGTAGTGGGGCAGGGATACGGGATACTGGGATACTGGCCACCTGACCATTTTACCAGGCCTTTATGACTGGGGAATGGATAGTGCAGTGTTAGATTCTGTGCAGTAAGCTGAAAGCCTGTGTGAGCATTCTAACTCTAGATGACGTATATGAGCGCGATTTCCCACGCTCAATAAAGCCTCGCTTTTTCCCCTTTTTTCTTCATTCGGGTAAGCTTTAGGACGATGATAGTTCGCTCATACATGACCATCTTGCACATTGGAGTCCCATACACAAATAACACTTGACAGTGCATCACAGGACATAACTTTAGACACCACAGAAGAGAGAGAAAGATACAATGTTATTGTTGGTAATCTGATCTTATAAAGTCCAATGCATCTACCATTTCAGAACATTGTTGTACCTTTGTCGGCTACAAGGGAATGGTACTTTTTCTCAGCCGAGGCAGAGTCGGCCCTGGTTGTTAGATGTGGAGCAGCTAGGCAAAGGTCAGCCAACAATTAGTGACCCCCCTCGAACTTGAGATGTTCTCTTGGCACCGACGAGTTGTCGGTCCATGTTCCTAAATCGCTCACCATAGGTTTATCAACATGTTGATAAATCCAGTTGGTGACAATGGAACATTGGAAATACCCCCCTCCTCCAATAGTTCATACCAATATCGGCCCATAATTAGCATGAATTAGTCATTGGGTGAGGATAAATGAGTGTACCATACACAAGTTACTTGGTGTAATGTGGTCCCTCACTGTGTTCATGCCCATGAGTTTACCAACGACTGGAAATGTAATGCAGTCGATGGGGTAGAACATCATATCTCTGTCGGTAAGTGTAGACTGATTTGTTTAGGACTATCACCCACCATCCCCTCGCTGGTATCCACTGGGGCGGCCACCAATCGGGCGACGGCATGCATAATTTGCCTGCGACAAGTTTACTGACTATTATATAATTTGGGAGCTAATCGTTCAACCCCAGATCGGTTGGTGTTGGTGTGCATCAGTGTAGAGTCATAAGATGATCTTATAATCTCTTATCATACAAGTTTGGTTATAAGCTAACATCTTCCTCAGTTAGAACATTTTGCATGGTCTCCTTTACCTTTGTCTTAAAAAGGTCACTATTAAGCAATTTTTGTACTTCAATAGATAATTTGTCCCAGTAGTTTGCATCTTGGTACAATGGAGAACCTTTGAATTTCCCAGTTCTTGTACTGTTCAGTTTTATTTTGATTTTATTGCTTGCGATTTGGATTGAGGTTCAGTAGAACTGAGACCGTATAGGAAATATATATATATCCTCGTGAAGTTCACTGAGGGTAAAACGAAACTAGAGTTCAAAAATAACCCTACGTAGCTCGTTTAAATTACTGTCTGGCTCGACCTACCAATGCGTTCAATACTATTTTTACCTTTTACTGCTTCTTTGTGAATACAACTGTGAACCCTTTGTATGGCCCTTTCTATCGGAAGGACTTACTTCAAAGGCAATCAAGACATCAACATCTACGGTCATCGATCAGATTTTGCTCACTCATTTTGTCAGATATACCAACGTAAGCTTAGGTATTTAGAAGGAAAAGTCATTCACTGCATGGTGCAATGCATGTTTCCTACATTCCACAGGCTTAAATACTCATCATTCTTTATACATTTATATAAAAATCAAAGGTTCAATATAGAAAGTTACTGAAAAACCAACTGGAGTACAGACATTGTTGGAAATGCAATGGTCAGGGGCATATCTCCCGCAAATAAGATAACATCTGCAGCTGAGGTAATAACCACTGCGCTTTCTCCAATACCGGCTCCTTTTGGAAATTCTGTGTATGCTCCTTCTTCGTTCTATTGTGTACAAAGTTGGGTAGAGGGGGTGGAAAATTTCACAAATTCTGCATACATACTTTATGGATGGCCCCCTACATAAAATAGTTCTCAAGACTTTCAATAACAGGATTTATGGTATATGCATATTGAAGGGCCATTCATATAGTGTATTCCATACAGCTTTGCACTTCAATATTTACATATCTGAACCATTATCAAAATATGGTTTATTGCAGTTAAGATTTATGGTCTGAAATAGATTACAGGTTTAAACCGCTATTAGTAGAGTTAAAATTTATAGTAAAAAATAGAGTCACCTGTACAATTTACGGTATTTCCATGGAATTTCCCAGTTGCAGAAAAATACCGTAAAATTGAGGGGAAACCTTTTCCTGATCACTAGACAGACCGTGGATGAGACGAGGTGGGAAAATAATTCTTCCTCTGGTGTCAGGTTGAGTTTTCTGGAACAGGTTACAATGATCTGTTCTAAAAACATACTACCCAGGCATCCATGTCTTCAGTGGCTTTGTCAATGTGGATGGGACCTTGGTACTCTTAATGTGATTATTTGGATTATACTACAACTGACCCCTTTAGGTGGACAGAGATGGTATACTCCCATGAGGATCCAGGGTCAAAAGATCGGTTGGTTAACTGGTATTGATAGGATCTCTAACAATCCTGGCCGAGAGGTCGGGTATATATGTGTACATGTATACGTACTTTAATCGCACATCTAATCGCACTCCATCTCATCACATCCCAGCACTTATCTCACCCCGGTATTTATCTCCATAGGCTTAACATTAGGAACTCGTACTCCACGGTCGTGAGGTTCGTGTACCCAATACTCAATGCCTAATTTAGTGATTCATTTTATCAATAAATAATGTTATACGGAGTGAGATAAAATCAGAAACACACTCGATGAAAAAAGCTTGGTCCACACTCCACCTCTTTTGTCTTCAGAGTAATTCACTCAGCTTCGCTTGGTGAACTACTCTGAAAACAAAAGAGGTGGAGTACGGACCAAGCTATTTTCATCTCGTGGGTTTCCTTCTTATTACCACCCACTGCGATATGCGATGAAGTTGTTTCCTGACATTGTCAACAGGAAGATCTGATGTATTTTTCAGAAGTTGTCAATAAAAACGTTAAAAAAAAAGAAAAAAAAGAAGAAAATCCCTCAGATTTGTTCAAGTATGCCACATTCCCCGAGAAAGTGTAACAGCAGCTAATGGCACTCCCATGAATTGTTTAGTATGTAACATTCAGTTAGTATGGAGTTCCATACTCAGCGATATCGAAGAAGATGTAATACTCAGTGTAGAGTTCCAGAGCCTTTGTGGAGGTAATATGGATCTACAGGAAGGGCTCATTTGGCTTTGACAATGCGAGCCGATGGAGATACAGTGTAGTTAGACAAATATCATCCACGGTAACCGTTCGTCAGACTATAAGTATTGCTCCCTACCAGATGGATAACATCCTGATAGTTGGATGGATAACATCCTGATAGTTGGATGGATAACATCCTGATAGTTGGATGGATAACATCCTGATAGTTGGATGGATAACATCCTGATAGTTGGATGGATAACATCCTGATAGTTGGATGGATAACATCCTGATAGTTGGAGATGCTACTGATATTCCCCTCAATTACGTGCTATTCAAATCAGATCCTGTTCTCTTTGTGGAAAAGGGATTGTAAACTTGTGATACGTTGGTTTGTAGTGCGAGAGACAGATCCATGCTTATTATTTATTATACTACTCTTATGGTAAGACTGGAGAAAGGTGACAGACTGGGCCGGGTGACACTGGCATGTTTGGTGAGCACGGTGGATGAATGTACACTGGGCATGGCACCCTTACCTGAAATGAGAATGGGAGAGCGAGTTTTGCCCATCGCTTCCAACTCCAGGATTTGTGACTTCAGTCTGAAAGATCCAATGGATCCAGTTCAGATGCTCCCCACAACTCACTGGGTCTACATGAGACACTTGAGAACTTAGCTCTCCTGGGTCAAATTGGATAATGATGAACATGAGGAACCAAGAAAGGTGTTATCTACCTGGACCAATGCTCTACTGGGAGATCCATTGAGACGTACCGACTGGGTAGAACTCTGAATAGATACAGAAGGGAATCCACCTTCCCATCTCCCCTAACTATGGTTACCACCAATCAAATGGGAAGCCTTAAAAAAGGGGGGAAAATGATTTCCCAGAGCGTGGTCATTTCCAGTGAAAACCCTTGGGCCAGTCCTGTGGTAATGGTTTCTAAGAAAAAGGGTGTCTGCCGGTTCTGTATTAATTACAGGAAACTGAATTCTATCGCTCGAAAAGAATACCTATCCCATAACTCGGATGAGAGTCTTGACTCTTTGGGATTGAACTAGTGGATCTGCACCCTGGATCTCCAATCTGGGTATTGGCAAGTCAATATGCACAGCGTGGACCAGCCAAAGAAGGCCTTCATAACACTACTTCGGGGGCTATGCAAGTTTACAGTTATGCCCTTCGGATTATGTAATTCCCCACTACATTTGAATCAATGATGGAACAGATATTGCATTGTTTATAGTGGAAGAAATGCTGGGTTTATTTGGCCGACATAATGAAGTTTGGAAAGACTTATGTTCAATATCTGAATAATCTTAAAGAGGTTTTTGAGCGAATATAGTCCTATGGCCTGAAACTCAAGCCTCAGAAATGCAAGTTGTTCAAACAATCTGTGGAATACTTGCGGAGGATAGTTTCGGGGCAGATAATCTCAGCAGATCCCTCTAAGTTGGAGTTAGTGGCTAGTTGGCCACGACCCCGGAACGTCGGATCTTTCCAAAGATTTTGTTCATATTATCACAACTTTATCCTGGTCTTTTTTCCCAGTATTGCACGACCGCTGCAACGTTATGTAGTTCTAGATAATATTCATAGAAGTAGTTTACCAGACCCTTATTTCATTTGGGCAGGGAACCAGTCTAATCCAGTACCCGGCTGATTCTGCTGCCACCTGGTGTATCTTGGAAGTGTATGAAATGATGTTATACTTCATTTAGTCCCTACTCTGGTCGGGTTAAATCCATAGGCCGCCTTGACTCTACACTGGCCACCCGAGCTACACTACGTTAGCTCTGGTCACATTAAATTGACAGGGGCCTTGACATGGCGTGGTAGCGGGTATCTCATCCCATTGCAGTGGGTAAAGGAACTTCACTTTAGTTATTTTTCGGTTGGGAGTTAGGGTTTGGTATCTATTTTTACTCTGTGTATCTATTTTTACTCTGTATCTATTTTTACTCTGTGGTCCAACCGCCTTGATCCACCCCTGTATGTGTCTCTTACTCTCCCAGCAGATCCTTTATGTGACCTGGACCTATGATTGGAGAATGTTTTCAATTCTCACTCTTGAAACCATTTTTCCATGTTTATATTTCCCTTTGTGTGTATTTTTAATCAAATAAACATAAAGGTAGACTGTATTATCAATTTTGTCAGCTATGAATATTTCATAATGAGGATTTTAGCTCTAAAATTCCAAAAATAAAGAAAGCTTCTTGGTCTGAGAGTGAGAATCTGTGGACACGACCAGGGTTTAACGTTACACACCTCTTAGTTGGAACACAGTGTAAACAGAGGTGGTGGCCAATCTACCTTGACTCTAGGCTGGTTCCCACCTGTGTAAGTAGTTATACCTTTAGCATGGAATACGCCATCTGGTGAATCTTGGCCACACTACAGGATAGGAAATGTCTGTTACTCTCCAGCCAGAGGAGGTGTGAAGCGCAGTGCCCCCTATCGTTTTGGCATGGTCTCAAATGACAGCTGAATGCGGATTCCTATACTAAAATAGGCTAACTAGTAACAGCTACTACATACAAACTGTTAGAGCTCTATCAAAAATCTTTTCAGATATTGATAGAGTGATATCTAATGTACTCCAAACCACAATAGAGCTCAATAGAGCTCCACGTTTTATGGCTGTTTAGTGTTGTTTAATACAACCTTATTTTCTCATAGGCTATGGCTTACAAGCCTCACACAGTCCATTCTCAAGAGCTCCTTCTCCTCTGCTGGCAGGTTTGAATGTGGCGCTTTGTATATGAGTTGGGTGCCTATAGGGGGCGCTGCGCTTCACACCTCCTCTGCTCTCCAGCTAGACCTTTTATACTTCTTGGAGAGTTAGATTCTAGTACAGTCTGTTATCGCCAGGGCGTACATGCTCAAACTAAGACTGATATGGGATGCCATTTTGAGTCAGGGATTCCTGCCTCTGCTGGTACTCAACTACCCTGAGTGATTTGCTAGTAACCAGTGTGTTACTCTTCAAGGAATACTGGGAATGTATCAAATAAATCAGCCTGGAGAGTTAAAATGACTCCCCAGAATCGCGGTATTCTCAGCCTTGAGCAGCCAATCACGAAATTCCTTTCTCCTATCATCTAAAGGGAACTGGCAAATGGAAGCTGTGCTTTGTTAGAGCCTTTCAGACTGTAAGTGCGGTCTGTAAACAGACTATTTGAAGAGTTTGTTATTCCCTAACCTCGAAACCAATTTACTATTTTGTTATTTCCTTTTGTGTGTATTTCTTGAATACAATAAACATAAAGCTAGGATCCTTTAGCAATTTGTAAAGCTATGAATACTTCCTATTAAGTATTTCTGCTTTAGATCCTACATAGAGCAAAACTACCTGGATCGGGGCGCACCCCAAGTGATCCCCTGTGGGATTTAACCCGACCAACCCCTATATCGTATCAGGGGTTGGTTACAAACTATTTTGTCCCACGTGAGGGCCAGACGGGTCGCTGGCCTGAAGCTGACGGGCGAGGGCCGGGCCCCCAGAGAGGCGAACATGTAAACTTGTGTAGAGATTGCTGCCCGGTGTTGAGGTGCCCAACGATCTTAGGCTTTGTATCAAAAATATTTGAAAAGGTTATACATGCACGACTATTTGATCAACTAGATGAAATAAACTTTATTACTCCCAGTCAATTTGGCTTTTTGCCAAACAGATCGGTTACGGAGTTAATAACACGACTAAATAACAAACGGGTTATATTAATATCATTTATAGACTTCCGAAAGGCCTTCGACTCTGTCGACCATTCACTTTTACTTGATACACTCGAAAAAGCTGGACTAAATTCATACCTAATTGGAATTTAAAAAAATTACTTAAATGACAGGAAAATTAGAACTAAACTGGGTCAAATATTATCTGATGAAGACTTAATTACGGTGGGTGTGCCCCAAGGGTCCGTGCTAGGACCACTGTTGTTCCTAGTTTTTATTAATGATATAGTACTTTCTCTCACAAATGTTAAACCGATATTATATGCCGATGACATTGTACTTATTTCTGATGGTAAAAACCAGGCTGAGGCTTTGTTCCATATGGAAGCGGATCTAGAGATTATAAATAGATGGTGCGAAGCGAACAGGTTATTTATAAACTGCAAAAAGACAAAGGTAATATGGCTAGGTAATCAAAAAAATCTGGAGAAAATGCAAGCAGTTAAATTTGCCAGAACAGAACTAACAGCAGTCAAATCATATCGTTACCTGGGAGTATTACTAGAGAACACTTTAAATTTTAACGAGCACTTTGAAAAAATATCAAGGGAATTTAATATAAAATTATTTAAACTAAGAAAGGTGAGATATTTATTAAATACGGAGACAGCTTTAAAAATAGTCAAACATATGCTCTTGCCGGTTTTGGAATATGCCGATGTGGTCCACTATTGTATAACTAAAGCACATAGATTAAAGCTACAAATTCTAATAAATAAGGCACTGAGACTCGGAATAGGAATTTCCAAAACAAGGGACATAAGTCGTGAGAAGCTTTATGAACTCTGTAAAATACATCCCTTAAACATTAGAAGAGTATTTCACTTAACCCTTTGGCGCCGGGTGATGCCTTAAGGCATCGCCGCCCGTGGCCGGATGATGCCTTAAGGCATCGCCGTGTGTGGCCGGATGATGCCTTAAGGCATCATTTTCTAAGACTTACACAATCATAGTTTATGTGTAATAACTTTGTAAATAACTGATCAATAATGATGAAACTTTCATAGGATGTTGGTATAACATTCACCTTACGATTTTGAAATACTCATAAAATAATATTAAAGACCACGTGTTTTATCACGTGATCAAAAGTGAAATTATCATAATTGGCCTGAAAAGACCCCGCCCATGGCGGTATATACTAACACCCTACCCGGCCTTACCGACATTGCTTTGTCAGAGGTGCCCGGCGTGAAAGGGTTAATATTAATGATTAAATGGTGGCTAGAGGATCCAGCAAATGTGTTTGATAATTTAGAGAAAAGAACGAGAACGGGAGACAAAATTAAAATGAAAGTAGCCAGGATAAAAACGGGAAAATATAGAAAATCACCGCTGAATGTTGGTAGAACCTATTGAGATAAACTACCATCACATATCCAACTGTTACCGCGAGGAGACTGTTTCAAATTCAAATTGAAGGAAATTCTACCAGATTTGCTAGATGGCGAAGACTTCATGTAAACTATTGTTTTTGTGAAAAATCAATTTCGGAAAGTAGGGATAAGGATCAAAAGATCTTACTATTATTTGCTGTAAAACCAGTATATGTTATGTGTTGTCTACTGTTTGTATCGTCTGTGTATCTGTCTTGTATTGCTTTTCATGTGACTTCACTATGGAAGATTGCGTTTTGTAGTGCGAATAGTGCTTGTCGTCAAACTGTTTCTTGAATAAAAAAAAAAGAGAAAAAAAAACCGACCTGGGACCTGTTTCACTAGTTTCGTGACATGTCTGGGACACCATACAGACAGATTGGGTTGTCTGGTTTTGTGACAACACAAGTAGCTGCCCTTAGGAAAAGACAGACCCAAAACATAGGAATTAGACAAATCTACACACCATGGACATGTTTCACTAGTTTTGTGACAAAAGTGAAGACAGACATGAAAAGCGGCACCAACAGTGCAAGCAAGAACGCACAAAATGAAGTTTAATGTATAGTTCTTATGAAACCGGACCCACCATCTAGACACCATCTAGACATGTCACACCATCTAGACATGTCACGAAACTAGTGAAACAGGTCCCAGGACGGGAATGCTGACCTCACGTGCGGTGACATGTGGAGGGGACGTTTGATGACGAAGTGAGCAGGGGAGGACGGGAGAGGGTGGTGAGACGAGAGCTGCGTGGGGATGAGGTAGAGGTCGATGGAGGAGCAGGAAGGAGAAGCCTGGGAGGCTGGTCTACAGGTACTGGTATGGTGTAGAGCACAGGCTTTCCAGGGAAAGCCTGTGCTCTCTGGATACTGACACTAGTAATGAGTGTATTGGGGCTGCTTTATCTCAAATACAGGATAGTGTGCCAGCAATAGTTTGAGCCAATGCCAACAGTCTTACTGTAGAACTAAGAGGGATCTTGGTTATATTCCTTGAAAAGGCAAAGGCTTCAATTTGTTACAAAACAAAACTTCACAAATAGTAAATTACTAAATGGCAACACTCATTGTTTTTAACCAAAATCAAATTGATTCCATGTTTATCAGGTTTCCAGGATACCCCTCACATTCTTCAGGCATAACCTCGTTAGTACACTCATTTTAAAACAAAAAGTGGTAAGAATGTAAGGATATAACTTCCAAGAGGGGACTATTAGCAGTAGTAGTACACACTTGGTAATATCACCACTTTTTTGGTGCAGATTTTACCTTGCATACAGACTACTCATCTCTAAAGGGGCTCTTTAATTTCAAAGATGCCGATGGGATGATGGTTGGCAACTTTTTCCAAACTCGGATTTGAACTCCCAGATAGTCCACAGATCTGGAAAGGCTCACATTAACACAGATTGTTTTTCCCGAGACCAATATACAAGTGTGGCCAGCCAGATTAAGTAGACCGTAGGGTACATGAGGCTGTAATAGCCACGTTTAGTTCCCGAAAGAAGCCAGATCCACGTTTCTATCAGTGGATGCTGCAACATATCATAACACCTGCATGATGGTGGTGATGGATTACTATATAAAGTACATGCAGATCTATTCCACAAATGGCCATAAAGCTATGACCTGTGCTGAGGCTCTAATGAAAAATTGGGTGTTACCTTTCAGAACCCAGACCATAGTACATTCCAACCAAGGAAGAGAATTAGAATCTCTGATCTGGTAGGAAATGTGCAAGATGCTCGTAATCCAAAAGAAATCCAAAAGGCACCATTATAGCACATGCGTAAAGTAGAACTTTCATTCCTTGAACAACCTGAGTTAAAAGATATGGTGCTGACTGCAAGCCCAGCCCGACATGGCAGAAGGTCACGGGTTAACAGAGCCATAGAGGTAATGAAAGGAGAAGCCATTACGGAGCTTAAACCTTGCCGGCCGAGAAAGGTGCCTGTACCCCGTCTGACTTGAAAGAAGAAGACATTTGGATTCCTGAGGCATAACTTAAGTTTCAGACGGCTAATGATTCTTCCGATGGTAGTGCCTCTAAGACCCCCCCATCATGAAAATCTTCAAATGGCCTGCGGACTCTATCGGTTCTGATAGCCCCTGACCAAGATCAGCGCTACAGGTAGAAGCTCTGGTTGTGTTCCATTATTACAACAGCATAACCCGCTTCTCCCGACTGACAGCTGCAGCTTGGATATACTCTCATTTATCCAGTTTTGGCAGATAGATGTCAGTACATAGCAGAGGAAAGGGTCTAAAAACTCTCAGCCCACTGCGATACTGTTGTGAGGAATTAAGGAACACTGATGCCTTTGAAAATAATGTCTGGAAGAAGAAAATCTTTGAAGACAACAAATCACTGAAAAAAAAAAAAATGGTCATGTAGTTTTCAAAATTGACACATCTAGAAAATATCAGCTGAATCCCTAATATCTAACCGTAAAATTCTCTTTTTAAAGGGTGCTCGCACGCGCGATATACGTTGCCTATTAAAGGTTAGAGTGGTCACATACACTTTCACATAATCTATCCCTTCACTATCTGCGTGCTATTCGCTGTGCTATTGGATAACGAGCAGGGTGTCAGTGTCTCAGTCTCTCAGAGGCGTGCCCAGCAGACCATGACCAATCACCCAACCCCCAAAAAACTCATTGACCCACTGTTACTTGATATGTTTTGATCCTAGACTGAGGCAGTTCGAGAAATGGCAAATTGACTTGGTGCAAGCAGTTTAAGCCCTGTCTCCACTGTGCGATTCTAGGTACATAGGTACATCCAGTCTCAGACAGGGCATACCTCCATTTATTATCCACCTATCACAACTCTTTTGGGAACGTTTGCATGAGATAATACCTTCTAAGAATGATAGTCAAATAAATCTTATTGACCAGGATACCAATGAGCATGTACCTCGAGAGAGGTTGCTCGAATTTGTTAACGACTTTTTCACAGATATTGGCCCGAAACTAGCGAATAAATTTGATGACAACTGGGAATTCTTTGGGGTAGTCCAAAATAATGATGGTACGAAGCTAGTCAGGACCAACGAGAATGAAATTACTAAACTGATAAAAGAAATTGACATCCACAAATCTTCTGCAATAAAAAACATACCTGCCAATATTATCAAAGACAGTTTCCTAGCAATCCCAGGTCAGATCACCCACTTGATGAACTGTTTGATTGACGAACAAATCTTCCCAGACAGATGGAAAAATGCACAAATAATCCCACTAAAGAAATCAGGTAACTCAATGAATGTCACAAACTTACGACCAGTCTCTCTACTCCCTCTCCCAGGAAAACTGCTAGAGAAAATTATTCACCAACAAATATCTGACTATCTCGAATCCCACAACATCCTCAACAAAGATCAAGGGGGTTTCAGAAAAGGACATTCTACAATAGATACAACTTCCTCACTAACCGATGATATTTTCTTAGGACTAAACAACAAACAAATAACAGTTGCCACTTTCATTGATTTATCGAAGGCCTTCGATACGGTCTCGCATGAAATACTCCTTGATAAATGTCGACTCTATGGCATTCACACAAGTATGTTAAATTGGCTGAAAAGCTACTTAGAAAAAAGAACGCATCAAACCCGTGTAAATGGGACCCTATCAACCTGTAGAACTGTGACCTGCGGTGTTCCCCAGGGTTCAATTCTGGGACCCCTACTCTTCCTAATATATGCTAACAATTTAGCAGACGTTCTGACCAACTCAAAAACAAAACTATACGCGGACGATACCGTCATATATGCTACTGAGAAGAATGTAGACCTTGCTACCCATAAAGTTAAAAATGACCTAAGCAAAATTGAAAACTGGGCAGGTAAGAACCAGTTAACGACCAATACTAAAAAGACAAAAGCAATGATTTTCACTACTAGAGCCAATCTTAGGAATAGAATAGGCCATGAGAAATTGCTCCTAAATAACAATGAGATCGAGTTTGTCAAACAATTTGACTATTTGGGAGTTAAACTTGATAAGAAACTCACTTTCGAGCCTTTCAAGAAGGAGCTTTTTAGAAAACTGTCAAACAATATCTACCTGTTTGCTAAGGTAAGACAATACCTGAATAAAAAACAAGCAGTTTTACTGTATAAAACTAAAATATTACTTTATGCAGAATATGGAAATGTGTTGATCCACAACTCAAATCATAAATCCCTAAATAAGCTGCAGCTACTACAAAATAAAGCGCTAAGAATCTCACTAAGAAGGGAACCTAGAACACCAGTTACTGAACTACACAGGGAAGCCAAGGTAAACTACTTAAGTGAGCGAAGGGAATCGGCGATAAGAAAGATGAGTTACAACAGAAGCAGGAAAATAGAGTATCTAGCACATACAAGAAGGGAAACTCGCTTACACGATGCAGCAGTACTCCAAACGAAACCCATAAACACCAATGCCTTTAAACGCAGTATGTTGTACAAATGTGCATATCACTGGAATAACCTCCCGGTAGAGTATAGACAGATTCCTACTTACCCAAAGTTCAAGTACAGAGAACGTACAATTCTATTTAATAGCCGTCAAAACTATTGAATGCATCTATTATCAAGTATCTATAGCCTGTCTGTGTTTTTGTACGGACCCAGGGATTGCTAATGTTCGGGAGGTTGTCTAGTTGTCCATTTTCGACACTTCTGTGCAATGTGTATCATACCTACGGATTAACACTAATGAACTCTCCTTTTTTGCATGACACAGGGCCGAATTGAAAACAGGCAATTTGCCTTATTTTGTTCAGTATAAATGAGAACCTACAACAAAGAATTGATTATCGATTAGAAATCCATTTAAAGTGGGTGTTAAATCCATTGAGAACAATATATGAACATTGATAATACATATACAATTGCTATATTATATGCTATATCAATGTTTTTATATGGTTCCACTAATATTTTTTTGTAATTTCAAAACATTTTGTTTTTTACTTGTCAATAATGGGGAGATATTATATTTTCCCCCTCTGCACTTTCAAGTGTTCTGTAGCTAGGAAAGTGAACTGCTGTGATATGCGATATGATGTGGTGATGAATCAGAATGTCTCGTTATATAGGAAGGTGCTAAGTGTGGTGTTACTGCCAGCAATACCTGCAGAGGGATGCTGTATCAGGGGATTGGGTGCTGCAGGGAAAGGGTCAAACATTGATAAATTCCAACTTGTATTCAATGTGTTCAGTGCCTCCTGAAGCCTGTGCAAGCTTCCCCTGTCAGAATGATGGTGAATGCATACCAGACATGGAAAGTTTTACCGTGTGTGCCGGGACGGCTACCAGGGGGCACGCTGTGGGTCAGATAGGCATCCTATTTCTACTTTGTGACCTATTCAAAACAGTTCTTCTCGTATTGAAAACTTTAATCTAGTTGATTACATCAACATATTTAGTTGTAATTAAAGTGCCCAGAACCTGCTGATTGTATGTCTCTTAATTCTGAAGATGAAGTGACCAGCTATAGAAAAGCAATAATCTCTGTGTCATCTGTCCTGGGTTTCCGATATATCGGAATTGAAACATGTCTCGAATATCATTACAGAATCATGTAATATACATGTAGTTATGATTACAAGCTGAAAAGTGTCAGGCAGACACACTTGGACAACCTAGTCTTCAGGTCCAAGCCACTTTAAGGAAACAAAAATCTCTTAGACGTTCACAAAATCTAACTGGTGTCTGATGTGTCCAGTGCCTCCTAATGCCTCTGAAAATCTCCCTGGAAAGAACAATGGTGTGTAGTGTGTTGCAGACGATGGGGGATTTACCTGTGTGTCTCAGGATGTCTACGGGGGGTGGGGGTGGGTGAGGGGGGCTAAGGGGGGGAGGGGGAAGGGGGGGTTGTGAGTCAGATGGGCATCGCAGTTGTGGCATATTCAAATGAGCAGTCAGTGCATAAGCTAACCATAAACATACACATTGTAAAATACAAAGACTTGGTGAACATCGTTGGTGTATGCAAGATATAGACTACAAATGCTACTCTGAACATGGATAAGGAGAAGGATTCTATTCATGACGAAGCTGAATCTTATGAAAATATACCTGTGAAGCGTCATGAAATAGTTGAAATATCTCAAACAAAATGTAAGTATTAATGATCAAGTGTTGAGAAACTGAGATAGGAACTCTAGATGAAATCGTTTTATGTAAAACAAAAAATTGACTTATTGTAATTCAACTGATTCAACTTTCTGGTACATTTCTGCACCACTTATATTCTTGGTGAGTTTTTAAAAGAAAGAGTGATAAGATTTGTAATAATCTCTGGAAACAAAAAGTTCTTGAAGACCACAATAAAACTCACAAAAAAACACAAGAGAAAAAAGTCATGTAGTTTTCAACATAAGACTCTTCTGGAAGGTATCAGCTGAATCCCTAATATTTAACAGTAAAAATCTTCATTTATTACCATGTTTTTTTCTGTTTTTTTCCTTCTTTTTATTGAGTTAATTCTCCCATAGAGTAGTCACAACCATATACAACTAACATAAATGACAAAAGACATGTTAGCGTTATCCTTTTAGGGAATGTACTTAGCAGCCATGTCCAATACGATAAAGTATAGCTTTGCTGTTTTTGTGTTACACATGTATTGTATTTACTCTTCTCCATCCTCCTCAATTTACAGTGGACCCATGTGCATCCAACCCATGTCAGAATGGTGGTGTGTGCTCCTCTGACCCTGGATCACAGAACCCTGGAGGATTTAACTGTACCTGTCCACAGGGCTGGGAGGGTGATGTCTGTGAGTTGGGTAAGTGTGATCTCATAGACCAGGGCATGTTCACCAATCAATTATATCAAGACCTACATAAACACTAAGGCCACACAAGTATTTGTACAGCTACAGTGAAGAATACCAGTTGAGCCATTTATTATCCACCATTGTTATGTTACCATTTGATATGCGTTGTATCTAAGCTCTGAGAATCTATAACAAAAAATTGATTAGGATTAGATATCCGTTGATAATGGCCATTAAAGCTATTGAGAACAATATTTAAACATTGATATTACATATAAAATTACAATTTTATATGTAATATCAATGTTTTTACATAATTCTAGCAATATTTTCTTACAATATTAAATAATCACATTTACTTTAATAGTTAACAATGGAGAGAGATTATACATCCCCCTCTGCACCTCAATTGTTCTGTAACTAGGAAAATGAACTGCTGTGATGTATGATATAATTCTTGTGATGAATCAGATTTTCTCTGTTTTGTTATATAGGTATGACAGCCCAATCAACCACCCAGATACCTTCCACAAGTGAAGCCCTTACCACTGACATACCTTTCTCAGACATTGATAACACAGGTAAAAGCATCGTCATGTCGTGCTATCTATCCTGTGTTTCCACTGTATTGGAATATCAACATGTCTGAAATGTTATTATACTTGGCATATCAGAGTGATATATAGTTTATGTAGAAAACTAAAAGGTCTGCACAATTTAGTATTTAGGTTCCATCCATTTTAAACCAATACCAAATTCCTTAACCCTTCTTCTGCTTCATAATGCCTCCAGACATTCCCTGAATGTGGCTGCTTCAGCATGATGTCTCCAGGCATTATTCACAATTAAAGAAAGTGAAGTATAATAGTATAACTACCAGGATTACCCTTATATATGTAGGCGTTTATTGAACCGACGTTTCGACTATCACATAGTCTTTTTCATTTATAAGTATATACAATATTTGAGAGATAAAGAAATGCAAAGTACAAGGGACATATGGGTCTTTGGTTTGGAACAACAAAATACCAATGTGACCAAGGTGAAATACTAAAGTCAAGTGAAATTGCTGTTTCTGGGTTCAGTTGCTTGAGCTAAGAGTGGTGTTACTGAAGGCAATTCCTGTAGGGTCGAGTCTCCTGACACAGCATCCCTCTGAGCTGTGTCAGGGGACTGGGTCCTGCAGGGTAAGGGTCAAACATTAAAAAGATCTAACTTGTATTTAACATGTTCAGTGCCTCCTGATGCCTGTGCCAGCTTCCCCTGTCAGAACAATGGTGAATGTATACCAGGCGATGGAAGATTTAGCTGTATGTGCCGGGATGGCTACCAGGGAGCACGCTGTGAGTCAGGTGGGCATCTTATTTCTACTTTGTGACCTACTCAAGACTGTAATTCTTGTATTGATAAACCTTAATCTAGTTAATCATATTAACATTTTTAGTCCTAACTAAAGTGGCCAGAACTTGCTGATTGTATGTCTTTTAAATCTGCAGATGTAGTGACCAGCTATAGACTGGTTTCCTTGGTTTCTGATATATTGGAATTCAAACCTTTCTGAAATATTCTTACAGAATCATGTAACTTTTAGTTATAATATGAACTGAAAAGTGTGATACAGATTTAGTCCTCAGGTTCCAGCCACTTTAAACAAACCAAAATCTCTTAGAATTTCTCAAAATCTAACTCATATCTGATGTATTCAGTACTCCCTGATGCTTGTGAAAGCTTCCCCTGCGAAAACGATGGTGAATGTGTAACAAACGAGGGGAATTTTACCTGTGTGTGCCAGGACGGCTACGAGGGGGAGCACTGTGAGTCAGGTGGGCATCTCAGTTGTGACATATTCAAATGAGCAGTCAATGTTCAAGCTAACCATGGATATACCAGTGAACCATACACATTGTAAAATACAAAGACTTGGTGAAGATCCTTGGTATATGCAAGATATAGGCTCTTATATTGAGAAAGTGATACGGATACTCTAGATAAAATCTTTCTATGCAAAACAAATTGACTTATTGTAATTTAACCGAATCGATTCTCTAGTAAATTTCCACACCACCTATAGTCTGGGTGAGTTTTTAAAAGAAAGAGCAATTAGAATTTTTTTTTTATCACAGTGCACAAACTGCCACCGATTTATTACAATAGACCTCTCGATACACTACAACTACAATGAATCAAATCGTGAAGTCAATTGTAAGGCCTATTGACGTGTATCCAAATTGCAGTGGCTATATGGTTTTATCATCTACTCTTACCAGTTTGGGATTGTCCTGCACAGAGAGTTGTCCTTCATTATATGTAGACAGACTTCACCAATAAGGTCACTTTTGAATTACCCAACTGCAAGGATATCAAGTAAACTGTAATCACCAATGTAAATTGTAATCATAGTTGTTGATTTAAAATCGCTCTTTGCTTTAAAACTCACCCAATTAGTAAATATTTGGACTAATATGCATGACTAGACCTAACTGCCATGAGAGCCACTCTTCTCTGTATTAACCCATAACCACTCTGCAGAATCCAGCTTCACCTGTCAGAATGGCGAGCTGGTGGACTACTTCGGTCGTTGTGACGGGTTCGAGGACTGCGAGGACGGCTCTGATGAGGATGTTACAGCCAATTGCATGTTTTGCCCCTATGGTGACACTGTGGCTGTGCGTTGTGATGGCTACGCTGAGTGTGACGATTGGTCTGATGAGGCAGGGTGTGAAGGTGACGTAAGATACTAAACCTCAAGTTAACCATTAACCTTGTGCCATATAGTGATGATAATTAAATGACTTGTCTTTCCATAATATAGCAAATAACTTTATCCTACCCCATATATAAATCTCCATAGACTTCACATGGCATGTGCCTATGCCACAGCTGTGACATAAACAATTTATATGCCACATGTGGCATACAGATTTAAATTCATGTGACATAGTTTTTAACAAATCAGCGATCAGACCGTGAGCGATTGAAAATTAGATCTGTCGCACTCACTCTTTTAGAACCCATCAGTGTGTATGTATGTTACAGATCATTGTTAGTGATTTATACAACCTGGGACCTGTTTCACTAGGTTCGTGACATATCTAGATGGCGTTTAGATGGTGTGCCCAGTTTCATAAGAACTAAACATTAGACTTCGTTTTGTCCGTTCTTGCTTGCACTGTTGGTGCTGCTTTTCATGTCTGTTTAACACTTTTGTCATGAAACTAGCGAAACATGTTCATGATGTGTAGATTTGTCTGATTCTTATGTTTGGGGCCTGTCTTTCGCTAAGGGCAGCAACTTGTGTTGTCATGAAACTATACAACCCCAATGTCTGTATAGTGTCACAGACATGTCAGGAAACTAGTGTAACAGGTCCATGATGTGTAGATTTGTATAATTCTTATGTTTGGGGTCTGTCTTTCGCTAAGGGCAGCAACTTGTGTTGTCACGAAACTATACAACCCCAATATCTGTATGGTGTCACAGACATGTCATGAAACTAGTGAAACAGGTCCAACACTCATCCCAAACGCCACTACGATGGCAGGCTGGGACAAAAGCGTTGTCACAGTTCTCCACAGTTAGTGTATAGAGTTTGAAATTGTGATTCATGTTAATAATCCAAATAGGCCACACAGATCAGTGCATCGTGTTATTTCCCTTATTTTTCATGTTGTTATTTTTAATATATGAATCCAACCATTCTATCGGCAAAGTGTGCCTTGTCAAACCAGAACGGTCTACTAAGCCTTTCCCTAAATCTTGTTCGATGATCGATGAAAGCTGTGGCCACAGGTCTCAGCAGTTAGCATAGTGGATGGAATTTGATGTTGTAAGTCATATCAATAATCCGAATACCTCACAGGGATCAATGTATCGTATTTGATATCGTGATTTCTAATATACAAAATTCAGAGTAAGGTAGTCGAGTACAACTCAACAACTTATATTTCCAATTTTTCTGGGGCATAGATCGTGGTTACGATCCATGCCCTAAAAAAAAAAAATTCAACAACTTCGCAAATATGGTTTTGGTGATTGGCTCTATTTTGCAGCAGGTTACAACGTTTCGGCATAGAGTCACCTTTGTTAATTTTGATATATAAATCCAAAATGTAAGTCATCTTTGTCTTTCCCACAACGACGTCTGACGTAATAACCATATAGTTTGGATTTGCCTGTGGAGGCACTGCAGTTGTGACACACGTACGAGTAGTCTTAACGACTAGTGCAGCAGCGTCAATAGGTGCTCTAGAGCAGAATTCAAGATTATTTTCGCCTTTATATGTTAATATAAAACTGATTCCGCTAACATTAATATTTGAATAACTGCAGTGAAAATATCGTGATCTATATCCTCTCCTAGAGCAGACCAAACTACTGCTGTGTAGGTAGATACCAAAGATGTCATGCACGACAAAATAATTTTGTTCATTTAGTGTTCACAGGGGTTAGATGAATAAAGAAAGCAATTCATTTTGATCACAGTTGGCCATCTTACTATTGTTTGAATGCTTAACAAAATTCAATCTGCTTTCACTTCGTTCACATCGGAAGGACCAATAGCAATTCAAAATAAAGTTCTAGTCATGGTGGAACATAAACCGAGGGGTGCAGCAATAATAGAGATAGCATATTGCAGCATGAACTCCAACTTCCTAAAACCTACTGATACTGAACCGAGGTGATGCCACATTAATAAATACCATTTCATAGCAATGCCAAAGTAATGGAATAGCAATAATAGTTCAATTGCATGGCATTGCTAATGCCTACATAATGCTAAATACACTCAAGACAAGGGAAGTTAATCAAAGATGACTAATCGTAATAGAAGATGCACATTTTACACCTCCAGATGACAGTTACTCCCCACGGGGTGGTTTCAATGCCACGTTAAAGGATTCCTTTGACCGTCTGGAGGTGCTGAGCCCTGGTTACCCTGGCCTTTACCCGCCTAATGCCAGTTGGACTTGGACCATTGTGGCACAACCGGATAAAGAGGTAAGACCCCCACAACACACTAGAAATTTTGAATTGTGCAGGGATATGACAGAGAATTACATTTTTGCTTAGTTTTTACTGTCCATTACTGAGTAACTTAACCAATAATCAACTGTCAGCCCAATCAAAATACATTAAAACGTAATGATTATATTTGACCTATTATAGCCAAATGCTGCTTGGTAATCATATCAAGGCTGACACTGTGAAGAACGCCTATATTTGCCACCCCGCAAATGCATGTATCCGATGTATATTGACATGTTTTTATATATATACTTCCACATTTCATGCCAGCGTATACAGTATATACAAATGTGTTTTTCCTTGTATACGGAAGCGTAATGGCTGTATTTGCCTCAAAGCATATATGAGGAGAAATATCCTGTGCGTAACATGTATATGCCCGTCGTTTACAAATCATATATGTTTGGCATATATATGTATACTGATACAAATTTAAAAAGGTTGGCCACCCGACCGCCTGGCCAGCCGGCCAGCTACCCGGCCACCCTGTCCCTGCCACAGCGTATACATGATGGAAAGAGAACTAACATATTTACGCAAAATCATAGATATGCACGCCGGACGTATACACATGTAGATTAGGGGTTTTCGCGCTGTGTGAAGGTTTAATCCCATGGTTCACAACGTAACATATTCTGAGCCAGTTAGAGTCCCTGTTAAGACAGTCCAAGTCACATAGTATAGACAATGGTCGCATGTAATAAATGAAATATATGACACAGATTTAAAATTTACTCTGCCATGAAGTAACACAATATCAGAAAAGAGACTGACTGGTATTCAGTCTACTGAGGGCTTTCTCCTAAAAAGAACAACAAGGTTTTTCAATAATAGGTATTACAAATTTTTGAATTCTGGAATGTCTTATGCTAGGCTAGCACCTCTCATGGCGGCCAATATTAGGGCACCGCAATGGATGAAACAAAAGGAATGTGAGGTAACTCGGGGGTTGGGATAGACAACATGACAGACTCTGATTTCAGTGGGCGTCGTGGCAGAATATTAAATCTTCAAAAAATGGTCATGGCAGCCACGGTTCCAATGAGAATTGTTCCGGGCCATGGCGACACAAGACCATCATCAGATAACGTTGCCGAATGCATTCAGCCATATAGGGTGGCATGGAAAAAACATGGGGGACAACCTTGCTTGAAAGCTTGAAAGTATATATCGGACGAGGCTAGATCTCGATCTGCATCTTAGGAGCAGCAACCACATTGTGAATCGCTGTCAGTACAACAGTTCTATTTATAGTATTGTACCATGCGACCCCTATCTGCCAATCAGGATGCGTAACGCCGATAAGTCTGCAATGCGTTTGTTTGTGTTGTCGTCAGGGCATCAAACATCGATTGAAAACAGTGTCAACAACTTTGTCTGTCGCCCTGTCTATATGAAATTCAATGGGGTTTGAAAATTGATTTAAACGGTTTCATCTATGTGAATCTTCCGGCTGCAAGATGTGTGTCAGGCTAGGGGCTAGCCTTAACTCTTGTTCGGTAACCAATTACTGAGTAGACAATCCCTATGAGTAGACAATCCCTATGCCATAGGGTCAAAGGGTATAAATCTTATGCCTCTGGAAAATTGTTTAATAAACGTTTTCCTCCAAAATGTCCTCATTTGTCAAATTACCTGTTTGAGACCAAAATAGGTCTGCAGCAACAACCCTCTACATTTCGGGCTGCTGTGGTCGGGAACATAGTGTAAACTTAGCATGAGTGAGTGTCCTGGAAATTATGTCTCTTGGCCTGAAGGCCTTGCGACAACTTTCTGGTACCATCAACATGAAACACCATAAAAATGCCATCCCAGATCAGTTTCCTTATACTACACTCATTAAAAGTATTTATCAATATTTTGGATTATACTTACTCCTTCCTCTCCTTATCCTAGGTGCGCATTTTCTTCGATAGTTTTGCACTCGAGCTTTCCTATGGGTAAGTATACAGGATATAGGTCATATGTCATAATTCTTGTCAAAGATGCATGTTCAATAATAATATGGGCAAGGCACTTGAATTTCTCTCCTTCAAAGCTTTCTTTCCTTGATTTTGTGTATTAGCTATGTACTTCAACATTTATGCTTTATTGAAACTCATAAAAGAATATGAAGTAGCTTCAATAAGCTAAACATAGATCCCATGCAAAACCACATGAACGAATATGACAATCCAACTATGGTAACAAGGATGTATATCATCATCTAAAATCTCATATCTATCACATGCTTAATACCTGCTGCCTAGTATGGTATTTTAGAATTACAACAAAGGGATGCATCAAACTGCAAAAATACATACAAACATTGAACAATGCACCTCATGAGGCCAATAAGAACTAATAGAGCAATAAAAGTATAGGCACTGCAGTGTTGTTGGGTGGGCAGCCTGCTGGGTGGGTAGGTTGATGGATGTGCATATGGATGGTGGGGATGTCTAAAGGTGAATAGGAACAAGTGGCAAGGTGGTGGGTAGGCAGTATGGTGAGTAGACAAGTTTGTATGTGAGCAGGTTTGTGGATAGGTAGTTTGCTGGAAAGGGGAGCAGGCTGTTAGTAGTTAGGTCATTAGGTGGACAGGTTGGTGGGTCGGAAGGTTGATATGTGAATAGGTTGGTGTTGGGTAGGTTTGAATGTTGGTAGTTGGTGGATAGGGAAGTTAATATGTAAGCAGGTTGGAGGGCAGGCTACTGGGTGGACAGGTTGGTTTATGGGCAGGTTGGTTGATAGGGAGGTTGGTAGGTGGGTAGACTGCAGGTTAGGTAGGTGAGTAGGTGGGCAGTTTGGTGGTTCAGAAGGTTAACATGTGAACAGTTTTATGAGTGGGAAGGGGAGTTTGTAAGTAGGTTGGTGGATAGGTAGGTGGGTGAATGGGTAGGTTGATGTTAAGCAGGTTGATAAATAAGCAGGTTGCTACCTAGGTATGTTGGTTGGAAGGCTGGATGGTAAATAGGTAAGCTGGTAGGTGGGTAGGCTGATTGGTAGATAGGTTGGTAGGTAGGAAGTTTGGTTGGTCCGAAGGTTGGTATATGAACAGGTTAGTACGTTAGGGGGTTGGACAGTAGCCAGGATGATATATGGCCATGTTGGTGCGAGGGCAGGTAGGTGGATAGATAGGTTGTTAGGAGAGCAGACTCATTGAGGGGTAGGTTGGTAGCTATGCAGGTTGGTCGGGACTCAAGGACTTATACCCCCAAAAAGGGACTTAAAATGCTAGGTGTGCAGATTCCTCTCAAACTCTATCTATAGCAAAAATTTAGGTGTAGGGATTGTTGTACCTCAAAGGTTATTTGTCTCAAACAAATCCTGCTGAGGTGCTTTTTTACTGAAGCTGAAACTTCCATTCTTCAAGTACAGAATCCCAGGATTTTAGACATGTTTAAACTTTGTAGGGGCATTTTAGTGAGACAGATGTACCAGAATAAGTACCAAATTAGTACCCAACTGAGCCAAAAAGGGACCAAGCAAATAGGATCACCACAGTGCCTATTTTCTCAAATGTTCTCAAGGGGAGGGTCACTACAGAGATAATCTACCCTGCACTTAAAGATCAAAGCACACCTCGAGACTTTGTCCCTAGAGATATCCTTGTGATATAGTGGGGAAATGTCTCAAGGGCCAGGGAAGGGACAGAGTCTGAGGCATCTGGTCCTCAAGTGTCTACTCAGTAGGAGGCAAGATCCACATCACAAGGGGCTATCTGTGCACCCCTTGAGACTTTCATCTTTCCCGTAGGGGAAGAAATTTCCACACTTACCAATATCAACACCTTCCAACAGGAACACCAACATCAACCAATAGAAACACCGAGAACAACTACACTCATCAACACCTGCATTCATAGAAAACCACACCTACACCAACCAGCACACACACTCACTTACATCTGGGCATCTACAGTTATGCCCCACAGCTACCATACCAACACCCACCAAAAGCAATACCTACCGACAACAATACCCACACCCACTATCATCTACATTCATAGCAAAGCCTTCTTTGCAATCTAGTGATCTTATTGGATGCATGTTGTCAGAGTGCTAGCTTTTGAATGGCAGAGGAAGTTGTGCCAGACATTCAGTCTGTTTGTTGATAGTAAATTGTTTTTGATTCTCTCACTGTTTTTGGCTTATCATTGATGATAACTTTCTACCAGTAAGTAAATGGTAAACACTTATTACTACAATTCACCAAAGTCTAAACAACTAACTTATCTAGGTCATTAACACTGAGAAGACTTTGGTCACAAGATTGTAATCTAGATCTTCTATATTTTATAGTAGCGGATGTGCCTATGATAATCTGACACTTTTCGATGGAAACATAACAATAGGAACGTAAGTATTTGTCTAGTGTTCTATCCATCGAGGAATAGAGGTGTCTCAGAACGTCAAAGTTACCAGATAATGTCGGAACAGTTACTTCCATCGGCCAAGGCCCGGGGAAGTAATCTTTCTAACCCACACTGAGTAATTTTGACATTTTTTCATCAGGGACTGATTTCCCTATTGTTATATGCCTACAAATAACTAAAAAAACCTTTACCTCCAACTAAATGCGAAGCTATGTCCAACCTTATCAAAAATGCATATCTTCATCCTGACGATTGCCTGCTGGTTTCCTAGCAAGTACGAGTGTTGCTATGCAACAACATCACTCTGACTTCGACGTCGCATTGATTGAATCATTCACAAATAACAAGCTTGAGCATTAGAGGAAAACCAGTCCCAAGAACAAAATTCAATAATACTTGGTAAGGATAAGAAAATTTACTTCACGAGGCCTTGTATGTAAGAATAGAGGAAAATTTATTCCTATTGAAAGGAAATAAAAGTTATGTGGTAAGGATAGGAACTTATCACTTCATGAGGCCCTGACGAATGGGCTGTCGGTGACACCATATGACCTAATCTGCCCACAGATACGTGTAACCTGATGATTAGCCTTTTCAATCTGGAAAAATATTGTTATTCCAGTAATTTTTCATAAATTCTAGTTAGATTTATAACTTCAGATTAAAATTATCGAGTGTGCGTGCCCGTTTTTACCATATCAAACTGTTTATTGTGTTGTCCGATCAGATCGCAGCTTTTGGTCACATGTCAACATAGGTTAGAAAATGTCAACCAAAGAACAATAATTATTTCATTGGGCTTAAAACTTGTAATAGTTCAAGTTGAACATTAAAATTTTAAAGTTACATGACTGTGAAAGAAGATATTATGAGATCATTTGAAGGAAGGCTGATAGGAACTTTTAAAAAATCGTTAAGCAAGGGTATGATAAAATTGTGTGACAATTGAAAGTGAAGATTTTATGATGGTTTGATGACAGTGCAGATGTCATATTTTCAGGTTCTGCGGATCTACTCTACCCGGGGGCGTACAGGGCTATGTGGCCAGGTCTGGTGTTCTGCACATACAGTTTGCATCCGATGAAAGCTATGAGCGTTATGTGAGTCTTAATCATATGGATACAATTTTACCATGCCCCTACCTCATATGTGAACATTTATCACAGGAATTTGTTTTCTCACTTGATTTGTATTTCCAATTAAGAACAACACTGAACTTACTTCATTCAGACATTTTGATGGTCATGTTTCTATTTATACAGGGGTTCATAGCAGTGGTTACAGAGAATGGTGGAGAGTATGCTCCCACTGCTCACGACATCCATGGACTCGATCAAACCCGTGGTAAGTCTTGACATATTCAAATCTAAATGTCAACATTTTGAGTGGAACCTGAGTAATAAACACAAACCACCTACCACTTCAATTTATGCTTTTGATGTACAGCGACGGACTCAGGCTTAAGCTAAAAAATCCATAGGTCACTTCCCTTGTTTCTGAGAAATTTGAAGAAAGTCATATTTTTTTTGTACATTTCCTATATAGATCAAGCACATGAGACTGTGCCTATTGTACCTATTGCACCATTGGTGGTCCCTTTAGTGGAACCAGTAGTTGTACCAATATGGGTACTGATAAAAGTATTCACCGTTGCTGACTGATATTGCTGTAAAATTAGTTATAGATATAGATTTTAACCCTTTCATGGCAGGCCCTGTGTCAGAAACAGTTAGTTACTGGTGGGTAGTGGTGGCAATATATACCGCCAGGGGGCGGGAGATCTCAGGCTAATTACAATAGTTCAAAAACTTATCACATAGTAAGACATGTCACCCTTAGTTTTGCCTATAGTCTATACCGCAGTGTCATATCTATATTCTATGAAAATTCCAAGATTATTAATCCAATATTTCCTATTTTATGCCATGAAAACGTGATCTAAATCTTGAAAAATTATGCCTTTTGGCATCACCCGCCCCAGCACAGATGATGCCATATGGCATCATTCTGCCCCAGCACGGTAGATGCCATATGGCATCACCTGCCATGTATGGGTCAATGTCTTGATGAAGAGTCCCGATGAATCCAGCTCATATAGTCACTCTTAAACCTTTTATTACCGATAATGAACTTGTATACTTTTCTCATATCTGTTAAATACGTATCATTAAAGAGTATGACAGTCAACCGCTTGTGTTCGCAGCTGTACCATGGTCTCCAGTAACCATTCCAAGTGTCATCTTATTGTATCTACCCTTCTTATTGCTGCTGCTCCTCATGGGACTCCGTCTAATATTTACCTGAGGACCCAACAGCAGCTTTACATCTGTCTTCTGACGAGTGTTAATTTATTTACCATATTACAAGATCATACCTCAGTTAGGCTGTATTTACTCTCCTGAGTTAGACATTGTTTTCACTCTCTCTCATAAGGTGCTATTCAGCACCATGTCACACTATCTGGCTAGGTCAAACTAGTCAAAATTATATGTTTTACTCATTTAACCTTAAGACAAATCACAACAAAACAGTTTGGACTGCTGATTATCAATATCAATAAATCACCAGGTGGATCCACTGTGAGTTGTCAGATATAAGATCAGTCCCCAATTTGCTTTTTTTAGGATTGTTCACATGTGACAACCAGCAGATTGTGCAACTGTCAATGACGTGTGACGGCGTCGCCGACTGTGACGATGCATCTGATGAGGATGCAGATGCAGCTGGATGTGAAGGTCAGTCTCTGATGTGTATCTGTGACATTTTGACAAGTCTAGAGCCCTACTTCTGCAAGGGTAGGTTTTAAGAGTATGGGTGTAAGAACTAGAAATACTATGTACTGCTACTATGAGTCAAGAAATTTCACTGATTCTAATGACAGACTTTAGGAGTTTATAAGCAGACATCAGGGGCCACCAATGTCACCGACAACTCAGGTGTCATCATAGCACGCCCTGCCACCATTAGTCCATGAGCCAGACCACTTTTGACTTTCAAATGGAGGTAGAAAGTTTCATTATGATTTTCAGTTAGCCACATGTCCAGAGTTTATGAAAAAGTGAGGGGGCCATTTCTGATGTCCAGCTTAGCGACACAGTGGGCCTGTTTCCATGGCAACCTGCCAAAAAATTGGTATATTTACAAATTGCATACTTTGTATTCTAACTTGGTGAAAATTTGATCTTTTCTCAAAATTTAAAAAATCAATATGTAGCACTATTTAAGTTCTCTATGGCCATTATAGAGTCAATGACCTTGCTCAAGGTCATGACCTCCCATTTCAAGGTCAAACATTGAATTTTGCTCTATTTTTTCCAAGTACAACCCTTTCAATTCCCCTCTTTTTCGTGTTTATGGACAAAAATATTTCAACCTGTGATTTTTGGAAAGGTACATGCCTCAGGCTTATAAAAATTGAGGGGGCCATTTCAATTCAGTGACATGCTTATGAGATGGGTCGTTTCCATGGAAACACCCAAAATTCACAAATTCACAGAAAATGCACCATTACTCCCACAGCTTGTGTTTAAATACATATTTTGACAAAATTCAAAAACTAAAATGTAGTATCCTGTGAATGCAATCATTATAACATAGAGTCCCTGACATTGTTCAAGGTCATGACCTCTATTTTCAAGCAAGGTCATTGACTCTATAATGGCCATAGAAATCTTAAATAGTGCTACATATTGATTTTTTAAATTTTGAGAAAAGATCAAATTTTCACCAAGTTAGAATACAAAGTATGCAATTTGTAAACATACCAATTTTTTGGCAGGTTGCCATGGAAACAGGCCCACTGTGTCGCTAAGCTGGACATCAGAAATGGCCCCCTCACTTTTTCATAAACTATGGACATGTGGCTAACTGAAAATCATAATGAAACTTTCTACCTCCATTTGAAAGTCAAACCCATATTTTGAGCCTCTGGCTCATGGACTACATGTAAGTAGACCTTGAGTGAGCAATAATGAGGGTTAATCTGCCATTCACTACAAGGCTGCCATACTGTAAATATCGAGACAGGGAGGAGCTGCTTACAAAATGTCTAAATGCAGTTAGTAATTATACTGATAAATATGGACAATTTAGATGACAAATCTCTTCACATAAAAACCAATATAATAGGTTAAGAAAAGGATGTAGAGACCAGAATTTTACAATTTGAATCAATATGGAAATTAGGTTGAAAAATAAAGTTGTGTAGTTGGCTCGCAGGGAGGGAATGGTGGTAGACATTCAGAGAAGTAGTATATGGAATTGGCAGTGATAGTCAGGTCTGCATTGTATACAAATCTATACAATGTATATAGATAAACCTGTTTGCCATTTTCTTATAATAAAACTCTAAGTATCTGCATTTGTAGGATATATATGTATATAAGAGTAGGTTTATCACTACAGTATGGTAATGTATAACTACATATGTTGTGGTTCATTGTAGTTGTGTTCACATGTGCCGACGGCGGTGAGACCTATGACTACAACAGATGTAATGGTGTCTGTCAATGTGATGACTGCTCTGATGAATCAGAGTGTTCAGGTAAGTATGCTCCAATAGACAAAGCTTCTCATTCTATATGTATATTGTAGAAATTGTACCTATTCCAGTAAGTGTCAGATTTATAAATGCAGAGTATGCTGGTATGCCACATCATATACTCACCTGCATACTTACATTCCTAAAGATTAAAACATTCTTTCTATTTATAATATAGGAGACACATGTAATTATACCTGTATGGAATGATTACCAACTTTTAGATTCCTCTATTCCATTATTCCCACTTTTAGATTGGTGTAGATACCCACTAACGTCAAAGACAGAGGTGGGTATTTACACCAATCTAAAAGTGGGAATAATGGAATAGAGGTAGAATCAGATTGTTTTCCTATTATATATCATATTTAAGAAACTGTATCATGCGCTAACATTGCTCCTGTATATCTGTTAACAGTGCTGTTTGTGTGTAAGGATGGCAGGTCGGTGCCAAATTCATACCTGTGTGACGGGGAATTTGACTGTCCAGGTGGCGAGGATGAGGGAACAGATGCAGGCTGTTCTGGTAAACCTCCTCTTATTAAAATATATCTTTTTTTTGTAATTATAAAAATTGGCATTATATTATTATATGTAAACACAGCATTCATTGTTCAATAAGACATGAGGATGTCAATATAGATAAGTAATCATTCATTTGTGGAATACCTTTACTTGATCAAAGCAAATTGTGAAAAATCTCAACACAATTTTAGGGTGCAAGAGGGTATAAGCACCCAGAGAAAGAAGTTGCATGGTGAGATGAAATGCATTGTGTATATATAACAAGGGAATCAGGGCCAATATTGGAAGATCTGATGGGAATTTGTTGACAAGCAAGGCGTATCTCTGTAGGGGGGCAGGGTGATCTAACAGTGTTTCGTCCGCTCTTTTGGAGATGGCGGGGAGAGTCAATCTCTGCTGCATAGTGGTTCCAGGTAACGCTGAGTGGCACAGCGGAACCTGAGATTACGTAACTCGGCATATATATAGGCTGGGTTCACAGTGGGTTGACAGGCTGTCCTTGCGCATCTCTCTGTGAAGAGAGGACCCTTGGATCCCCATGTTTGGTAAGGTTTTCCAAACCCTCTTGGTGGTTAGGTGAGTCTGAGACTCCGATCTTCAGATTAGCCTCCCAAGTATTACCTGGCGCTACATGCCAGGTTACTGTACTTTGAGAGTGATCTAACCAGGATCACTGTGGGAAGTAGACCTTCCGCGCAGCTACAGCAGGTGACCACCACATTGGTTCCGTGATCAGGATCTGCTTGCACAACTGGAGATTGCTGGGGGATGAGCGGACCTGGCGAAACAACCAGATCCCGCACCATTTAGACTAGAGCCACTGGAGTAAGAACTGATATATATGTAGTAATAAAAAGTATGTAGTATGTAGTAATTAGAAATACTCACCCAAAACCACACAAAGATACATATAGATTTCAACAGAGAGACATAGACTCATCTGGAAAATATCAGCTGAATCCCTATTATATAACAGTAAAATCTTCTTTTATTACTAGCTTACTATTATCCTTTCAGGAAATGTACTGAGTATCCATGTTCAATAAGATAAAGTGTAGAGCTCTTTGCTGTTTCTGTGTTACACATGTATTGTATTTACTCTTCTCTATCCTCCTCAATTTACAGTGGACCCATGTGCATCCAACCCATGTCAGCATAGTGGGGTATGCTCTTCTGACCCTGGAGCACAGAATCCTGGAGAAGTCACCTGTGCCTGTCCACAGGAATGGGGAGGTGATCTCTGTGAGATGGGTAAGTGTAGTCTCAATGACCAAGGTTTTGTAGCTTCCCCTGAACCTTGTTAAAAAAAATCATAAGTGATGGGCAGAGCATAGTTCTGGCCCAATCAGTTGTATGAAGGTCAGAGACCTATATAAACACTAACGTACCACAAACATTTGTACAGGTAAAGTAAGGAGTACCATTTGGGCCATTTATTATAGGTTTGTATTGTTTCTGAGCTGTGAGAACAACAAAGTGATTACTGATAAGCAATCCATTGATATTGGACATTAAAATGATTGAGAACAATATGATGTAAAAATTGGTATTACATATGAAATTACAATTTTATATGTAATATCAATGTTTTATATAATGCTACTTCTTTAAAGTAATTTCAAAACATGCCATTTACTAATAATTTAAATTATTGAGGTATGTAAAGTATGAAATTGCGTTTACATATGTTCTTCTTTGTCACTTTTATATGGCTACTAAAACAAGTTCAAATGAAGAAAAGTAAGACGGGGCTGAACCTCAGTGTTTATTTTTGTGAATCACCTCTCTTTATAAACTCCCAGTTGTGTTTCCCTTCAGATATCGACAACTCCTGTCTGAGTCATCCCTGTCAGAACAAGGGGACGTGCATCGACAGTGTTGGGGTTTACAATTGTCAGTGTCTGCAGGGCTTCCTTGGCCGTGCATGTGAAATAGGTAAGTTATACAAGGGATCTAACAAAGTAAACCCTATGGTAAGTGACGTCTTCATTCACTGAGTATTACCATCAACTACTGACCGTTAAAAGATCATGGAATTTAGGTAATAGAAACAGGAAAAATACAGACCTACTAACCAATTCCTGTTATGATTTTTTTCCTTTTTGTTTAAGCAGCCTTTTATTTCCATTTTTGATACATAGAATTTGATTCATACTGTGATCAGTATTCCGATGCTTGCAACTAGTAACATATCTAATGTATCATAGTGGTAGTGGCTTTATACTAACATATGCAGCAAATACACTAAAGCTTTATGACAAAACAGGCAAAACACAGCATGTAGGCCTGTATCGGTTTAAGGGGCTGCATGTTCTTTTGGGTGGAATGGTAACCCTTTTGGTACACGGAAGGCAGAACAGGTCGGATTCTTATAGAAAATTTTAACGATGTATACTTCACAACAGGTTTCACATCCAAGAAATATAATTCATATACTATTCAAGATATGAAGCTTTTGAACAAAATGACTTAATTGAAATCCCTTTATACAGAGGAGTAGGGAAAAACAGGACAGAACGAGACAGGAATTGGACAGACAATAAACAAGGGAGGGGGGTCAAATACACGAAAATACACAGTTTGGATGTGAGTCACAGAAGTCTAAAGGGGCGAAGGTATTGTTTGAAAATGTTAAGAGTATTTTCCAACCTCAAGAATTTGGTTTCTCTTTTCTCTAGTAAACAAATATTTCTCAGTTCTTCACAGCTCAATACTTCAGGAAAGGATGGCTATTGTGACACAATTTTTGTCCATAAATTTTAAATTTTAGATGGACAAGAGGCTTTGAACTTTGGCTGTTTTCACTGGATTCCTAAATAGATAGACAGCATCTGAGGATCTGAGGTCAATTTGTAGGACTCTTGTTATCCAATTCAGAACCGTTACCCAAAAGGGCCTGATTTAAGGATGAAGAGAAGGATATCATCCATTTCTTCTGGCATAAGAATTTATTTGTGGAAATAAGGTTATTTGCTATTCTTAAATGCAAAGAGGTATATTTGGTTTCTCGCATTGCTTTGTAAACATGTATATATTTGCTGTCCCATTCAATAATAGGAATGTTTCTAGCTTCCCAAAATATATCCCATTTCTTCTGTACAGATGGGATTCTATAAATGTTTCTACGAAGAGTAATGTAAATTTTCTTATTAGAGTCTTCGAGGATATCAGTATCATTAGCTGATTTGTTCAAAAGACAGAGAGAAATGGAAAAGCCTTTATGAGCTGCCAGAGGTAAAAAGTTCCACGAACATTGAATTTATCCCTAACTTCAGATACACTCATTAATCCATCTCTTGTGATAATGTCTCTCACAGGAAAAATCCAGGCTGCATTTGCCCATGTTGACCAATAGATCGGCTTCTTGTCAATTTTAATGTATTTATCATGCCGTAATCCTTCATTCTGTTTTCCTATTTCAGTGAAAAGGGTATAGTGATGTAAGAAATCTGGAAAGGGGAAGCCCTTATATAGCAGTTTATCATATGACTACTTTTGTACACATACAGCCATAACATACATCAGTATCACACACAGTTCTCATTACTTTGCACCATTTCAATAGTCATCCTCAGAGGGTTCAGCCTCAGAGTCAGAAGATTCATTGTCACGACTCTCGTCATTGTCGTGTGGTGCAGACAGTGGTAGCTGAAGTGATGTAGGGATTGAGGGCAGAGTAAATCGAAATAACATACACAGTCCATTATTATCCCAGCTTGTACAAACATGCGAACATTTTCCCAATTTCTTCTTAAAAGTCAAGGAATAAGTGGCATCTTCAGTCATGGTTGGACGGGGATGTTAACCATACGGTAAGACTACCACAAGTAACCCCAGAAATCGTGAAAACCGCCCAGATGCTTAGTTCCTAGTGCACAATTCTGATTGGCTGGCGACCTTACTGAAAGCTCAATCTCATTGGTTTATAATGACGCCTTTCGCTGCTGTCCTCGCAACCCGAGTGAAGTCGGCTCCCCTGGGAAATTCCGTCACTGCGCTTCATGGAGCATGTCATCAAGTCTTTCGGGACTGTTCATTAGTTGGGGGGGGGGAGGCAATTTTATAATGTTTTAATGGAGAATTTTTCCAGCCTACCGCCAGTGCTAATGGCTTTTGGTTTCGAATCTATACTGAATTCTCGTCAGGTGTCGTAGTTCAATCCGTACACATTTTGATTATGTTTGGATAGTGGGATTTGTGCTGGGTGTATCAGTGACTTGTGATACTGTGGATAATGGCCTCCCTGGGCGTCATTTTTGGTAGGGCTAGGTAAATATTGTGAAGTGACCATTTTGCTTGTAAAGGCCTTTTTTGTCAACATTTTTACGGGGTTCAAAAGAATCCTTTACGATATGGCGTTGCAACACTCCTAGGCTACGCTAGTTTGCTGCCTAGGTGTGGCAAAATATGAAGTCCAGTATATGTACCGTCACATCATTGCCTCCCTTGTGATCACACACATTGAAGTGTGATGGAACATCATTTTGTGTGCTTCCTTTGCTGATGTTCCAGAGGTATCCGTAGAGCCTTTCCTTGTTTTTCCTCTTGGTCTGATCTATTTGCATTCTAGGCAATAGATCATATTTATGCTGTTGCAGATGACATTCCACTTGGTTTTATGTCTTCTGCCTGTCGACTTGGAGGTGTTTACACTATCCTTGTCGATCAATTTTGCCCGTACCAGATGTTCATACATGGCTAACGGACTTCCCAGCTCAACAGCTAAGAATCACCACAAAAAAACCTACATGGGACATGACGTGCCTCACTAGACGTCTCTCAAATCTGGTGGAAACAACGCAGCCGTAAACGCCAGCAAGGCGCCGCTATCCCTCTGGTAGTAGTCACCATCATTCCTACGGTCCCCCCGGGGAACCCGCATCCTCATTCATACACTGACGGCCAGTCGGCGATATGGCGACAGGTAGGGCGAAAGACCCAGTTCACAGCCATGCCCTAGACTCTAGTACAGTCCGTTGTCACCAGGGCCAGGGCACACAGGCTCAATCTTAGACTGTTAGGGGCTGCCAATTTGAGTCAGGATTTCCTGCCTCCCTCCCAGCATGCAGCTGAAAAATGGCTGCTCGATGGTTTTCTACTTCTGCCCCTGGTTTGTCAGAGACCAGGGACCTGTTTCACTAGTTCTGTGACATTAGGCCTAGACACACATCAACAGTGGCACCAACAGTGCAAGCAACAGTGGAAAACGTCTAGCAAATATCAGAGGTTCGGAGCAGCCAATCTTCTTCATATTTGGGACGATTATAGGTTATGTATCCTCTACTCGTGTTAGAGGTTCATGGCTAAATCCCTACGGGAAGGGAGTGAAATTCCACGTGTCATCGATTTCAGTCTTGTGATCTGTCTGTATGGTGTCACAGACACCATCTAGACATGTCACGAAACTACTAAACAGGTCCCAGGTAAAGAGGCAAGGGATTTCCAATTGTCAAACTGATGCTATTATTAGAACAACCAGGCACGACATTCCTGCCTCGTAGTGTCCACACGGGACTGGCCAATCAATGCCATGCTCTTTTGGACTCTAACAGACCGTAAGCCTAAGGCAGTGCGGACTGTAAACAGACTAAGCCATGCCCTGAGGTTTAGCCAATCGCGGCCCTAAATGAAGTGGACGTGCAGTTTACGAGCGCCATATCTGTCGCACTACGCCCACCAGAAAGATGCAGCAACCACCATGACACCATGTGGAGCTTCCATCATCGACCAAAATGACTTTATGAGGGTGGTTGTGGCCCCTAAGATTCGAGGTCAACTCTTGACTGCAGAACCATCCCAAGGCGCGAGAAAATATTATGTAAGGAGGTAAGGGTGAAGGTCGGGGTTTGCTGTGAATGCAGTCATTGGCTACTCGGTCTACTGTATTCCTTATATGGAATTAAGGTAATGGGACAACACCATGTTATCATTGATACGGGCCTGCCGTCGACCCTCCATGCGCAGATGATGGTCCCCCTAGAAGACGCAGACGCACAATCGATGCTCAGGAACCACAGGGTAGGGGCACTCGCCTATGTTAACTTTGCAGTGCCCTCCTCCTTCCCACCACTACAGCCAACTGTCGTGCAGGCGGCACTGTATAAACAGTGTTTGGCCAGTTCATTTAAATGCCCTTTGACAGTTGAAAATTACATAGTAGGAGCTCAAAGCTGGCTAAGGACACACAAAGGTGACCAAGTCCCCTTCCTATCAGATGAAGTATGCAATGTACAAAGAGGGGCCAGGGGCCTCTCCATGCATGTTCCTGCATGATCCCCCTCAGTATGCATATGTGACATACGCATCATAAACAATTATCTAATCACAGCAGGCCCACAAGCGGCTGCGCTTTGCTCAGCGGTACTCATTTCTTAGAGCCTCAAACATCTTCTTACCTACGCTATCTGGGTAGGGTGACTTGCATACACTTAGACTCTGGTCAGGGCGCACAGGCTCAAACTAAGACTGTTTTGCGCTGCCATTTTGAGGCAGGGATTTCTGCCTCCATCCCAGAATGCACCTGGAAAAAATGGCGTCTTGCTGGTTCTCAGATTCTATCGCTTGCTTGCTAGAAACAAGTGTATCACATGTACACTCTCCCAGCAGATATTTTGTGGCGCAAGCGCTTAGATCTCTGCTAGGTGAGTGTCACACAAAGTACCACTCCACGCATTCACCCAAACTGCTGAGATTCCCCCTTGTCAAACTGGGACCCGTTTCAATAGAAAGGGCGTCACTATCTGGTTAGTGACATGATTAGTGAACCTAATAGTGACAAGAATAGCAGAAAAAGTTAGGGCTCGTTGCAAAAGGCATATCACTGTAGGGGAGGTGTCAGTTCACTGTTGGCAACATCGTGACATTGCTCCCTGGGCCTTACAATGGATGGTGTTAGTGCTCACGGGAACAAGTGCTGTCAAGGTGAGGTCACTGCATAAATAATCGTCTGCGCTTGAGTAATTCTACACTGGCCACCAGAGCAGCATTTGCCATGACAAAATTCAACTGTGAATATCATTGGATTGGATTGGCCGAATAAGTTGAATATGTCCCTAACTGGGGCTAAAGTTTCATAGCTTAATTCTTACGGGAAGTAAAGTTACGCGTTTGTGACAATAGAAGCGAGAGGGTATACCCTCTCACTATGTAGGACACAATAGTGACCACTACAGTGACTGGACAGCCACTTCTGAAATGGTACATGCCACTATTTGCGCCTGTCTATTACCCTGTGTCACAGAATGGGTTGTCACTAAACTACTGAAACGCGAACTGCCGCTATTGTGTCAGTAGACACAATAATGGACGTCCTACAGACTATTGAAACGGGTCCAAGATGCTATCAATAGAACAACGAACCACTTTATTTCTTTCACCTAGCGGCGAAAACCAATAGCAGCCAGGCTCTCTTAGACCCTAACGGACCGTAACACGAGGCTGGCACGGTCTGTAAACGGACTAGCATACACTACGTCATAAAGACATATCGTCTCTTAGACACGATAGCACGGTACTGCCAACAAAAACCCGGGGCAGAACACGGCACCCTGCCCTGTTGGTTCTGATCTGCATACATGACGCTGCACTTTGCCCCATCACCACTTATGAACAATACACCACGGGAATCCCCACACCACAGGACGCCCTTACATTCATTCTCAGAACGGGCTAACCCCACCAGGCCACGGGACATGGTTAACCCTAGGCGGAATGGCTCCATACCCTGGGGCCCATTGTATAATCTAAGATCGTACATGTAGGCTCTTTTCTGTATGTCAAGGAGACCCAGGGACGATGTAAGTCAACTTTATTTAACACTTATGGACGACCTTAAGGACGGCTCAGACTGTCTTAGCGAACAGATATAAATATCACTAAACGATAACCCTTGTACAAGGTACAGAAAAGGGCCTTCATGTACGATCTTAGTTTATTCAACAGGGCCCAGGGTGTATTGGTATCAACAACTAACGACGTGGATCACTATTTAGTTTGTTTTGTTGTGTTTTGTTTGTTTTTTTCATTTGTTTTTGTATTAAACTCAACCCTTATAATGGTATTCAATTGAGTTAGGGGTAGGGCTAGGTCAGGAAAATCAACTTATATAGTTGAGACCACGCCGTCTTTGTTGTAATCCTTGATGTTGTTAAATGGAAGCCAATTCGAGCTCACTACCGATGATGTAATACAAGGATAACAATAAAGAAAGATTGAGAAAAGAAAAAACCATAGCTACACTATGGGAACGATATGACTGGCATTTAAAGAACCATACCAACCTTATAGAGTCGACAAAGTGATACTATGTTAGAAATATAACATATAGTATTCCATATACTTGTTATACAACATACCAATATATGATAAAATGGTTCTATTCCAGAGCGCCTCAAGAGAGTCTTAATTAGAGCCCCTGATTACTTTTTCAACAAATATTCAACATTTCACAGTATTCAGTATGACTAGTTTATATATATTTATATATACATATGTATTTATATACATATACATATTTGTATTTTCAATATCTCAGAAACTGGAACAGCTACGAGGTTTTCTGTCACCGTCTCTTCGGTTGCGGGAACCGATAGCACAACCTGTGGAAATGATGAGGCCCACCCTTGTTCCTCTATAGAGTAAGTCGGGAAGACATTGATGTTATTACTTAACCCTTCAAGGGCGAATGATGCCTTGAAGCATCATCCAGCCCAGGGTG
Organism: Alentia gelatinosa; assembly: GCA_950022655.1. Lineage (NCBI taxonomy): Eukaryota > Metazoa > Annelida > Polychaeta > Phyllodocida > Polynoidae > Alentia > Alentia gelatinosa. Next base: position 18,232,240 of record OX465592.1, read on the forward strand.
AATGATGCCTTGAGGCATCATTATTTAAAAATCTACAAAATCGTTTTTAACAAAAAATGATGGAGGAACATTGATTGAATTTTCACAGAATTTATAAATGATACCATTGTTACTATTTCTATTAAAATTGAAACAGAAAATTTAAGATTATATAAGATCACATGATTAAACAATTGAATTGTGAGTTTCAACAACTGTGTGCTCGTCCCCTAGCGCTATAAAGTGGCACCAGCACCCGTCCTCCAGGCAGTAGCTTGCCCACAGGCATCCGTCCTTAAAGGGTTAATAATCTGTATACAAATATTTTTGCTCAAAACTGCAATGAAATCTAAATTTGGAAGTATTGTACTCACTTAAGCAAGCTTAGTGGACTACAAAGAAAATAAGTTCACATGAACAAAAAATACAAATCTATGTGAAGAGTGATATCGCGATATATGATTATAAACTAATTTTGAAAATTTCTCAGATGTGTTGTGAATTTATAAAATAACACAATAAAATAAATGCATAAAGTTTATTCCCTTGTACGGCAATCATGTAAGATCTATGTGAAGAGTGATATTGCATTATAAACTAATTTCCAAATTTTTCAGAGGTATTGTGAGTTTACAAAATGAACATGAGAAGTATATCAGGAATTGGTGGAAAGTTTATTTCATCGTACAGGAATCATATAAGATAAAGTTAATTTGACTATTTTTAGATGTATAGTATTAGTATTATATTAGCAATTACCATAGATGTAAGAAAATGGATTTACCCTGAGATTATTATGGTCTTTCTATCGGACAGTTTCGCAGTTGCCCGTGCCAAAAGTGGTTCCAGCATATTCCTTGAACCCTCTACCTCAGACTACAACATCAACTCCACAATCCTCTCAAAGTCCATCACCTTTAAGGGACAGAGACTATCCCCTAATGCTTCCCTGCCCAAACTGAAGGTGCACACCACCCTGCTAGGCACCAAGGAACGACCGGTGGTGCTGAAAATGGAGGGAGTGGAGTTCTCTGGACAAGTGAGTCTGGGCGATGCCAAAGTGAGCTTCACTGATTCAACACTGGATGACACCACTTTCTTTCATGAACAGCTCAGACAGCAGGCAAGTCACCTGGTGTCCTACTCACTGGAGTCAGTGGTCATAAGGAACACCACCTTCACCATAAAACCACCAGACTTGGTAGGTCTTGCAGCTCCTTCACAGAATATCTACCAGACAACATTTTCCTTGGTTAACTCAGATGTGATTGATTCAGTTATTGACATCAAAGCTGTCAAAATGGATGTCCGACTGCAGAGGGTTTCTTTTAGATCAACAGGTTTTGGGCAAAGAGGGAACCTTGCAATGGAGGTAGGGTACAGGGCAAATACCAAAGATACCTTCACTCCAGACACTCGAACTGGAAACCTAAAGGGCAAATCCTCAAGTACTGGATCCAGGAAGAAAAGAAGTGTTGGCAAATCAACCAAAGCCCCACTTATCAACACCATTAATGTCATTGATACGGTATTTACGGGTCTGGCAGAGCATGGCAGTGCTGACACACAAGAAGCAGCTGTTTCATTGACAGCTAGAGACTCATTTTCATTTGTGCTGAAGAAATCTAACTTCACCAACAACAGGAGGGCAATGAGAGTGGAAGTTCTGAAAGGAATGAAGGAAGGAAGTCTGCTTATCAGTGACTGTTTTTTTCAGGGTAACAAGGCTCGAGGACCTGGTGGAGCCTTCCTCCTCTCCCAAGAGGTTGGTAAGATGAGTCTGAAGGTAACTCAGACTGTATTTGAGAATAATATTGCTCTTAGTTTACCAGCAATGAACATCACGCAGACCAAACTGAGCAAAATCACAGGGAGTGGTGGGGCAGTGGCTGTCATCTTACAGTCCAGACCAGATGACACCTCCACCCGCTCATCCGTGGACATATCTGACTGCACCTTTAGGAACAACACGGCTGAGAATTATGGCGGCAGTTTGTACTTCACCTCGGGTGTGGTAGCAAATCTGTTTGACAATATCCTCAGTAATGTCGACATTAACACTACAAGGCCAAGGATTGGGGATATCTTAGAGTCACGTGGGAATATTTTGATGAGAAATAATACTCTCATAGCGTTAACATCAGAGAATGATGTTCCTATACTCTCATACAGAGCTGAGAGGGATGGCCAGTTTCTCCAGTCAGAGGGTTCAGGTTTGATTTGCCCCATGGGTTACCAAGCAAGGACAATATACAATGCAGTGAAGACTACAGGTAGTAAAGTCCCCATCGAAACACTAATGATGTACTGTTCATCTTGCAATGACGGCCAGTACTCCCTTTCTGCCTCACACATCGTTCTCAGCCAGATCAATGGTTTGAAGATCAGAAAGCTAGTAGATTCCATATGTGATGCTTGTCCATATGGAGCAAAATGCAAGAAAAATGTTTTGGCAAAAGCCAATTTCTGGGGAGAAACCCACAATAATAAGGTTTACATGCACCTGTGCCCGGAGGATTACTGTTGTCAGGATGCGGTGTGTAACACCTTCAATCAGTGTGCAGAGCAAAGGGAAGGCATTCTCTGTGGTCGCTGTGTGGCAGGTTACTCCGAGTCCCTCTTCTCTGCAGACTGCATTAAAAACGAGGACTGCTCCTATGCATCATGGTTCTGGGTTGTTATTGCCGCTTATGGCATTGGTTATGTGGCTTTCTTCATCTTCCAACAAGAAGTAGAAATGGTCATGGAACTTTTCTCTTCCTGGTTCAAGAAGAATGTAAAGAAACTTGCAAATTGCTGCAGGAGGGAGACTAATCCTAAGACTACCATACAAGGAGATGAGACAGGCAGTTCTAGAGACCTACAGGCTGGGGAGGCTGAGGAGCCTGATGGAGCTTATCTACAAATATTCATGTACTATGTCCAAAGCGCTGATCTACTCAAGATTTCTATTATATATATAGGCAATAGAGACATGCCTTTAGAGGCCTTCAGCCAAACCATCAAGAAGGTGTTCAGTTTTAACACATTTGGCATCAATATGAACACGTGTCTGTTCAAAGATGTGACAGCTGTCTTCAAAACCTGGCTCAATGTAGGGTTTGTATTGTACTTATTTGTAGCCTGGATTGTTCTTCTAATGATTGGGAAACTGATCAATCTTTGTGCAAGACAGGCAAGCCACACCGGAGAAGCAAAATGGATAACTTCAACACCATTTGGAGCTAAGTTCATAGGTTCTTTGGTACTTCTGGCACTTTATACCTACCAGTACTTCGCAGAGAATAGCTTTACACTACTCAAGTGTGTCCAACTGCATACCATGCCGAGTTCTGTGTTGTTTGTGGATGGTCAGATAAATTGCTACCAGGATTGGCAGTATGGTGTCCTTATCTTTACCCTAATCTATGTGGTACCATTCTTTGTTGTGCTCATGTTGGGACCAAACTTACTACGTCGACGTGTGATGAACATTAAAGAGTTTCTCATCTCATTGTTCCTGCCCCTTTTAGCTACACCTTTCTTGCTGTTTCTATCCTGTCGTACAAGATGCCTGGCAAGGGCAGGGAAACCAGTAGCTAACAGATCATGCAGGCATCTAAAGCTTGGTGGGAGCGTGGACACTGTTGTTGGCTTCATCGCTGAGCCATACCGCCTTGACTTACCATTAGGTTTGTGCTGGGAGGGGATTATTGTATTACGGAGACTGCTGCTTGTCATTGCAGCTACCCTTATCACTGATGTACTCTTCCGTCAAATCACCATTGTGGCCCTGTGCTACCTGAGCCTTGCCACCCATTTGAGAGTACGACCTTTTGCTAGCTCCTCCTCAAACACTATAGAAACACTCAGTCTTGGCACCCTTCTGGCAATAAGCATAATGAATCTGCTGAAAGCTGCTTATTTTGAATCTGGAGAGATCCCCATGGGCTCTGCTGATACAGTGTTTCTTGTTTATGATTGGATAGAAGCCGTGTTGTTAGGGTTACTTCCAGTTGTAGCGGGTGGAGTAGTGGCCTTGGCTATAATCGTAAGGATCTTGGCTTTTCTCTTAGGATTTATCTGTCACAGTAAAACCTCTGAGGAAAAGAAGGAGAAGGCAGATGAAGAAAGTACAAGAAAAAGTTATATATCTGATTCTGGTTATATGTTCTATGCTGGTGATGGTGAGACATTTCACGATTTGGAGTTAGTTGTAAGGGATCCCTCTGTGAAGGACAGCACAAATACAACTCCATCACCAGCTTCCATTGAAGCCCAAAAGTTGTCACCACTGCAGGCAGTGATGTTTCCCAAGGCAAGCTGTGCAGCCCCTATAAACTTCTCAAAAGATTTTGCTGACCGACCAGTGACAAATTATAACAGAAGTTCTAATAATTCTTATTTTGAACCTCCTCTCTTGGGTGTATCACAAAGATAGTATGGTCAAACACAAACAACGATGTATAATAGGGAGTAATGCTAAAGATGTGCTCTGCATGCAAACGTATCCAAATTGAATGCAAAATTTGTATGAGATATATCATAGATTGAATATAATATCAAGTACATTAAATTAAAAATTATAATTGAGATATATCATAAAACAAAGTATATGTCAAAAAGTGATGCACACATTCCGAATGTCTCCCTGAGGTAGGAACCTGCCCTTGTATATATACATAAGGCTGAGAGATTGTATGTACCCCTTATGTCTGGCCATGTTTGAGCCACCTGACTACGGGGCTAGCATGCACAGAGGGGAAGCTTCTGTTATATAGGGATTTCAGTATGGGTAGCATGATGCGGACCAATGGGGAGGGGGGCTTACGCTAGGCAGGAAACGCCGGATGAAAACAGCATATATTCCATCTATACACCACTGTGTAAGTACTCGTATACACAGTACATTGGCTTATTTAAATATAGATATATGTCTATGTTGCACGCAAGCGTATTCAACTGTTTTTCCATATATATGTTAGCGTAATGGTTGTATTTGCCGCAGAGCATATATGAACAGGAACACTGTGGTGATATATATACGTAGGTCGTACACATTTTATACATGTTTGGGATATATATCTGGGTGATATCTGATTGGACCTTCTACGCAAGACTACAATTATGACCACAGAATAATGGTGTTTTCAAAGTAAAATTGATTAAAAGAAACGGTAAGACAAACAACAGAATACTGGGTTTATTAAGTGTAATTAATCAGGTTTTATAAAGGTTTTATACAAATACATTGGTTATACAATCATTTTTATATAACATAGACTTGGATGGTTTAACATATGTAAACATAAATATCCATAATGTATAACTTGAGAACCAACATATGGGTTATTATTATTTGTTTGCCAGATTAATTTGGAGTGGGGACATTGTTTGAACATAAAATTGGAATAAGATATATGTTAAATGAAATAGTGTTACCTTCTGTGTATTTACCATTAAAAGTGATGTAAATGTAAAATATGATATAAGCCTGTCACACCAATAGTTGTGCCAATATATAGATTATAATGATAAACATCAATATGTAATAAAGACATGATATATTGATGGAAATTGTTTATATATATATTGTAACTTAGTTGATAAGATATCTCTATTCTGTCTATCTAAGTACAAATCTAATAAATATCTATATTTGCTATGAATGACACAATGTGATAATAACATAAGTATAATCTACAATTTGCTAACTATCTATGCATTCTCCCCAACTTAATGTCTAATCTTGTCCTCAAGATATAGATCCAGTTAGGATCATATCTCATTGTATTGGCACTTGAACACGTGTATGCGGTCTCTGTAAACCTTGTTCTACTTTAACGATTCTGTGAACGTGGCAGAAACTTCCTCACGCAAACCAACTTGTCCTACCTTCACTTAAGCTTCACTTAATGATTCAGGGTCTATTGACAATACCAGATATGGTCCTGCCTCCACCTTACCACTCGCAGTGAAGCAATGATACTCTATCCATACTCTGATATTCAAAAGTGCCTTAATAATGTCCAGATTCCTCAGGGTTTCCCTAGTTACTGCTAATGGATGGATTACTTCCATTCCAAGCTGTTCAAACTTGAGAAAATACTCTCCCCTGGTATCATAGGCAATCTCCTGTTTAAGTTCTTACGATGGCACTCCCTATCGCATATAACACATATCCCACATGATGATTAATCCTAGTGCGCTAAAACGGTCAGACCAGCATCACCCCCACCAGGATTCTACTTAAATCTTCGTTGCACAGGCTACTACATTTGATCCCGCCCACCAAATACACACCCACTTTTTTTTTAGCCTTGTAGCAAACCCACTAATCTAGAATCGTAAGCACTGCTCCCATCCTAGTCAGTACCATAGCCGCCCAGTTATATCCTATGTCCGACCCCCAATTTTGTGGCACCTTGCTAGGAACTTTATTCAGCAGATCTATCAACCTTCCCAACTTGATCCCTTCCTTACCGATACTATCCAGCTGATCTGGGCATAATTCATCGAGCACGGATAGGTTGGCTTGTGGTGGAACCCTAAACTGGCTCTTACCCACCCTTGGTGGAAGCATCTCCCAGAATGGAGTGTTATTAATCCCTCCTTACCACTGCTACCTTAAACCAGCACCGCGCCCGTACCGATGAGCACTGCCTTAAAGCAGCATTTTCCTATAGCATAACCTATTTTACATGATATCTCAGTAAATAGTTTAGGAATTGCAACAATTATTTCCGTGTATATATATGATAATGTCATATTAATGATTAGGGTGTACTCGGGGCGAAAGGGTTAGCATGAAGTTGTTGAAACACTACTATATACAGCAGAAATTTATATTTTTACTAATGATGGACTGAGTGCAGTATCATGTGTAGTCTATGCCTAAATACCTCAAGATTTTGCCCTGATAAACTAGGTGCTAATGCTATTTCCATTTATAATGAAAGAGTGCGGTACACCTGAATTACTTCATAATATAAAAGTAAGGGAATAATATGAGAAATTATGTATTTGATCAGAAATCAAGTATCAAGAATGTTTCTATAAACCTAAAGAATTGATTTTAAAATTGCTCTCAAGTATTAATCACAGGAATATTAATCAGGATTTATAAATATATATGTCTAAACAAATGTAAACCGATTACTTAATGGAACTAGTTACTGGTATTGAAATCAGTATGTCCTAATGCATTAGCAACTGTTCTTAATACAATTCTACATTTTATTTTGGTAAATCGTTCTTTATTGACGTATAAAGGATTCATATACGAAGTACATGATTTTCAGCCGATAACGTCCAACAGACTTGGGAGTACAACACATGGAACAATTGGTCTTAGATTCAGTACTTAGCTCTTACTATATACCGGTGCACGAATGTCTTACTTTTACGCAATAGGAGAAAAGATACCGTTCGGCCGCACCATGGCGTAAAATATTTTTACGCCACACTGTACCACGTGATCTGTTGACATTTTCGGGGGGAAAATAAACAAACAAAATGGCGGCCGTTCCCCTCGATTCGTATCGATAATGTCCGTATAAGCAAAGTAAGATTGCCCAGCCCTACACACCCACCCAGAATCGACTAAGAATAAACAAATAGTAAGCCTCGTAAATCCATACCCAATACGGACATTATCACCTCAGAACATATGAAAAAACGCCCTGCCCGTAGGCTACACTTGAATTCGGAGCAAAAGTTACTGTGTGACGTCATTACTACCGCTCACTCTCCCAGCAGATCCTCTGTGGTGATCATGCTTACTTTAATCTCTGATACAACCCTCCGCTATCACTCTCCATAACGACGTTCTGACGTCATCGCCCGTGAACTATCCATCAAGGTGAATGTTCGGGGGTTCATACCTGCCTTGCTTATTTCGGAGGTTGAAATAGGTTGATAACTTAAGTACATAAATTGCATTTTAATCGAATTTTGGCATATAGTAATAAAAAGACATAGTGAGTGTGACTGAATTCCATCTGTTCCTCGATATTTTGATCAAAAATACTCACCTCATTCTTCGAATTCGGTGAGTATTTTTGATCAAAATATCTCTGAACAGATTCCATTCAGTCACACCAACCATGTCTTTCTATATTACCTATTACCCTCATGGATAATATGTGCATGAGTGGTCGGCTCACTACCCCTTATTCAATATGAGGTACCTCCAATTGTGCTAACCTCAGTGGTTTCCCTACTATGAATATTTCCTCTCCAGGAGATCCCAGTCTCCCTCTCAATGCTTTAACCTGGAGGAACTAACGTCATGGCCCCTCTGTTGCAACCCGCGCACTTCTCACTACGTCTTACCATTAGCGACCCCCTTTTTCTCAGCTGCCAATTCCTAACTCTCAAGTGAGAGCTAAAAACGTCAACTGTTCATACAACCATTCATGTTTGACAGTTCTCTATCTCTTCTCCCCAACCATACATTCCACTAAAACCTATATTACTTATTGGTACAGCAATTAAAAATCTACTATAGTAGTCCACGACCACTATAATGTGCCTGGATCCGCTCCTTGTGCATGGTAATCATTCCAACACATCAATATTCACCCACTTCCAGCGCTATCCAGCTGTATCCCTGAGTGTAAGAGGAGTGCAGAATCTTCTGGTCATTTGCATACCAGTATGAAAACCTCACAGTACAAATGGACATCCTGAGCCAACATCGCCCAGTAAAATCTCCTTAAGGACAGACAACACCTTCCTACCCGCATACTTCATTATGTAGTACCTTACACATTGGCAATAGGCAACTTGTCATTGGCTGTCTTGGAAAAATGGCGGTCAAAACCCTTGATGACTCACTGCAGGGGAACCTTCCCGAACCCCTACCTGATTGAGGGTATTCCCCATATTAATCATTCAACTTGCATTATGTCATTCTAGCTATGTTTTTATGACTTTACTTGGACAATGCCCTCACAGTTCCCATGTGAAGGCACATTAATCTAACACATAATATGATAAAATACTAAATTAATGCTATCAATATCATGCATTCTTACATAACCTTGCATAATCATAGATGCATTATAATTCATAATTCAAGGTGACAATTATTAACAATGTTATAATCCCTGTAATGTGTTATGCCTGTACTGGCCTATAAACATCTAAATGGGTATTCAATGAATTAAAAAGAATGGTCTAAACTAATGAGTTTCTTTGGAATGGACAATCTAAAGCCCATTAAGCGGCTGCTCCACCAAACTGAAGCAAAGTGTGAAGGAAACTGAAAAGCATATAAATAAGAGACTAGATCATATAGAACAGAAAGTGGATAAAATAATGAAAATGCGAGGCAACAATGCGGAGCATTGATAACAATGTAAAGTGAAATAGTGAAGGAAGTAAGACACATAAGAGAAGAAATTGAGAAGAAATTGAGAGGATGCTCTGAAAGGAGAGATGAAGAATTGGCATAGGAAATACTGTATATGACAGGGAAAGTGAAAGAAGCGTTCAAGTCAGCAAAGGAGATGAACGGTATCCCTAAAATCCCTAAAAGTAGAAAAGCAGGGTGAAAAAATTTGTTATCAGGAAATATCAACTTCTATGTTTCTGATCATGTGATGATATTTGGACTATTAATGATTTTGAAATATTGGTTAATGATAATAGTACAGAAGTATGCTAGCAATATATAAGATACATAAAACAATATATATAATATACAATAAATACAACGAAAGGTAGAACACATAAAGGAATCATTAAACCTAGTCTAATAATGTCAATTTGATTAAAAGTTTTGATGAAAATGCGGACTATGATATATTTAGAAATATTAGGAGACTACGTAAGGAAAGAACTGCAGGGCTTAAAAGCTAACCTAATATGGAAAAAATAATATATGCAATCCAAAGACGTTTTAGAAAGTGCTGAAACAAACATGGAACCCAGGTAAAGGTAATCTTGATGATTATCCCAAAAAAGGCAATATGAGTATGAACGAAACAGCTAATGCAATGAACAAGTTCTTCTCGAGAATAGGTGAAGAAATACAGATCGCCATTATACCAGATGATGAGATGGGGGATCCAAAACCAAATCCAGACGGCATACATTGTAACATGATGATGAGAACTAATGATGTAGCAAGATGTGATTTCAACGAAGATGATGATGATCATAACGTGGAAGACAGGAACCTATAAGTACAGATGAAGTTGAGGTAATACGTAATACTCGTATACTGAGGAAGTTGGATGAAGACGAATTCAGGCATAGAGTTTGTGAAGTCTCACTTCCTAAAGCAAGTAATCTTATCTAATCCTGAGACCATGGTAGAAGTTATAAATGAAGTATTTCATTTGTCTGATATTCTTAAAGAGGGAACTATAACACCACTACCTTAATGTTTACGGTAATTTATGGCCGATAATGGTTCTACCAATGATCTCTAAAGGTTTTGAAGTCATTTTGCATAAGCGCCTTCTATAGAGCTGATTCATAAAAAAATAATAACTGATGAACAACATGAGTTTATACCCAGAAGATCAACGTTATTTTTGAATTGATTGACGAAGTTTTATTGGTTTTAGATAAGGAGAAAACAATATTAATAGTTTTTATAGGTTCTTCAAAAGCGTTTGATGGTGTAAACCATTTGTCAATGAAATTGAATTTAAGTCTAATAGAAATAATAGATAGGGCAATCTTAACTAAACTACAGGATATTCATTAAGGAGCGGCTGATGTGGTGTGCCTCAAGGCTGCACCTTTCGTTTATAATATCTATTAATAATGTAGTGGTCGTCAGCTCTGGCCTCCCAGGTTAGTAATCCACCTTCAGATAGATCGTATCTTATCTGGCGATAGAAAAGCTACCCTATGAAAGCTCACATAGGTCAGTTCGTCAGTCTTTTGTATATAAGCCTGATGACTATATGGCCTAATAACACAAACAACAACTCTGTCAATTTAAATAAAACAAGGTTATATGTTCAATCTTAATGACAGAGAAAGCTATTTACAGTCTTTACAACAGTATCCTGACACTGGTATATCAGGTAAAGCTGGGAGGAATGAGTCCACGAGCTGAAGCAAGCTAACTCACCCAACCACCAAGAGGGTTTGGAAAAGAAAAACCTATTACCTTGTCAGGCTACAATGGGTTCTCTCTCTACAGAGGGAATGCACAGAGTAACCTATCGACCTGCTGTGGACTTGACCTTATATATACAGACCAAGTTACATAATCTGGGTGCACACGTGGCACTTCCATGTACAGGCTTACCCGAATTACCACATAGCAGGGATCAGCACCCGCATACTCTGGTGTATTAATTATAAGATGTTTAGCAAGAAGGTACATTTCACCTGAGAGAAGACCTTAAGAATACACATAATTAGACTTACTATAATAAGAAGAAAATTGTCACGGAATGTAGGTCTAACTGATAGAAAAACCCGGTTCACAGCAGATCGACTAGTCACTGGCTGCATTCTCTTTGTGAAGACAGAATCCTTTGGGCCTCAAAGTGTTGTGGTGTTCTGTAACCTGTCAGTGGCTGAGCTCAAGCATTGACTTCACTTGACAGCATCCAGCTCCCTCATGCTACTACCTAGCACCTGGTGTTAGGGGACTAGAAACCTGTTTTCCCGAACTGTAATCTTTATACTTAATAGAACCTTGTTTTATCAAAACTACTTCGTCCAGTGTGATAAGGGGTAACCGTCCCTGTGATTAGGGGTTACCGGATCAACGAATTTTCACCTGACAAACGAGCTGACCTGTGGGTTAACACGATCACAGGGTAACACATCTAATCACCAGAAAGATATATGGTCATCCAAGGTTAGAATAGACTTAACCAGCAACTGTTACATTGTCAAAAGAATCTTAACTTAATGTTAAGGGGCAAGAGGGTATAACCAGCTACAGAAATAGTTCCTTAGGTGAAATGTAGCACACTCTGTATGTATATAACAACTGCACTCATTTATCTGTATGATAATCATCATAGATATACATTGTCATGGAATGTGAACCTTTCTGGTTGCAGCAGAAACTATATGCAATATAGACCAGAGCCATTGGAGTAAGATCTGATAAGTAATAATGTCTTGAAGAAGAAAGTGCTTGAAGACAATGAAACACTCACCAAAATTACAAAAATGGCCATGTAGTTTTCAACATAGATTCATCTAGCAAATATCCGCTGAATCCCAAATATTTAAACGGTAAATCCTTCTTTTATTACCACATTATCCTTTCAGGCAATGTTATGAGTAGCCATGTCCAATACGATAAAGTATAGCTTTGCTGTTTCTGTGTTATACATGTGTTGAATGTACTTTTCTCAATCCTGCTCACCATACAGTCAATCCATGTACGTCCAACCCGTGTCAGAATGGTGGTGTGTGCTCTCCTGACCCTGGAGCACAGAACCATGGAGGATTCACCTGTACCTGTCCACAGGGCTGGGTGGGTGATATCTGTGAATTTGGTAAGTGTCATCTCAATGACAAGGACATGGGCCATGTTGAATAATCCAGGATGTATCCTCAGGCTGGAGGATAAGATCTAACTCAGGACGGAGGAGATATTGGACGATTCCTAGGAGACTAGCAGACAGGCCAACCTCTGGAGTTAGATAGGGCTGAGCATTATTCTGAGGATCCTTTTGCCCGGGACATGTCCCACAATCCAGTTGGAATCGTCGCATAAATCTACAAACATTGAAGGGTTCTTTCTATATTCAGAATGATACTCAGTCTTTCGCATTAGATTAATTACATCTCTTTTGTAGAAAAATTGCTGATTACAGTCAAAATTACACTCATTATATTTCGAGATCTAGCTCTCTAGCTGTCCTTTTTCGGAGAAAAGTTTGGACGAGTTGGGACAATTTGGAGGGGAAGTCCAACTTTTGGGATTTTTTTTCTATGAAACAACTTATTTGATCCTGTCATTTACTCATCCTGGCTGTGGTATTTAAATGTTTATGCAACAACATTTCCCAAAGGATGGTTCCGAGGATCATTTCTGGGACATATCCTGGATTATTCAACAGCACCCTAGTAACCAATCAAATATATCAAGGGCAGGTGATGCCTGTGAGCTGGGTAAGTGTGGCCTCAATGACCAGGGCATAGTCATCAATCAATTTTTAAATCATTGTCATAGATCTACATAAACACTAAGGCAACACAGATATTTGTAGAGGTACAGTGAGGAATACTAATTGTGACATTTATTATCCACCAATTACAAAGTCCCCATTGGGTGCGTATTATTTCTAGGCTCTGAGAATCAATAATAAAAGCTTGATTATGGACTAGAAATCCATTGATAATGGGCGTCAAAGCCATTGAGAACAATATATAAACATTGATATCACAAATAAAATTTGGAATATCAAGGTTTTTACATAGTTCTACTTATATTTTCTTTTAGTATTAAAAAATTCCATCTACTTACTACTTAACAATGGGGAGAGATTATTTACCCCCTCTACACTTCAAGTATTCTGTAGTTTGGAAAGTGGACCAAAGTGATGTGCGGTATGATTTGGTAATGAATCAGACTGTCTCTGTTTTGAAAAATAGGTACAACAGCCCAATCAACCACCCTGCTGCGCCTCCGCGAAAAGAGAAGAAGAAAACGAAGCTTGGGTAAATAAAATTAGTTTTAATAGAATGGTTTTATGGTTGGTAAAATATACATGTTATTGATTACAATTGTATATTTTGAATTATTAATATTGATTGAGGTAGTAAAAAATGATATGAATACAGAGAGATACCCTATAGAGAGATAACATATTTGATTGACAAGAAAAATGTTGTGAAAATACAAATATGAATAAATAAATGAAGGGAGTTGGCTGGGGAAAAATAAACGTTGTGTAGTTTGTTTGAGGAAATGGGGAGTATTGAGAGGAAAGAAGTGATGTACATGTATATGTGTGGTGGTGGAAAGTTGTAGTCTAGGTGTTTGAGTTGTTGAACGCTAGATGGCCGCAGTGAACCCGCCTAAGACCCCAAGGGCCTGATGCGAAGCCCAAATGAAGTGCTTAACACTGAAATACCTTTCCCATACAGTGATAACACAGGTAAAAGCATTGGATAAAATATGAAATATAGACCAGAGCCATTACAGTAAGAATTGATATGTATTAATGTCTGGATAAGGGAAGTTCATGAAGACAAGAAAAAATCTCACAAAAAACACCAAAAAATCCGGAAATGTAGTTTTCAACATAGACTAATCTAGAAAATGACAGCTGAATGCCTATTACTTAAGGGGTTCAATGAAGATGGGATTTGTTCTCATGAATCAGATTTATATTGATATTTTTCTAATTGAGTGATTTATCTTCTTCTTCCAGATATAGTTTCGACCCTAGCTACCACTCCTTCACCAATTACCACTCCAGGCAAGTAGATTTTATCAGAGCTTTAACAATCAAACCTCTCAGTTCACATTTTTCTGGTTTACTTACATTCACTTACCACGCCTTCACCAACAAGACTTCAGACAAATACATTTCAACAAGACCTTTATCAATCACATCATCCCCTAATACAAAAGCATCCATATGAATTGAATATATTAAGGTTTGGAAATACATCCATTATTTCCTCATGTAAACTGTGATTTAGTAAAGATAACAAAAGGTAGCATCTAATTTTTCACTATAAATGTTAGTACTATACATTTAATTTTGCTAGGATTTTCAAGTACCTCTAAGTGGTGGACAATGCCACAAGGCATGCTTCATCCTGCTCGGCTTCAATGAAGCAGTACTTCATTCTCATAGACCAATGACATTGTTGTCAAATAATGTTTCTCAATTTAGTTACAGCTACCACACCTTCACCTACAACCGCTCCAGGTTAGTAGATTATCTTAAATAAGTTATCAATCATGAATGTCATTACTAAGAGAATATTTCTCTACATCCTTAACCTTGAGGAATGTAGATTGATCGATCCTATCTTCACAAAAACGATGATATGTTAAATCTCAGAGAATTTCTGCTTAAGGTTTCATTATAAAAGAAAAAGTAAAAAGTTTTCTCAGGCTTTCCTTGAAAACGCCACTGATCTCTCAAGGATTCATCCATAATTTTCATGTGAAAACAACAACATTGTTAATATCACAATATGAGGATAACGTAAGTACACTTGATTCTCATAGACTGGTGATGCTTAAATTTTGTTACAAGTATAACACCTTGCCTTACAACTCTGGTTAATGGATTTCATCATGAAAGCAGGAATACATTATACTCAGGGAAATAATGCTCTAAGAGATCGCTCATGTTTATCACCACAAGGAATAACCTACTTTTAAAGTGCTCAATGAAGATGGGGGATGTTCTCATGAATCAGAGCTATATTGATATTTTTCTAATTGACTGATTTACCTTCTTCCAGTTACAGCTTCGACCCTAGCTACCACTCCTTCACCAATTACCACTCCAGGCAAGTAGATTTTATCAGAGCTTTAACAATCAAATCTCTCAGTTCACATTTTTCTGGTTTACTTACATTCACTTACCACGCCTTCACCAACAAAGACTTCAGACAAATACATTTCAACAAGACCTTTATCAATCACCTCATCCCCTAATACAAAAGCATCCATATGAATTGTATATATTAAGGTTTGGAAATACATCCATTATTTCCTCATGTAAACTGTGATATAGTTAAGATGTCTCAAGGTAGCACCTAATTTTTCACTATAAATGTTAGTAGTAAACATTTTGTTTTACTAGGAATTTCAAGACTTTCAAGACTTTCAATGAAGCAGTACTTCATTTTCATAGACTAATGACATTGTTGTCAGATAATGTTTCTCAATTTAGTTACAGCTAGTTACAGGTGGAGATTAATTACTTCCTAAAAACAACAATGATGAATTAGATCTCAGAGAATTGCTGCTTGGGGGTCATCATAAAAAATGATTTTCCTAGGCTTTGCTAGAAAACAACACTAACCTTTAAGGAATTCGTGCATAATTTACATGTGAAAACAACAAAAAATATAGACCAGATCCATTGGAGTAAAATCTGATATGTAAAAATGTCTTAATAAAGAAAGTTCAAAATAAAAAAAATAGTATTTAATATATAAAA
Source organism: Alentia gelatinosa (assembly GCA_950022655.1). Taxonomy (NCBI): domain Eukaryota; kingdom Metazoa; phylum Annelida; class Polychaeta; order Phyllodocida; family Polynoidae; genus Alentia; species Alentia gelatinosa. Next base: position 18,248,322 of record OX465592.1, read on the forward strand.
TCAATGTTTTTACATAGTTCTACTAATATTTTCATATAATATCAAAAGATCCCATCTATATACTACTGAACAATTGGGAGGGATTATTCTCCTCCCTCTGCACTTTAAATATTAAGTTGCTAGGAAATTGGACCGCTATGATGTGTAATATGATTTGGTGATGGATCAAATTGTCTCTGTTTCGTTATATAGAAACAACAGCCCAACCAACCACCCTGATACCTTCCACAAGTGAGGCCCTTACAACTGCAGGTAACGCCATTGGCTAAGGTATATCATAGAATATAGATGAGGGACATTGGGATAAGAACTGATCAATATGTAATAATGTCTAGACACAGAAAAGTGAAGCCCTTACAACCGACATACGATATGATCTTGTGATGAATCAGATTGTCTCTATCTCGTTATATAGGTACAACAGCCCAACCAACCACCCTGATACCTTCCACAAGTGAGGCCCTTACAACTACAGGTAGCAGCATTGGCTAAAATATATCATAGAATATAGACGAGAGACATTGGAGTAAGAACTGATATGTAATAATGTCATGAAAAAGAAATTTCATGAAGAAAACAAAAAACTCATGGAAAACACCAAAAAAGTTAATGTAGTTTTCAACATTTATCTAGAAAATATCAGCTGGAACCTTAATACCTAATTGTAAAATCTTCTTGTATTTCCAATATTACCGTTATCCTTTCAGGCAATGTACCAGGTAGCAATTCTCAATACTATAAAGTATAGTTTTGCTGTTTCTGTGTTATACATGTGTTATATGTACTCCTCTTTATCCTGCTCACCATACAGTCAACCCATGTATGTCCAACCCGTGTCAGAATGGTGGTTCGTGCTCTGCTGACCCTGGATCAGATATCCTTGGAGGACTCACCTGTAGCTGTCCACAGGGCTGGGTGGGTGATATCTGTGAGATGGGTAAGTGTTGTATCAATTAGGAGGACATGGTAACCAATCATGATAATGCACATCAAAGCCATTGAGAACAATATATAAACATTGATATTACATATGAAATTGCAATTTTATATGTAATATCGTTATATAGGCACAACAGCCAAACTAACCACCCTGATACCTTTTAAAAGTGAAGACCTTACCACTTTCACACTTTTCCTAGATATTGATATCACAGTTAAAGCATTGGCTGAAATATATTATAAAAATATGGACCAGAGCCATTGGAGTAAGAATTGATATGCTATAACGTCCGGAGGAAGAAATTTCATGATGAAAACAAAAAACTCACATAAAACACAAAAAAGTTCATGTAGTTTTCAACATAGACTCATAGATCTAGAAATTATCAATTGAACCTTAATACCTAATCTTCTTTTATTACCATGTTACCGTTATCCCTTTGAGGGAATGTACTGGGTAGCAATTCTCAATATTATAAAGTATAGCTTTGCTGTTTCTGTGTTATACATGTGTTATATGTACTCCTCTTTATCCTGCTCACCATACAGTCAACCCATGTATGTCCAACCCGTGTCAGAATGGTGGTTCGTGCTCTGCTGACCCTGGATCAGATATCCTTGGAGGACTCACCTGTAGCTGTCCACAGGGCTGGGTGGGTGATATCTGTGAGATGGGTAAGTGTTGTCTCAATTAGGAGGACATGGTAACCAATCAATAATATCAAGGTCAGAGACCTATATAAACACCAAGGCAAAACAAATATTTGTAGAGGTACAGTGATGAATACCAGTTGAGCCATTTATTATCCACCTATAACAAAGTCCCATTGGGTATCACTACATTCTAAAAGTATCGGTATGTGAAACATACAGATTCTATCCCTTGGCCCAATCGACCAAGCACTTGAGAAGACCCCTTGTAATAATGTCTGGACACAGAAAAGTGAAGCCCTTACAACTGACATACGATATGATCTTGTGATGCATCAGATTGTCTCTATCTCGTTATATAGAAACAACAGCCCAACCAACCACCCTGATACCTTCCACAAGTGAAGCCCTTACAACTGCAGGTAATAGCATTGGCTTAAATATATCATAGAATATAGATAAGAAACATTTGAGTAAGAACTGCCATGTAATAATGACTGGACACAGAAAAGTGAAGCTTTTACAACTGACATACCTTTCCCAGACATTGATACTACAGGTAACAGCTTTGACTAAAATATATCATAGAATATAGGCGACAGACATTGGAGTAAGAACTGATATGTAATAATGTCTGGACACAGAAAAGTGAAGCCCTTACAACTGACATACGATATAATCTTGTGATGCATCAGATTGTCTCTATCTCGTTATATAGAAACAACAGCCCAACCAACCACCCTGATACCTTCCACAAGTGAAGCCCTTACAACTGCAGGTAACAGCATTGGCTAAAATATATCATAGAATATAGATAAGAGACATTGGAGTAAAAACTGATATGAAATAATGTCTTGACACAGAAAAGAGAAGCCCTTACAACTGACATACGATATGATCTTGTGATGTATCAGATTGTCTCTATCTCGTTTTATAGATACAACAGTCCAACCAACCACCCTGATACCTTCCACAAGTGAAGCCCTTACAACTGCAGGTAACAGCATTAGCTAAAATATACCATAGAATATAGATTAGAGACATTGGAGTAAGAACTCGATGTAATAATGACTGGACACAGAAAAGTGAAGCTTTTACAACTGACATACCTTTCCAAGACATTGATACTACAGGTAACAGCTTTGGCTAAAATATATCATAGAATATAGATAAGAAACATTGGAGTAAAAACTGATATGTAATAATGTCTTGACACAGAAAAGTGAAGCCCTGACAACTGACATACGATATGATCTTGTGATGAATCAAATTGTCTCTATCTCGTTTTATAGATACAACAGCCCAACCAACCACCCTGATACCTTCCACAAGTGAAGCCCTTACAACTGCAGGTAATAGCATTGGCTAAAATATATCATAGAATATAGATAAGAAACATTTGAGTAAGAACTGCCATGTAATAATGACTGGACACAGAAAAGTGAAGCTTTTACAACTGACATACCTTTCCCAGACATTGATACTACAGGTAACAGCTTTGACTAAAATATATCATAGAATATAGGCGACAGACATTGGAGTAAGAACTGATATGTAATAATGTCTGGACACAGAAAAGTGAAGCCCTTACAACTGACATACGATATGATCTTGTGATGCATCAGATTGTCTCTATCTCGTTATATAGAAACAACAGCCCAACCAACCACCCTGATACCTTCCACAAGTGAAGCCCTTACAACTGCAGGTAATAGCATTGGCTTAAATATATCATAGAATATAGATAAGAAACATTTGAGTAAGAACTGCCATGTAATAATGACTGGACACAGAAAAGTGAAGCTTTTACAACTGACATAGCTTTCCCAGACATTGATACTACAGGTAACAGCTTTGACTAAAATATATCATAGAAAATAGATTAGAGACATTGGAGTAAGAACTCGATGTAATAATGACTGGACACAGAAAAGTGAAGCTTTTACAACTGACATACCTTTCCAAGACATTGATACTACAGGTAACAGCTTTGGCTAAAATATATCATAGAATATAGATAAGAGACATTGGAGTAAAAACTGATATGTAATAATGTCTTGACACAGAAAAGTGAAGCCCTGACAACTGACATACGATATGATCTTGTGATGAATCAAATTGTCTCTATCTCGTTTTATAGATACAACAGCCCAACCAACCACCCTGATACCTTCCACAAGTGAAGCCCTTACAACTGCAGGTAATAGCATTGGCTAAAATATATCATAGAATATAGATAAGAAACATTTGAGTAAGAACTGCCATGTAATAATGACTGGACACAGAAAAGTGAAGCTTTTACAACTGACATACCTTTCCCAGACATTGATACTACAGGTAACAGCTTTGACTAAAATATATCATAGAATATAGGCGACAGACATTGGAGTAAGAACTGATATGTAATAATGTCTGGACACAGAAAAGTGAAGCTTTTACAACTGACATACCTTTCCCAGACATTGATACTACAGGTAACAGCTTTGACTAAAATATATCATAGAAAATAGGCGACAGACATTGGAGTAAGAACTGATATGTAATAATGTCTGGACACAGAAAAGTGAAGCCCTTACAACTGACATACGATATGATCTTGTGATGCATCAGATTGTCTCTATCTCGTTATATAGATACAACAGTCCAACCAACCACCCTGATACCTTCCACAAGTGAAGCCCTTACAACTGCAGGTAACAGCATTAGCTAAAATATACCATAGAATATAGATTAGAGACATTGGAGTAAGAACTCGATGTAATAATGACTGGACACAGAAAAGTGAAGCTTTTACAACTGACATACCTTTCCAAGACATTGATACTACAGGTAACAGCTTTGGCTAAAATATATCATAGAATATAGATAAGAGACATTGGAGTAAATACTGATATGTAATAATGTCTTGACACAGAAAAGTGAAGCCCTGACAACTGACATACGATATGATCTTGTGATGAATCAAATTGTCTCTATCTCGTTTTATAGATACAACAGTCCAACCAACCACCCTGATACCTTCCACAAGTGAGGCCCTTACAACTGCAGGTAACAGCATTAGCTAAAATATACCATAGAATATAGATAAGAGACATTTTATTAAGAACCGCCATGTAATAATGTCTGGACCCAGAAAAGTGAAGCTTTTACAACTGACATACCTTTTATCAGACATTGATACTACAGGTAACAGCTTTGACTAAAATATATCATAGAATATAGGCGACAGACATTTGAGTAAGAACTGATATGTAATAATGTCTGGACACAGAAAAGTGAAGCCCTTACAACTGACATACGATATGATCTTGTGATGCATCAGATTGTCTCTATCTCGTTATATAGAAACAACAGCCCAACCAACCACCCTGATACCTTCCACAAGTGAAGCCCTTACAACTGCAGGTAATAGCATTGGCTTAAATATATCATAGAATATAGATAAGAAACATTTGAGTAAGAACTGCCATGTAATAATGACTGGACACAGAAAAGTGAAGCTTTTACAACTGACATACCTTTCCCAGACATTGATACTACAGGTAACAGCTTTGACTAAAATATATCATAGAATATAGGCGACAGACATTGGAGTAAGAACTGATATGTAATAATGTCTGGACACAGAAAAGTGAAGCCCTTACAACTGACATACGATATGATCTTGTGATGCATCAGATTGTTTCTATCTCGTTATATAGAAACAACAGCCCAACCAACCACCCTGATACCTTCCACAATTGAAGCCCTTACAACTGCAGGTAATAGCATTGGCTTAAATATATCATAGAATATAGATAAGAAACATTTGAGTAAGAACTGCCATGTAATAATGACTGGACACAGAAAAGTGAAGCTTTTACAACTGACATACCTTTTATCAGACATTGATACTACAGGTAACAGCTTTGACTAAAATATATCATAGAATATAGGCGACAGACATTGGAGTAAGAACTGATATGTAATAATGTCTGGACACAGAAAAGTGAAGCCCTTACAACTGACATACGATATGATCTTGTGATGCATCAGATTGTCTCTATCTCGTTATATAGAAACAACAGCCCAACCAACCACCCTGATACCTTCCACAAGTGAAGCCCTTACAACTGCAGGTAATAGCATTGGCTTAAATATATCATAGAATATAGATAAGAAACATTTGAGTAAGAACTGCCATGTAATAATGACTGGACACAGAAAAGTGAAGCTTTTACAACTGACATACCTTTCCCAGACATTGATACTACAGGTAACAGCTTTGACTAAAATATATCATAGAATATAGGCGACAGACATTGGAGTAAGAACTGATATGTAATAATGTCTGGACACAGAAAAGTGAAGCCCTTACAACTGACAAACGATATGATCTTGTGATGCATCAGATTGTCTCTATCTCGTTATATAGAAACAACAGCCCAACCAACCACCCTGATACCTTCCACAAGTGAAGCCCTTACAACTGCAGGTAATAGCATTGGCTTAAATATATCATAGAATATAGATAAGAGACATTGGAGTAAAAACTGATATGTAATAATGTCTTGACACAGAAAAGAGAATCCCTTACAACTGACATACGATATGATCTTGTGATGTATCAGATTGTCTCTAATTTGTTATATAGATACAACAGTCCAACCAACCACCCTGATACCTTCCACAAGTGAAGCCCTTACAACTGCAGGTAACAGCATTAGCTAAAATATATCATAGAATATAGATAAGAGACATTTAATTAAGAACCGCCATGTAATAATGTCTGGACACAGAAAAGTGAAGCTTATACAACTGACATACCTTTTCCAGACATTGATGCTACAGGTAACAGCTTTGACTAAAATATATCATCGAATATAGGCGACAGACATTGGAGTAAGAACTGATATGTAATAATGTCTGGACACAGAAAATTGAAGCCCTTACAACTGACATACGATATAATCTTGTGATGCATCAGATTGTCTCTATCTCGTTTTATAGATACAACAGTCCAAACAACCACCCTGATACCTTCCACAAGTGAAGCCCTTACAACTGCAGGTAACAGCATTAGCTAAAATATACCATAGAATATAGATTAGAGACATTGGAGTAAGAACTCGATGTAATAATGACTGGACACAGAAAAGTGAAGCTTTTACAACTGACATACCTTTCCAAGACATTGATACTACAGGTAACAGCTTTGGCTAAAATATATCATAGAATATAGATAAGAGACATTGGAGTAAATACTGATATGTAATAATGTCTTGACACAGAAAAGTGAAGCCCTGACAACTGACATACGATATGATCTTGTGATGAATCAAATTGTCTCTATCTCGTTTTATAGATACAACAGTCCAACCAACCACCCTGATACCTTCCACAAGTGAGGCCCTTACAACTGCAGGTAACAGCATTAGCTAAAATATACCATAGAATATAGATAAGAGACATTTTATTAAGAACCGCCATGTAATAATGTCTGGACCCAGAAAAGTGAAGCTTTTACAACTGACATACCTTTCTCAGACATTGATACTACAGGTAACAGCTTTGACTAAAATATATCATAGAATATAGGCGACAGACATTGGAGTAAGAACTGATATGTAATAATGTCTGGACACAGAAAAGTGAAGCCCTTACAACTGACATACGATATGATCTTGTGATGCATCAGATTGTCTCTATCTCGTTATATAGAAACAACAGCCCAACCAACCACCCTGATACCTTCCACAAGTGAAGCCCTTACAACTGCAGGTAATAGCATTGGCTTAAATATATCATAGAATATAGATAAGAAACATTTGAGTAAGAACTGCCATGTAATAATGACTGGACACAGAAAAGTGAAGCTTTTACAACTGACATACCTTTCCCAGACATTGATACTACAGGTAACAGCTTTGACTAAAATATATCATAGAATATAGGCGACAGACATTGGAGTAAGAACTGATATGTAATAATGTCTGGACACAGAAAAGTGAAGCACTTACAACTGACATACGATATGATCTTGTGATGCATCAGATTGTTTCTATCTCGTTATATAGAAACAACAGCCCAACCAACCACCCTGATACCTTCCACAAGTGAAGCCCTTACAACTGCAGGTAATAGCATTGGCTTAAATATATCATAGAATATAGATAAGAAACATTTGAGTAAGAACTGCCATGTAATAATGACTGGACACAGAAAAGTGAAGCTTTTACAACTGACATACCTTTCCCAGACATTGATACTACAGGTAACAGCTTTGACTGAAATATATCATAGAATATAGGCGACAGACATTGGAGTAAGAACTGATATGTAATAATGTCTGGACACAGAAAAGTGAAGCCCTTACAACTGACAAACGATATGATCTTGTGATGCATCAGATTGTCTCTATCTCGTTATATAGAAACAACAGCCCAACCAACCACCCTGATACCTTCCACAAGTGAAGCCCTTACAACTGCAGGTAATAGCATTGGCTTAAATATATCATAGAATATAGATAAGAGACATTGGAGTAAAAACTGATATGTAATAATGTCTTGACACAGAAAAGAGAATCCCTTACAACTGACATACGATATGATCTTGTGATGTATCAGATTGTCTCTAATTTGTTATATAGATACAACAGTCCAACCAACCACCCTGATACCTTCCACAAGTGAAGCCCTTACAACTGCAGGTAACAGCATTAGCTAAAATATATCATAGAATATAGATAAGAGACATTTAATTAAGAACCGCCATGTAATAATGTCTGGACACAGAAAAGTGAAGCTTATACAACTGACATACCTTTTCCAGACATTGATGCTACAGGTAACAGCTTTGACTAAAATATATCATCGAATATAGGCGACAGACATTGGAGTAAGAACTGATATGTAATAATGTCTGGACACAGAAAATTGAAGCCCTTACAACTGACATACGATATAATCTTGTGATGCATCAGATTGTCTCTATCTCGTTTTATAGATACAACAGTCCAAACAACCACCCTGATACCTTCCACAAGTGAAGCCCTTACAACTGCAGGTAACAGCATTAGCTAAAATATACCATAGAATATAGATTAGAGACATTGGAGTAAGAACTCGATGTAATAATGACTGGACACAGAAAAGTGAAGCTTTTACAACTGACATACCTTTCCCAGACATTGATACTACAGGTAACAGCTTTGGCTAAAATATATCGTAGAATATAGATAAGAGACATTGGAGTAAAAACTGATATGTAATAATGTCTGGACACAGAAAAGTGAAGCCCTTACAACTGACATACGATATGATCTTGTGATGCATCAGATTGTCTCTATCTCGTTATATAGATACAACAGTCCAACCAACCACCCTGATACCTTCCACAAGTGAAGCCCTTACAACTGCAGGTAACAGCATTAGCTAAAATATACCATAGAATATAGATTAGAGACATTGGAGTAAGAACTCGATGTAATAATGACTGGACACAGAAAAGTGAAGCTTTTACAACTGACATACCCTTCCAAGACATTGATACTACAGGTAACAGCTTTGGCTAAAATATATCATAGAATATAGATAAGAGACATTGGAGTAAATACTGATATGTAATAATGTCTTGACACAGAAAAGTGAAGCCCTGACAACTGACATACGATATGATCTTGTGATGAATCAAATTGTCTCTATCTCGTTTTATAGATACAACAGTCCAACCAACCACCCTGATACCTTCCACAAGTGAGGCCCTTACAACTGCAGGTAACAGCATTAGCTAAAATATACCATAGAATATAGATAAGAGACATTTTATTAAGAACCGCCATGTAATAATGTCTGGACCCAGAAAAGTGAAGCTTTTACAACTGACATACCTTTCTCAGACATTGATACTACAGGTAACAGCTTTGACTAAAATATATCATAGAATATAGGCGACAGACATTGGAGTAAGAACTGATATGTAATAATGTCTGGACACAGAAAAGTGAAGCCCTTACAACTGACATACGATATGATCTTGTGATGCATCAGATTGTCTCTATCTCGTTATATAGAAACAACAGCCCAACCAACCACCCTGATACCTTCCACAAGTGAAGCCCTTACAACTGCAGGTAATAGCATTGGCTTAAATATATCATAGAATATAGATAAGAAACATTTGAGTAAGAACTGCCATGTAATAATGACTGGACACAGAAAAGTGAAGCTTTTACAACTGACATACCTTTCCCAGACATTGATACTACAGGTAACAGCTTTGACTAAAATATATCATAGAATATAGGCGACAGACATTGGAGTAAGAACTGATATGTAATAATGTCTGGACACAGAAAAGTGAAGCCCTTACAACTGACATACAATATGATCTTGTGATGCATCAGATTGTTTCTATCTCGTTATATAGAAACAACAGCCCAACCAACCACCCTGATACCTTCCACAAGTGAAGCCCTTACAACTGCAGGTAATAGCATTGGCTTAAATATATCATAGAATATAGATAAGAAACATTTGAGTAAGAACTGCCATGTAATAATGACTGGACACAGAAAAGTGAAGCTTTTACAACTGACATACCTTTCCCAGACATTGATACTACAGGTAACAGCTTTGACTAAAATATATCATAGAATATAGGCGACAGACATTGGAGTAAGAACTGATATGTAATAATGTCTGGACACAGAAAAGTGAAGCACTTACAACTGACATACGATATGATCTTGTGATGCATCAGATTGTCTCTATCTCGTTATATAGAAACAACAGCCCAACCAACCACCCTGATACCTTCCACAAGTGAAGCCCTTACAACTGCAGGTAACAGCATTGGCTAAAATATATCATAGAATATAGACGAGAGACATTCGTGTAAGAACTGATATGTAATAATGACCAAAAACTCGTCGAAGGCATTTTGGTAAAATTTATTACCGACAAACTGGAAGTATGACAGAAGGTATCATGAAGTATAAAATACAATGCCAGAGTGATCGAGGGATTCAAACTGGTATAAAGGTATAATGTCAGAAATACGATACCAAGCTGAAAGTCTGAAAATATTATACAAGATAAGGTGCCATGGCTGCCAAGGATGACCAGGTGCCGAGACGCTGTAAGTCTGCGGCCGGCATGCCATGGGAATGGAAAAATTGGGCCCCCCCCCCCTCCGGAACGAGTGAGGGGTCACCTCGTCCGCGTGGGGGAAACCGGCCTGTTGCAAGAGGCAACCAACGACCGCGGTGAATTGAGAGGCCGAAAACGGCTCCGCCGGTCGTAGGTGAAACATGGGGTCTAACGGCCGCGCAGGGGCGGCCGCTATATAAGATCCCCATGCCCTCACTGGGCATAATGCCCTGTCGTCAGACGGTTCCAGGGTAATCACAGCCGGAGAATGGCCGGGTCCTATGGTCTTAGCAGACCGCACAGTGAGCACTAAACGGCCGTCTTGGATGACCGCGTCGGCGCGCAAAAGCGCGTGAGAAGACTGGCGCCTCCCCGGAGATGGCGCAAAGAGATTCGAAGAGCGGAGGAGGGAGAAAAAAGCGACGAGCGCCACGGCTCTGACGAGAACCCCGGTCGTGAGCGATGCCGCCTGGTTGGCGATCGACGACAACATATCCATGGTGATGGGGGGGGCGCGGCGGAGAATGTGCGCCGACTGCAGGGCCGCGCCGCGCAACACGGCCGCGGCCTGCCGTGAGTCGAAAGCGCCGGCGTCTCCTCCATGGTCCGAGAGCCAAGCGCGGGCGCCGGAGATGGCGTTCCTCACGGCCCCGGGCGACGAGAGCGTATCCGCCAGATGCTGGATGTACAGGCATGCCTCCAGTACCGTGGGACGGAGGATGACCGCGGTGTGCCCGGCGGCGAAGCGGAGGTACCTCCGTGCTTGGACCTCCTTGTTCCTGTGTGTGGAAGGGGCAAGCGCGGCATCGTGGGAGGCCCTCATCCGGGCGTGGAGATCGAGTGGTGTGCCTGCAAATTACAAACCAATATTGAAGAGATCTGTGTGTGGAGGGACATCGACGTGGGTCGGCACGTGGGTCGGGGGGGGGAGCCCCCCTACCCCCCCGGGAGCACGTCGGTGTCTCTGAGTGCGGCGTCGAGCCAAATTTGCCGCGCGCATGCGGCAATCCGGCCGTTCTTGATGACCCCCGAGGTAAGGGGGCGAGGACGCCCGGGTGGGAGGCGTGGACCCGGATGGCGACGCCCGGGGGGGCGTGAGGAGCGAGGAGATGAAGGGCCACGACCAAGGCGTAAGCGTGGCGAGGGGCGTCGTCCGAGGGAACGTCCGCATCGATGGGGGGCCACTCCCATCTGACTGCCGACCCCTCCAGAGTAGCCGTGGCACCCTCCGCGGAGGCGTCGATGTGGAGATCGGTAGAGGCGTCGGGAGGGCCGAAATAGTGACGCCCATTCGAGGACATCGCGTAAGCGCGGAACCACGCGATGTCCGCGTGCATCTCGTGGCCCACGGTTATAACTGTGGCGCCCTGCGACGCCCGTAGAGCCGAGAAGAGGCGTGTCATGAACCGGTGGGCGCAGCGGACGCAGTGGCCGACGTGAACTAGACGTCCCAGAAGGGACTGGAGTTGGTGGCCAGATGCGTGTGAGCGTCCCTCCCACTCGCGGCACACCTCCAGGACATCTGCGAGCTTGCCGGGAGGAATGGAGACGGTGGCCGCGTCGATGTCCAACGCGAACCCCAACCAGGTGAGGCGGCGGGTAGGGGGCTGGCACTTCTCCGCGGCAAGTTGGAGGCCCAGATGATCGGCTAACCACAGGAAGTGGTCGTACGCCTCCTGGGCGGTGTGCTTCCCTGCAGCAACGCCCGCAAAATCGTCCAGATAAGCGAGGCAATGCCGGGCGCAGGAACGCATCATATACACTACCCCGTTCGATGTGCGCTGACATGCGATGGAGGAAGTGCGGCAACCGAACGGGGGGCATCGCTCCACGTAGAAAGACCCCCCTACACGGAAGCACAATAGGGGGGCGTCGACGGGGTCTATCCGGAGTTGGCGATACACCCTGGAGAGGTCTGCCGACCAGACGTGAGCCGTAGGGCCCACCGCGAGAATCTCCTCGATCAAGTCTCCCACCCCGGAGAGGGTGTAAGCGGCGGGAGACCCCAGGTAGAGACCAGGTGCGATGGCGTCGTTGACCGCCTGGCCACGTGGGAACGACAAATCCAGAATGACTCAAACACCCTCCCCCCCCTTCTTAGGACGAGTGAGGAGGGGGGAGACCTGTGTCCACTGGGCGAACGGTAGATGGGCGAGGGGGCCCGTCAGTCCCCCGAGCAGGAGCTCTTTTTCAGCGAAAGCGGCAAGGGCAGCACCCTGGGATCTTCCAGACGCGTGGTTGTTGAAGGTAGATATGGGCCAACGTGACTGGTCGAAGCTAATCGGCCAGCCGTAGCGAAGAAAATCGCACAGCTCGGTGTCGTGGTAGTGAGTGAGGAGTGTGGCCCAACGGTCAACCCGTAGGCCCGACGGAACCTCGCGGCGAGCAGCTCGATAATTGTAGTCTCCCCTGGCCCGTATGGCGACGTAGAGGGCCACCTCCGTGGGGAAGCGCTCGCGGAACTCGTCCGAGGGGGGAGGGCGCCAGACTTCGGCGGCAGTTGCGTCAACTGGAGTTGCCGGGGGGGGGGGTTGTCCGCCCCACCCCCCGGAGGACGCACCCCCTGCCGAGGCGAGTTAAGCAGAGGTATTGGCGGCGGCAGGTCGTCCTCCTGCCTGCCCGCGAAAGGGCGTGCCAGAACCGTGACTGCCGCCGGCTGCCTCATGGCGGGCCCTGATCCGGCAATCAACGAAACTGTGAGCGTGGTGGGCTCCAAAGTTGTCAAAACAGTAGGAGCAACAGTGAACGACAGTTCCCCCACTCGTGGAATGAGGGGGGGTGACGGCGCAACCCCCTTGGCTGTTGTAGACCTTGCAGGGGGGGTGGGGTGAAGAGGCGCCCGGCGATTTGTTTTTCTTCTTTGCCGCCGGTGCCTCCACCGCGCGGCAAACCCGGGAACTCTCAGAACGAGAAATCGCCGTACGAAGATGCTGGATTTGCTCGGAATCCTCCCATCCCCTGGCGAAACGGCCCTCTGCCACCCGTATGAAGATCTCCTCGCTCCACCGGCGAACGGCCGTAAAATCATAGTCTAAACAATCCTCTACGACCTCCCTGAGGTGTGAAAGTACATGGGGTTTGACGGTTGGGGGCACCGCCGCATCGTCCACGATGCGGAGGATGCCCCAAATATGTTCCTGCAAATTTACGGAGCCCAAACTCATATGGTTCTTACGGCTCGGAAGTAATACATAGTGACACGGGATAATAAATTTACCTCTATTTGGCCGTAGCACATGAGCCGTAGATTGCAGTAATAGGCGCACTTGGTCATCGATGGATTGATCCTGATACGAGACGCCTATGCTCGGAGCATCCCTAGGAATCCAGGGGTGCGATAGCATGGATGCCGCGAAGCCGTCATTTAAAGCCGTTGGAGCGGTACTCACAGTAGCACCTGGGCGATGTAAATCGAATCCCCGCATCTGGGGGCCCGTAGGTGTCGATGGCGTAGCTTGTGGTACTGTCATCGCAGAATCGTTTATAGGCCTGGGAGGCGAGGCTGCCACCTGGGTCCTAGAGGCTGCCGCCTGAGTGAACGCCATCATGGCAGATTTCATAGTCCGCATTTCGCGACTCAAGTCTTCGATTTTCTTATCCATTTTCACGTTCTTGTTTTCCCCTGCCGAGGTCTTCTTTACGATTTTCTGGGTCTTGCCCGCGGGTGTTTTCTTCGGAGGCATCTTTAGGCGTCGCAGATGCGCGGAAAACTAACTTTGTCGGCGTAATAGCAGGATCAAACAAAAATGTTCAAAGGCGTCTTTGATGGCGTGCGGCGTGACGTCACGAGGATGATGTCACAACGGCCGCGAGCCTCTAGATGGCGCTGCATCCGGGAGGGCCGGAATGCGTCTCGTAATCGTCAGGGGGCGCCACTCCGTTCTCCTCGTGAGCCCATTAAGCCTCCTCAGTCGGTCACAATGTCTGGACACAGAAAATTGAAGCCCTTACAATTGACATACGATATAATCTTGTGATGAATCAGATTGTCTCTATCTCGTTTTATAGATACAACGGTCCAACCAACCACCCTGATACCTTCCACCAGTGAAGCCATTACAACTGCAGGTAACAGCATTAGCTAAAATATACCATAGAATATAGACCAGAGACATTTTATTAAGAACCGCCATGTAATAATGTCTGGACACAGAAAAGTGAAGCTTTTACAACTGACATACCTTTTCCAGACATTGATACTACAGGTAACAGCTTTGACTAAAATATATCATCAAATATAGGCGACAGACATTGGAGTAAGAACTGATATGTAATAATGTCTGGACACAGAAAAGTGAAGCCCTTACAACTGACATACGATATAATCTTGTGATGCATCAGATTGTCTCTATTTCGTTATATAGAAACAACAGCCCAACCAACCACCCTGATACCTTCCACAAGTGAAGCCCTTACAACTGCAGGTAACAGCATTGGCTAAAATATATCATAGAATATAGATAAGAGACATTGGAGTAAAAACTGATATGTAATAATGTCTTGACACAGAAAAGAGAAGCCCTTACAACTGACATACGATATGATCTTGTGATGTATCAGATTGTCTCTATCTTGTTATATAGATACAACAGTCCAACCAACCACCCTGATACCTTCCACAAGTTAAGCCCTCACAACTGCATGTAACAGCATTGGTTAAATATACTATAGAATATAGACCAGAAACATTGTAGTAAGAACTGCTATGTAATAAAGTCTTGACACAGAAAAGTGAAGCTTTTACAACTGACATACCTTTCCCAGACATTGATACTACAGGAAACAGCTTTGGCTAAAATGTATCATAGAATATAGGCGACAGACATTGGAGTAAGAACTGATATGTAATAATGTCTTGACACAGAAAAGTGAAGCCCTTACAACTGACATACAATATGATCTTGTGATGAATCAGATTGTCTCTATCGCGTCATATAGATACAACAGCCCAACCAACCACCCTGATACCTTCCACAAGTGAAGCCATTACAACTGCAGGTAACAGCATTGGCTAAAATATATCATAGAATATAGATTAGAGACATTGGAGTAAGAACTGCAATGTAATAATGACTGGACACAGAAAAGTGAAGCTTTTACAACTGACATGCCTTTCCTAGACATTGATACTACAGGTAACAGCTTTGACTTAAATATATCATAGAATATAGGCGACAGACATTGGAGTAAGAACTGATATGTAATAATGTCTGGACACAGAAAAGTGAAGCCCTTACAACTGACATACGATATAATCTTGTGATGCATCAGATTGTCTCTATCTCGTTATATAGAAACAACAGCCCAACCAACCACCCTGATACCTTCCACAAGTGAAGCCCTTACAACTGCAGGTAACAGCATTGGCTAAAATATATCATAGAATATAGATAAGAGACATTGGAGTAAAAACTGATATGTAATAATGTCTTGACACAGAAAAGAGAAGCCCTTACAACTGACATACGATATGATCTTGTGATGTATCAGATTGTCTCTATCTTGTTATATAGATACAACAGTCCAACCAACCACCCTGATACCTTCCACAAGTGAAGCCATTACAACTGCAGGTAACAGCATTAGCTAAAATATACCATAGAATATAGATAAGAGATATTTTATTGAGAACCGACATGTAATAATGTCTGGACCCAGAAAAGTGAAGCTTTTACAACTGACATACCTTTTCCAGACATTGATGCTACAGGTAACAGCTTTGACTAAAATATATCATCGAATATAGGCGACAGACATTGGAGTAAGAACTGATATGTAATAATGTCTGGACACAGAAAAGTGAAGCCCTTACAACTGACATACGATATGATATTGTGATGTAACAGATTGTCTCTATCTCGTTATATAGAAACAACAGCCCAACCAACCACCCTGATACCTTCCACAAGTGAAGCCCTTACAACTGCAGGTAATAGCATTGGCTAAAATATATCATAGAATATAGATAAGAAACATTTGAGTAAGAACTGCCATGTAATAATGACTGGACACAGAAAAGTGAAGCTTTTACAACTGACATACCTTTCCCAGACATTGATACTACAGGTAACAGCTTTGACTAAAATATATCATAGAATATAGGCGACAGACATTGGAGTAAGAACTGATATGTAATAATGTCTGGACACAGAAAAGTGAAGCCCTTACAACTGACATACGATATGATCTTGTGATGCATCAGATTATCTCTATCTCGTTATATAGAAACAACAGCCCAACCAACCACCCTGATACCTTCCACAAGTGAAGCCCCTGCAACTGCAGGTAACAGCATTGGCTAAAATATATCATAGAATATAGAAAAGAGACATTGGAGTAAAAACTGATATGTAATAATGTCTTGACACAGAAAAGAGAAGCCCTTACAACTGACATATGATATGATCTTGTGATGAATGAGATTGTTTCTATCTCCTTATATAGAAACAACAGCCCAACCAACCACCCTGATACCTTCCACAAGTGAAGCCCTTACAACTGCAGGTAACAGCATTGGCTAAAATATATCATAGAATATAGACAAGAGACATTCGTGTAAGAACTGATATGTAATAATGTCTGGATACAGAAAATTGAAGCCCTTACAATTGACATACGATATAATCTTGTGATGAATCAGATTATCTCGTTTTATAGATACAACGGTCCAACCAACCACCCTGATACCTTCCACCAGTGAAGCCCTTACAACTGCAGGTAACAGCATTAGCTAAAATATACCATAGAATATAGACCAGAGACATTTTATTAAGAACCGCCTTGTAATAATGTCTGGACACAGAAAAGTGAAACTTTTACAACTGACATACCTTTCCCAGACATTGATACTACAGGAAACAGCTTTGGCTAAAATGTATCATAGAATATAGGCGACAGACATTGGAGTAAGAACTGATATGTAATAATATCTTGACACAGAAAAGTAAAGCCCTTACAACTGACATACGATATGATCTTGTGATGAATCAGATTGTCTCTATCGCGTCATATAGATACAACAGTCCAACCAACCACCCTGATACCTTCCACAAGTGAAGCCATTACAACTGTAGGTAACAGCATTGGCTAAAATATATCATAGAATATAGATTAGAGACATTGGAGTAAGAACTGCCATGTAATAATGTCTGGACACAGAAAAGTGAAGCTTTTACAACTGACATACCTTTCCCAGACATTGATATTACAGGTAACAGCTTTGACTGAAATATATCATAGAATATAGGCGACAGACATTGGAATAAGAACTGATATGTAATAATGTCTGGACACTGAAAAGTGAAGCCCTTACAACTGACATACGATATGATCTTGTGATGCATCAGATTGTCTCTATCTCGTTATATAGAAACAACGGCCCAACCAACCACCTTGATACCTTCCACAAGTGAAGCCCTTACAACTGCAGGTAATAGCATTGGCTAAAATATATCATAGAATATAGATTAGAGACATTGGAGCAAGAACTGCAATGTAATAATGACTGGACACAGAAAAGTGAAGCTTTTACAACTGACATGCCTTTCCTAGACATTGATACTACAGGTAACAGCTTTGACTAAAATATATCATAGAATATAGGCGACAGACATTGGAGTAAGAACTGATATGTAATAATGTCTGGACACAGAAAAGTGAAGCCCTTACAACTAACATACGATATAATCTTGTGATGCATCAGATTGTCTCTATCTCGTTATATAGAAACAACAGCCCAACCAACCACCCTGATACCTTCCACAAGTGAAGCCCTTACAACTGCAGGTAACAGCATTGGCTAAAATATATCATAGAATATAGATAAGAGACATTGGAGTAAAAACTGATATGTAATAATGTCTTGACACAGAAAAGAGAAGCCCTAATAACTGACATACGATATGATCTTGTGATGTATCAGATTGTCTCTATCTTGTTATATAGATACAACAGTCCAACCAACCACCCTGATACCTTCCACAAGTGAAGCCCTGACAACTGCAGGTAACAGCATTAGCTAAAATATACCATAGAATATAGATAAGAGACATTTTATTAAGAACCGCCATGTAATAATGTCTGGACACAGAAAAGTGAAGCTTTTACAACTGACAACCCTTTCTCAGACATTGATACTACGGGTAACAGCTTTGACTAAAATATATCATAGAATATAGGCGACAGACATTGGAGTAAGAACTGATATGTAATAATGTCTGGACACAGAAAAGTGAAGCCCTTACAACTGACATACGATATGATCTTGTGATGCATCAGATTGTCTCTATCTCGTTATATAGAAACAACAGCCCAACCAACCACCCTGATACCTTCCACAAGTGAAGCCCTTACAACTGCAGGTAATAGCATTGGCTTAAATATATCATAGAATATAGATAAGAAACATTTGAGTAAGAACTGCCATGTAATAATGACTGGACACAGAAAAGTGAAGCTTTTACAACTGACATACCTTTCCCAGACATTGATACTACAGGTAACAGCTTTGACTAAAATATATCATAGAATATAGGCGACAGACATTGGAGTAAGAACTGATATGTAATAATGTCTGGACACAGAAAAGTGAAGCCCTTACAACTGACATACGATATAATCTTGTGATGCATCAGATTGTCTCTATCTCGTTATATAGAAACAACAGCCCAACCAACCACCCTGATACCTTCCACAAGTGAAGCCCTTACAACTGCAGGTAACAGCATTGGCTAAAATATATCATAGAATATAGATAAGAAACATTTGAGTAAGAACTGCCATGTAATAATGACTGGACACAGAAAAGTGAAGCTTTTACAACTGACATACGATATGATCTTGTGATGAATGAGATTGTCTCTATCTCGTCATATAGAAACAACAGCCCAACCAACCACCCTGATACCTTCCACAAGTGAAGCCCTTACAACTGCAGGTAACAGCATTGGCTAAAATATATCATAGAATATAGACAAGAGACATTCGTGTAAGAACTGATATGTAATAATGTCTGGATACAGAAAATTGAAGCCCTTACAATTGACATACGATATAATCTTGTGATGAATCAGATTATCTCGTTTTATAGATACAACGGTCCAACCAACCACCCTGATACCTTCCACCAGTGAAGCCCTTACAACTGCAGGTAACAGCATTAGCTAAAATATACCATAGAATATAGACCAGAGACATTTTATTAAGAACCGCCTTGTAATAATGTCTGGACACAGAAAAGTGAAACTTTTACAACTGACATACCTTTCCCAGACATTGATACTACAGGAAACAGCTTTGGCTAAAATGTATCATAGAATATAGGCGACAGACATTGGAGTAAGAACTGATATGTAATAATATCTTGACACAGAAAAGTAAAGCCCTTACAACTGACATACGATATGATCTTGTGATGAATCAGATTGTCTCTATCGCGTCATATAGATACAACAGTCCAACCAACCACCCTGATACCTTCCACAAGTGAAGCCATTACAACTGTAGGTAACAGCATTGGCTAAAATATATCATAGAATATAGATTAGAGACATTGGAGTAAGAACTGCCATGTAATAATGTCTGGACACAGAAAAGTGAAGCTTTTACAACTGACATACCTTTCCCAGACATTGATATTACAGGTAACAGCTTTGACTGAAATATATCATAGAATATAGGCGACAGACATTGGAATTAGAACTGATATGTAATAATGTCTGGACACTGAAAAGTGAAGCCCTTACAACTGACATACGATATGATCTTGTGATGCATCAGATTGTCTCTATCTCGTTATATAGAAACAACGGCCCAACCAACCACCTTGATACCTTCCACAAGTGAAGCCCTTACAACTGCAGGTAATAGCATTGGCTAAAATATATCATAGAATATAGATTAGAGACATTGGAGCAAGAACTGCAATGTAATAATGACTGGACACAGAAAAGTGAAGCTTTTACAACTGACATGCCTTTCCTAGACATTGATACTACAGGTAACAGCTTTGACTAAAATATATCATAGAATATAGGCGACAGACATTGGAGTAAGAACTGATATGTAATAATGTCTGGACACAGAAAAGTGAAGCCCTTACAACTAACATACGATATAATCTTGTGATGCATCAGATTGTCTCTATCTCGTTATATAGAAACAACAGCCCAACCAACCACCCTGATACCTTCCACAAGTGAAGCCCTTACAACTGCAGGTAACAGCATTGGCTAAAATATATCATAGAATATAGATAAGAGACATTGGAGTAAAAACTGATATGTAATAATGTCTTGACACAGAAAAGAGAAGCCCTAATAACTGACATACGATATGATCTTGTGATGTATCAGATTGTCTCTATCTTGTTATATAGATACAACAGTCCAACCAACCACCCTGATACCTTCCACAAGTGAAGCCCTGACAACTGCAGGTAACAGCATTAGCTAAAATATACCATAGAATATAGATAAGAGACATTTTATTAAGAACCGCCATGTAATAATGTCTGGACACAGAAAAGTGAAGCTTTTACAACTGACAACCCTTTCTCAGACATTGATACTACGGGTAACAGCTTTGACTAAAATATATCATAGAATATAGGCGACAGACATTGGAGTAAGAACTGATATGTAATAATGTCTGGACACAGAAAAGTGAAGCCCTTACAACTGACATACGATATGATCTTGTGATGCATCAGATTGTCTCTATCTCGTTATATAGAAACAACAGCCCAACCAACCACCCTGATACCTTCCACAAGTGAAGCCCTTACAACTGCAGGTAATAGCATTGGCTTAAATATATCATAGAATATAGATAAGAAACATTTGAGTAAGAACTGCCATGTAATAATGACTGGACACAGAAAAGTGAAGCTTTTACAACTGACATACCTTTCCCAGACATTGATACTACAGGTAACAGCTTTGACTAAAATATATCATAGAATATAGGCGACAGACATTGGAGTAAGAACTGATATGTAATAATGTCTGGACACAGAAAAGTGAAGCCCTTACAACTGACATACGATATAATCTTGTGATGCATCAGATTGTCTCTATCTCGTTATATAGAAACAACAGCCCAACCAACCACCCTGATACCTTCCACAAGTGAAGCCCTTACAACTGCAGGTAACAGCATTGGCTAAAATATATCATAGAATATAGATAAGAAACATTTGAGTAAGAACTGCCATGTAATAATGACTGGACACAGAAAAGTGAAGCTTTTACAACTGACATACGATATGATCTTGTGATGAATGAGATTGTTTCTATCTTCTTATATAGAAACAACAGCCCAACCAACCACCCTGATACCTTCCACAAGTGAAGCCCTTACAACTGCAGGTAACAGCATTGGCTAAAATATATCATAGAATATAGACAAGAGACATTCGTGTAAGAACTGATATGTAATAATGTCTGGACACAGAAAATTGAAGCCCTTACAATTGACATACGATATAATCTTGTGATGAATCAGATTGTCTCTATCTCGTCATATAGAAACAACAGCCCAACCAACCACCCTGATACCTTCCACAAGTGAAGCCATTACAACTGCAGGTAATAGCATTGGCTAAAATATATCATAGAATATAGATTAGAGACATTGGAGCAAGAACTGCAATGTAATAATGACTGGACACAGAAAAGTGAAGCTTTTACAACTGACATGCCTTTCCTAGACATTGATACTACAGGTAACAGCTTTGACTAAAATATATCATAGAATATAGGCGACAGACATTGGAGTAAGAACTGATATGTAATAATGTCTGGACACAGAAAAGTGAAGCCCTTACAACTGACATACGATATTATTTTGTGATGCATCAGATTGTCTCTATCTCGTTATATAGAAACAACAGCCCAACCAACCACCCTGATACCTTCCACAAGTGAAGCCCTTACAACTGCAGGTAACAGCATTGGCTAAAATATATCATAGAATATAGATAAGAGACATTGGAGTAAAAACTGATATGTAATAATGTCTTGACACAGAAAAGAGAAGCCCTTACAACTGACATACGATATGATCTTGTGATGTATCAGATTGTCTCTATCTTGTTATATAGATACAACAGTCCAACCAACCACCCTGATACCTTCCACAAGTGAAGCCCTTACAACTGCAGGTAACAGCATTAGCTAAAATATACCATAGAATATAGATAAGAGACATTTTATTAAGAACCGCCATGTAATAATGTCTGGACACAGAAAAGTGAAGCTTTTACAACTGACATACCTTTTCCAGACATTGATGCTACAGGTAACAGCTTTGACTAAAATATATCATCGAATATAGGCGACAGACATTGGAGTAAGAACTGATATGTAATAATGTCTGGACACAGAAAAGTGAAGCCCTTACAACTGACATACGATATGATCTTGTGATGCATCAGATTGTCTCTATCTCGTTATATAGAAACAACAGCCCAACCAACCACCCTGATACCTTCCACAAGTGAAGCCCTTACAACTGCAGGTAATAGCATTGGCTTAAATATATCATAGAATATAGATAAGAAACATTTGAGTAAGAACTGCCATGTAATAATGACTGGACACAGAAAAGTGAAGCTTTTACAACTGACATACCTTTCCCAGACATTGATACTACAGGTAACAGCTTTGACTAAAATATATCATAGAATATAGGCGACAGACATTGGAGTAAGAACTGATATGTAATAATGTCTGGACACAGAAAAGTGAAGCCCTTACAACTGACATACGATATAATCTTGTGATGCATCAGATTGTCTCTATCTCGTTATATAGAAACAACAGCCCAACCAACCACCCTGATACCTTCCACAAGTGAAGCCCTTACAACTGCAGGTAACAGCATTGGCTAAAATATATCATAGAATATAGATAAGAAACATTTGAGTAAGAACTGCCATGTAATAATGACTGGACACAGAAAAGTGAAGCTTTTACAACTGACATACGATATGATCTTGTGATGAATGAGATTGTTTCTATCTTCTTATATAGAAACAACAGCCCAACCAACCACCCTGATACCTTCCACAAGTGAAGCCCTTACAACTGCAGGTAACAGCATTGGCTAAAATATATCATAGAATATAGACAAGAGACATTCGTGTAAGAACTGATATGTAATAATGTCTGGACACAGAAAATTGAAGCCCTTACAATTGACATACGATATAATCTTGTGATGAATCAGATTGTCTCTATCTCGTCATATAGAAACAACAGCCCAACCAACCACCCTGATACCTTCCACAAGTGAAGCCCTTACAACTGCAGGTAACAGCATTGGCTAAAATATATCATAGAATATAGACAAGAGACATTCGTGTAAGAACTGATATGTAATAATGTCTGGATACAGAAAATTGAAGCCCTTACAATTGACATACGATATAATCTTGTGATGAATCAGATTATCTCGTTTTATAGATACAACGGTCCAACCAACCACCCTGATACCTTCCACCAGTGAAGCCCTTACAACTGCAGGTAACAGCATTAGCTAAAATATACCATAGAATATAGACCAGAGACATTTTATTAAGAACCGCCTTGTAATAATGTCTGGACACAGAAAAGTGAAACTTTTACAACTGACATACCTTTCCCAGACATTGATACTACAGGAAACAGCTTTGGCTAAAATGTATCATAGAATATAGGCGACAGACATTGGAGTAAGAACTGATATGTAATAATATCTTGACACAGAAAAGTAAAGCCCTTACAACTGACATACGATATGATCTTGTGATGAATCAGATTGTCTCTATCGCGTCATATAGATACAACAGTCCAACCAACCACCCTGATACCTTCCACAAGTGAAGCCATTACAACTGTAGGTAACAGCATTGGCTAAAATATATCATAGAATATAGATTAGAGACATTGGAGTAAGAACTGCCATGTAATAATGTCTGGACACAGAAAAGTGAAGCTTTTACAACTGACATACCTTTCCCAGACATTGATATTACAGGTAACAGCTTTGACTGAAATATATCATAGAATATAGGCGACAGACATTGGAATTAGAACTGATATGTAATAATGTCTGGACACTGAAAAGTGAAGCCCTTACAACTGACATACGATATGATCTTGTGATGCATCAGATTGTCTCTATCTCGTTATATAGAAACAACGGCCCAACCAACCACCTTGATACCTTCCACAAGTGAAGCCCTTACAACTGCAGGTAATAGCATTGGCTAAAATATATCATAGAATATAGATTAGAGACATTGGAGCAAGAACTGCAATGTAATAATGACTGGACACAGAAAAGTGAAGCTTTTACAACTGACATGCCTTTCCTAGACATTGATACTACAGGTAACAGCTTTGACTAAAATATATCATAGAATATAGGCGACAGACATTGGAGTAAGAACTGATATGTAATAATGTCTGGACACAGAAAAGTGAAGCCCTTACAACTAACATACGATATAATCTTGTGATGCATCAGATTGTCTCTATCTCGTTATATAGAAACAACAGCCCAACCAACCACCCTGATACCTTCCACAAGTGAAGCCCTTACAACTGCAGGTAACAGCATTGGCTAAAATATATCATAGAATATAGATAAGAGACATTGGAGTAAAAACTGATATGTAATAATGTCTTGACACAGAAAAGAGAAGCCCTAATAACTGACATACGATATGATCTTGTGATGTATCAGATTGTCTCTATCTTGTTATATAGATACAACAGTCCAACCAACCACCCTGATACCTTCCACAAGTGAAGCCCTGACAACTGCAGGTAACAGCATTAGCTAAAATATACCATAGAATATAGATAAGAGACATTTTATTAAGAACCGCCATGTAATAATGTCTGGACACAGAAAAGTGAAGCTTTTACAACTGACAACCCTTTCTCAGACATTGATACTACGGGTAACAGCTTTGACTAAAATATATCATAGAATATAGGCGACAGACATTGGAGTAAGAACTGATATGTAATAATGTCTGGACACAGAAAAGTGAAGCCCTTACAACTGACATACGATATGATCTTGTGATGCATCAGATTGTCTCTATCTCGTTATATAGAAACAACAGCCCAACCAACCACCCTGATACCTTCCACAAGTGAAGCCCTTACAACTGCAGGTAATAGCATTGGCTTAAATATATCATAGAATATAGATAAGAAACATTTGAGTAAGAACTGCCATGTAATAATGACTGGACACAGAAAAGTGAAGCTTTTACAACTGACATACCTTTCCCAGACATTGATACTACAGGTAACAGCTTTGACTAAAATATATCATAGAATATAGGCGACAGACATTGGAGTAAGAACTGATATGTAATAATGTCTGGACACAGAAAAGTGAAGCCCTTACAACTGACATACGATATAATCTTGTGATGCATCAGATTGTCTCTATCTCGTTATATAGAAACAACAGCCCAACCAACCACCCTGATACCTTCCACAAGTGAAGCCCTTACAACTGCAGGTAACAGCATTGGCTAAAATATATCATAGAATATAGATAAGAAACATTTGAGTAAGAACTGCCATGTAATAATGACTGGACACAGAAAAGTGAAGCTTTTACAACTGACATACGATATGATCTTGTGATGAATGAGATTGTTTCTATCTTCTTATATAGAAACAACAGCCCAACCAACCACCCTGATACCTTCCACAAGTGAAGCCCTTACAACTGCAGGTAACAGCATTGGCTAAAATATATCATAGAATATAGACAAGAGACATTCGTGTAAGAACTGATATGTAATAATGTCTGGACACAGAAAATTGAAGCCCTTACAATTGACATACGATATAATCTTGTGATGAATCAGATTGTCTCTATCTCGTCATATAGAAACAACAGCCCAACCAACCACCCTGATACCTTCCACAAGTGAAGCCATTACAACTGCAGGTAATAGCATTGGCTAAAATATATCATAGAATATAGATTAGAGACATTGGAGCAAGAACTGCAATGTAATAATGACTGGACACAGAAAAGTGAAGCTTTTACAACTGACATGCCTTTCCTAGACATTGATACTACAGGTAACAGCTTTGACTAAAATATATCATAGAATATAGGCGACAGACATTGGAGTAAGAACTGATATGTAATAATGTCTGGACACAGAAAAGTGAAGCCCTTACAACTGACATACGATATTATTTTGTGATGCATCAGATTGTCTCTATCTCGTTATATAGAAACAACAGCCCAACCAACCACCCTGATACCTTCCACAAGTGAAGCCCTTACAACTGCAGGTAATAGCATTGGCTTAAATATATCATAGAATATAGATAAGAGACATTATATTAAGAACCGCCATGTAATAATGTCTGGACACAGAAAAGTGAAGCTTTTACAACTGACATACCTTTTCCAGACATTGATGCTACAGGTAACAACTTTGACTAAAATATATCATAGAATATAGGCGACAGACATTGGAGTAAGAACTGATATGTAATAATGTCTGGACACAGAAAAGTGAAGCCCTTACAACTGACATACGATATGATCTTGTGATGCATCAGATTGTCTCTATCTCGTTATATAGAAACAACAGCCCAACCAACCACCCTGATACCTTCCACAAGTGAAGCCCTTACAACTGCAGGTAACAGCATTGGCTAAAATATATCATAGAATATAGATAAGAGACATTGGAGTAAAAACTGATATGTAATAATGTCTTGACACAGAAAAGAGAAGCCCTTACAACTGACATACGATATGATCTTGTGATGTATCAGATTGTCTCTATCTTGTTATATAGATACAACAGTCCAACCAACCACCCTGATACCTTCCACAAGTGAAGCCCTTACAACTGCAGGTAATAGCATTGGCTTAAATATATCAAAGAATATAGATAAGAGACAGTTTATTAAGAACCGCCATGTAATAATGTCTGGACACAGAAAAGTGAAGCTTTTACAACTGACATACCTTTTCCAGACATTGATGCTACAGGTAACAGCTTTGACTAAAATATATCATCGAATATAGGCGACAGACATTGGATTAAGAACTGATATGTAATAATGTCTGGACACAGAAAAGTGAAGCCCTTACAACTGACATACGATATAATCTTCTGATGCATCAGATTGTCTCTATCTCGTTTTATAGATACAACAGTCCAACCAACCACCCTGATACCTTCCACAAGTGAAGCCCTTACAACTGCAGGTAACAGCATTAGCTAAAATATACCATAGAACATAGATTAGAGACATTGGAGTAAGAACTCGATGCAATAATGACTGGACACAGAAAAGTGAAGCTTTTACAACTGACATACCTTTCTCAGACATTGATACTACAGGTAACAGCTTTGACTAAAATATATCATAGAATATAGGCGACAGACATTGGAGTAAGAACTGATATGTAATAATGTCTGGACACAGAAAAGTGAAGCCCTTACAACTGACATACGATATGATCTTGTGATGTATCAGATTGTCTCTATCTTGTTATATAGATACAACAGTCCAACCAACCACCCTGATACCTTCCACAAGTGAAGCCCTTACAACTGCAGGTAATAGCATTGGCTTAAATATATCATAGAATATAGATAAGAGACATTATATTAAGAACCGCCATGTAATAATGTCTGGACACAGAAAAGTGAAGCTTTTACAACTGACATACCTTTTCCAGACATTGATGCTACAGGTAACAGCTTTGACTAAAATATATCATAGAATATAGGCGACAGACATTGGAGTAAGAACTGATATGTAATAATGTCTGGACACAGAAAAGTGAAGCCCTTACAACTGACATACGATATGATCTTGTGATGTATCAGATTGTCTCTATCTTGTTATATAGATACAACAGTCCAACCAACCACCCTGATACCTTCCACAAGTGAAGCCCTTACAACTGCAGGTAATAGCATTGGCTTAAATATATCATAGAATATAGATAAGAGACATTATATTAAGAACCGCCATGTAATAATGTCTGGACACAGAAAAGTGAAGCTTTTACAACTGACATACCTTTTCCAGACATTGATGCTACAGGTAACAGCTTTGACTAAAATATATATTCGAATATAGGCGACAGACATTGGAGTAAGAACTGATATGTAATAATGTCTGGACACAGAAAAGTGAAGCCCTTACAACTGACATACGATATAATCTTGTGATGCATCAGATTGTCTCTATCTCGTTATATAGAAACAACAGCCCAACCAACCACCCTGATACCTTCGACAAGTGAAGCCCTTACAACTGCAGGTAACAGCATTGGCTAAAATATATCATAGAATATAGATAAGAGACATTGGAGTAAGAACTGCCATGTAATAATGACTGGACACAGAAAAGTGAAGCTTTTACAACTGACATACCTTTCCCAGACATTGATACTACAGGTAACAGCTTTGACTAAAATATATCATAGAATATAGGCGACAGACATTGGAGTAGGAACTGATATGTAATAATGTCTGGACACAGAAAAGTGAAGCCCTTACAACTGACATACGATATGATCTTGTGATGCATTAGATTGTCTCTATCTCGTTATATAGAAACAACAGCCCAACCAACCACCCTGATACCTTCCACAAGTGAAGCCCTTACAACTGCAGGTAATAGCATTGGCTAAAATATATCATAGAATATAGACGAGAGACATTCGTGTAAGAACTGATATGTAATAATGTCTGGACACAGAAAATTGAAGCCCTTACAATTGACATACGATATAATCTTGTGATGAATCAGATTGTCTCTATCTCGTTTTATAGATACAACGGTCCAACCAACCACCCTGATACCTTCCACAAGTGAAGCCCTTACAACTGCAGGTAACAGCATTAGCTAAAATATACCATAGAATATAGACCAGAGACATTTTATTAAGAACCGCCATGTAATAATGTCTGGACACAGAAAAGTGAAGCTTTTACAACTGACATACCTTTTCCAGACATTGATACTACAGGTAACAGCTTTGACTAAAATATATCATCGAATATAGACGACAGACATTGGAGTAAGAACTGATATGTAATAATGTCTGGACACAGAAAAGTGAAGCCCTTACAACTGACATACGATATAATCTTGTGATGCATCAGATTGTCTCTATCTCGTTATATAGAAACAACAGCCCAACCAACCACCCTGATACCTTCGACAAGTGAAGCCCTTACAACTGCAGGTAACAGCATTGGCTAAAATATATCATAGAATATAGATAAGAGACATTGGAGTAAAAACTGATATGTAATAATGTCTTGACACAGAAAAGAGAAGCCCTTACAACTGACATACGATATGATCTTGTGATGTATCAGATTGTCTCTATCTTGTTATATAGATACAACAGTCCAACCAACCACCCTGATACCAACCACAAGTGAAGCCCTCACAACTGCATGTAACAGCATTGGTTAAATATACTATAGAATATAGACCAGAGACATTGTAGTAAGAACTGCTATGTAATAAAGTCTTGACACAGAAAAGTGAAGCTTTTACAACTGACATACCTTTCCCAGACATTGATACTACAGGAAACAGCTTTGGCTAAAATGTATCATAGAATATAGGCGACAGACATTGGAGTAGGAACTGATATGTAATAATGTCTTGACACAAAAAAGTGAAGCCCTTACAACTGACATACGATATGATCTTGTGATGAATCAGATTGTCTCTATCGCGTCATATAGATACAACAGCCCAACCAACCACCCTGATACCTTCCACAAGTGAAGCCATTACAACTGCAGGTAACAGCATTAGCTAAAATATACCATAGAATATAGATTAGTGACATTGGAGTAAGAACTCGATGTAATAATGAATGGACACAGAAAAGTGAAGCTTTTACAACTGACATACCTTTCCAAGACATTGATACTACAGGTAACAGCTTTGGCTAAAATATATCATAGAATATAGATAAGAGACATTGGAGTAAAAACTGATATGTAATAATGTCTTGACACAGAAAAGTGAAGCCCTGACAACTGACATACGATATGATCTTGTGATGAATCAAATTGTCTCTATCTCGTTTTATAGATACAACAGTCCAACCAACCACCCTGATACCTTCCACAAGTGAAGCCCTTACAACTGCAGGTAACAGCATTAGCTAAAATATACCATAGAATATAGATAAGAGACATTTTATTAAGAACCGCCATGTAATAATGTCTGGACACAGAAAAGTGAAGCTTTTACAACTGACATACCTTTCTCAGACATTGATACTACAGGTAACAGCTTTGACTAAAATATATCATAGAATATAGGCGACAGACATTGGAGTAAGAACTGATATGAAATAATGTCTGGACACAGAAAAGTGAAGCCCTTACAACTGACATACGATATGATCTTGTGATGTATCAAATTGTCCCTATCTTGTTTATATAGATACAACAGTCCAACCAACCACCCTGATACCTTCCACAAGTGAAGCCCTCACAACTGCATGTAACAGCATTGGTTTAATATACTACAGAATATAGACCAGAGACATTGTAGTAAGAACTGCTATGTAATAAAGTCTTGACACAGAAAAGTGAAGCTTTTACAACTGACATACCTTTCCCAGACATTGATACTACAGGTAACAGCTTTGGCTAAAATGTATCATAGAATATAGGCGACAGACATTGGAGTAAGAACTGATATGTAATAATGTCTTGATACAGAAAAGAGAAGCCCTTACAACTGACATATGATATGATCTTGTGATGAATCAGATTGTCTCTATCGCGTCATATAGATACAACAGCCCAACCAACCACCCTGATACCTTCCACAAGTGTAGCCATTACAACTGCAGGTAACAGCATTGGCTAAAATATATCATAGAATATAGATTAGAGACATTGGAGTAAGAACTGCCATGTAATAATGTCTGGACACAGAAAAGTGAAGCTTTTACAACTGACATACCTTTCCCAGACATTGATACTACAGGTAACAGCTTTGACTGAAATATATCATAGAATATAGGCGACAGACATTGGAGTAAGAACTGATATGTAATAATGTCTGGACACAGAAAAGTGAAGCCCTTACAACTGACAAACGATATGATCTTGTGATGCATCAGATTGTCTCTATCTCGTTATATAGAAACAACAGCCCAACCAACCACCCTGATACCTTCCACAAGTGAAGCCCTTACAACTGCAGGTAATAGCATTGGCTAAAATATATCATAGAATATAGATAAGAGACATTGGAGTAAAAACTGATATGTAATAATGTCTTGACACAGAAAAGAGAATCCCTTACAACTGACATACGATATGATCTTGTGATGTATCAGATTGTCTCTAATTTGTTATATAGATACAACAGTCCAACCAACCACCCTGATACCTTCCACAAGTGAAGCCCTTACAACTGCAGGTAACAGCATTAGCTAAAATATACAATAGAATATAGATAAGAGACATTTAATTAAGAACCGCCATGTAATAATGTCTGGACATAGAAAAGTGAAGCTTATACAACTGACATACCTTTTCCAGACATTGATGCTACAGGTAACAGCTTTGACTAAAATATATCATAGAATATAGGCGACAGACATTGGAGTAAGAACTGATATGTAATAATGTCTGGACACAGAAAATTGAAGCCCTTACAACTGACATACGATATAATCTTGTGATGCATCAGATTGTCTCTATCTCGTTTTATAGATACAACAGTCCAACCAACCACCCTGATACCTTCCACAAGTGAAGCCCTTACAACTGCAGGTAACAGCATTAGCTAAAATATACCATAGAATATAGATTAGAGACATTGGAGTAAGAACTCGATGTAATAATGACTGGACACAGAAAAGTGAAGCTTTTACAACTGACATACCTTTCCAAGACATTGATACTACAGGTAACAGCTTTGGCTAAAATATATCATAGAATATAGATAAGACACATTGGAGTAAAAACTGATATGTAATAATATCTTGACACAGAAAAGAGAAGCCCTTACAACTGACATACGATATGATCTTGTGATGAATGAGATTGTTTCTATCTCCTTATATAGAAACAACAGCCCAACCAACCACCCTGATACCTTCCACAAGTGAAGCCCTTACAACTGAAGGTAACAGCATTGGCTAAAATATGTCATAGAATATAGACGAGAGACATTTGTGTAAGAACTGATATGTAATAATGTCTGGACACAGAAAATTGAAGCCCTTACAATTGACATACGATATAATCTTTTGATGAATCAGATTGTCTCTATCTCGTTTTATAGATACAACAGTCCAACCAACCACCCTGATACCTTCCACAAGTGAAGCCCTTACAACTGCAGGTAACAGCATTAGCTAAAATATACCATAGAATATAGATTAGAGACATTGGAGTAAGAACTCGATGTAATAATAACTGGACACAGAAAAGTGAAGCTTTTACAACTGACATACCTTTCCAAGACATTGATACTACAGGTAACAGCTTTGGCTAAAATATATCATAGAATATAGATAAGAGACATTGGAGTAAAAACTGATATGTAATAATGTCTTGACACAGAAAAGTGAAGCCCTGACAACTGACATACGATATAATCTTGTGATGAATCAGATTGTCTCTATCTCGTTTTATAGATACAACAGTCCAACCAACCACCCTGATACCTTCCACAAGTGAAGCCCTTACAACTGCAGGTAACAGCATTAGCTAAAATATACCTTAGAATATAGATAAGAGACATTTTATTAAGAACCGCCATGTAATAACGTCTGGACACACAAAAGTGAAGCTTTTACAACTGACATACCTTTCCCAGACATCGATACTACAGGTAACAGCTTTGACTAAAATATATCATAGAATATAGGCGACAGACATTGGAGTAAGAACTGATATGTAATAATGCCTGGACACAGAAAAGTGAAGCCCTTACAACTGACATACGATATGATCTTGTGATGCATCAGATTGTCTCTATCTCGTTATAAAGAAACAACAGCCCAACCAACCACCCTGATACCTTCCACAAGTGAAGCCCTTACAACTGCAGGTAATAGCATTGGCTAAAATATATCATAGAATATAGATTAGAGACATTGGAGTAAGAACTGCAACGTAATAATGACTGGACACAGAAAAGTGAAGCTTTTACAACTGACATACCTTTCCCAGACATTGATACTACAGGTAACAGCTTTGACTAAAATATATCATAGAAAATAGGCGACAAACATTGGAGTAAGAACTGATATGTAATAATGTCTGGACACAGAAAGGTGAAGCCCTTACAACTGACATACGATATGATCTTGTGATGCATCAGATTGTCTCTATCTCGTTATATAGAAACAACAGCCCAACCAACCACCCTGATACCTTCTACAAGTGAAGCCCTTACAACTGCAGGTAATAGCATTGGCTAAAATATATCATAGAATATAGATAAGAGACATTGGAGTAAAAACTGATATGTAATAATGTCTTGACACAGAAAAGAGAAGCCCTTACGATTGACATACGATATAATCTTGTGATGAATCAGATTGTCTCTATCTCGTTTTATAGATACAACAGTCCAACCAACCACCCTGATACCTTCCACAAGTGAAGCCCTTACAACTGCAGGTAACAGCATTAGCTAAAATATACCATAGAATATGGATTAGAGACTTTGGAGTAAGAACTGCAATGTAATAATGACTGGACACAGAAAAGTGAAGCTTTTACAACTGACATACCTTTCCCAGACATTGATACTACAGGTAACAGCGTTGACTAAAATATATCATAGAATATAGGCGACAGACATTGGAGTAAGAACTGATATGTAATAATGTCTGGACACAGAAAAGTGAAGCCCTTACAACTGACATACGATATGATCTTGTGATGCATCAGATTGTCTCTATCTCGTTATATAGAAACAACAGCCCAACCAACCACCCTGATACCTTCCACAAGTGAAGCCCTTACAACTGCAGGTAATAGCATTGGCTTAAATATATCATAGAATATAGATAAGAAACATTGGAGTAAGAACTGCCAGGTAATAATGACTGGACACAGAAAAGTGAAGCTTTTACAACTGACATACCTTTCCCAGACATTGATACTACAGGTAACAGCTTTGACTAAAATATATCATAGAAAATAGGCGACAGACATTGGAGTAAGAACTGATATGTAATAATGTCTGGACACAGAAAAGTGAAGCCCTTACAACTGACATACGATATGATCTTGTGATGCATCAGATTGTCTCTATCTCGTTATATAGAAACAACAGTCCAACCAACCACCCTGATACCTTCCACAAGTGAAGCCCTTACAACTGCAGGTAACAGCATTAGCTAAAATATACAATAGAATATAGATTAGAGACATTGGAGTAAGAACTGCAATCTAATAATGACTGGACACAGAAAAGTGAAGCTTTTACACCTGACATACCTTTCCAAGACATTGATACTACAGGTAACAGCTTTGGCTAAAATATATCATAGAATATAGATAAGACACATTGGAGTAAAAACTGATATGTAATAATATCTTGACACAGAAAAGAGAAGCCCTTACAACTGACATACGATATGATCTTGTGATGAATGAGATTGTTTCTATCTCCTTATATAGAAACAACAGCCCAACCAACCACCCTGATACCTTCCACAAGTGAAGCCCTTACAACTGCAGGTAACAGCATTGGCTAAAATATGTCATAGAATATAGACGAGAGACATTCGTGTAAGAACTGATATGTAATAATGTCTGGACACAGAAAAGTGAAGCCCTTACAATTGACATACGATATAATCTTGTGATGAATCAGATTGTCTCTATCTCGTTTTATAGATACAACAGTCCAACCAACCACCCTGATACCTTCCACAAGTGAAGCCCTTACAACTGCAGGTAACAGCATTAGCTAAAATATACCATAGAATATAGATTAGAGACATTGGAGTAAGAACTCGATGTAATAATGACTGGACACAGAAAAGTGAAGCTTTTACAACTGACATACCTTTCCAAGACATTGATACTACAGGTAACAGCTTTGGCTAAAATATATCATAGAATATAGATAAGAGACATTGGAGTAAAAACTGATATGTAATAATGTCTTGACACAGAAAAGTGAAGCCCTGACAACTGACATACGATATGATCTTGTGATGAATCAAATTGTCTCTATCTCGTTTTATAGATACAACAGTCCAACCAACCACCCTGATACCTTCCACAAGTGAAGCCCTTACAACTGCAGGTAACAGCATTAGCTAAAATATACCATAGAATATAGATAAGAGACATTTTATTAAGAACCGCCATCTAATAATGTCTGGACACAGAAAAGTGAAGCTTTTACAACTGACATACCTTTCTCAGACATTGATACTACAGGTAACAGCTTTGACTAAAATATATCATAGAATATAGGCGACAGACATTGGAGTAAGAACTGATATGAAATAATGTCTGGACACAGAAAAGTGAAGCCCTTACAACTGACATACGATATGATCTTGTGATGTATCAAATTGTCCCTATCTTGTTTATATAGATACAACAGTCCAACCAACCACCCTGATACCTTCCACAAGTGAAGCCCTCACAACTGCATGTAACAGCATTGGTTTAATATACTACAGAATATAGACCAGAGACATTGTAGTTAGAACTGCTATGTAATAAAGTCTTGACACAGAAAAGTGAAGCTTTTACAACTGACATACCTTTCCCAGACATTGATACTACAGGTAACAGCTTTGGCTAAAATGTATCATAGAATATAGGCGACAGACATTGGAGTAAGAACTGATATGTAATAATGTCTTGATACAGAAAAGAGAAGCCCTTACAACTGACATATGATATGATCTTGTGATGAATCAGATTGTCTCTATCGCGTCATATAGATACAACAGCCCAACCAACCACCCTGATACCTTCCACAAGTGTAGCCATTACAACTGCAGGTAACAGCATTGGCTAAAATATATCATAGAATATAGATTAGAGACATTGGAGTAAGATCTGCCATGTAATAATGTCTGGACACAGAAAAGTGAAGCTTTTACAACTGACATACCTTTCCCAGACATTGATACTACAGGTAACAGCTTTGACTGAAATATATCATAGAATATAGGCGACAGACATTGGAGTAAGACTGATATGTAATAATGTCTGGACACAGAAAAGTGAAGCCCTTACAACTGACAAACGATATGATCTTGTGATGCATCAGATTGTCTCTATCTCGTTATATAGAAACAACAGCCCAACCAACCACCCTGATACCTTCCACAAGTGAAGCCCTTACAACTGCAGGTAATAGCATTGGCTAAAATATATCATAGAATATAGATAAGAGACATTGGAGTAAAAACTGATATGTAATAATGTCTTGACACGGAAAAGAGAATCCCTTACAACTGACATACGATATGATCTTGTGATGTATCAGATTGTCTCTAATTTGTTATATAGATACAACAGTCCAACCAACCACCCTGATACCTTCCACAAGTGAAGCCCTTACAACTGCAGGTAACAGCATTAGCTAAAATATACAATAGAATATAGATAAGAGACATTTAATTAAGAACCGCCATGTAATAATGTCTGGACATAGAAAAGTGAAGCTTATACAACTGACATACCTTTTCCAGACATTGATGCTACAGGTAACAGCTTTGACTAAAATATATCATAGAATATAGGCGACAGACATTGGAGTAAGAACTGATTTGTAATAATGTCTGGACACAGAAAATTGAAGCCCTTACAACTGACATACGATATAATCTTGTGATGCATCAGATTGTCTCTATCTCGTTTTATAGATACAACAGTCCAACCAACCACCCTGATACCTTCCACAAGTGAAGCCCTTACAACTGCAGGTAACAGCATTAGCTAAAATATACCATAGAATATAGATTAGAGACATTGGAGTAAGAACTCGATGTAATAATGACTGGACACAGAAAAGTGAAGCTTTTACAACTGACATACCTTTCCAAGACATTGATACTACAGGTAACAGCTTTGGCTAAAATATATCATAGAATATAGATAAGACACATTGGAGTAAAAACTGATATGTAATAATATCTTGACACAGAAAAGAGAAGCCCTTACAACTGACATACGATATGATCTTGTGATGAATGAGATTGTTTCTATCTCCTTATATAGAAACAACAGCCCAACCAACCACCCTGATACCTTCCACAAGTGAAGCCCTTACAACTGCAGGTAACAGCATTGGCTAAAATATGTCATAGAATATAGACGAGAGACATTTGTGTAAGAACTGATATGTAATAATGTCTGGACACAGAAAATTGAAGCCCTTACAATTGACATACGATATAATCTTTTGATGAATCAGATTGTCTCTATCTCGTTTTATAGATACAACAGTCCAACCAACCACCCTGATACCTTCCACAAGTGAAGCCCTTACAACTGCAGGTAACAGCATTAGCTAAAATATACCATAGAATATAGATTAGAGACATTGGAGTAAGAACTCGATGTAATAATAACTGGACACAGAAAAGTGAAGCTTTTACAACTGACATACCTTTCCAAGACATTGATACTACAGGTAACAGCTTTGGCTAAAATATATCATAGAATATAGATAAGAGACATTGGAGTAAAAACTGATATGTAATAATGTCTTGACACAGAAAAGTGAAGCCCTGACAACTGACATACGATATAATCTTGTGATGAATCAGATTGTCTCTATCTCGTTTTATAGATACAACAGTCCAACCAACCACCCTGATACCTTCCACAAGTGAAGCCCTTACAACTGCAGGTAACAGCATTAGCTAAAATATACCTTAGAATATAGATAAGAGACATTTTATTAAGAACCGCCATGTAATAACGTCTGGACACACAAAAGTGAAGCTTTTACAACTGACATACCTTTCCCAGACATCGATACTACAGGTAACAGCTTTGACTAAAATATATCATAGAATATAGGCGACAGACATTGGAGTAAGAACTGATATGTAATAATGCCTGGACACAGAAAAGTGAAGCCCTTACAACTGACATACGATATGATCTTGTGATGCATCAGATTGTCTCTATCTCGTTATAAAGAAACAACAGCCCAACCAACCACCCTGATACCTTCCACAAGTGAAGCCCTTACAACTGCAGGTAATAGCATTGGCTAAAATATATCATAGAATATAGATTAGAGACATTGGAGTAAGAACTGCAACGTAATAATGACTGGACACAGAAAAGTGAAGCTTTTACAACTGACATACCTTTCCCAGACATTGATACTACAGGTAACAGCTTTGACTAAAATATATCAAGGAAATAGGCGACAAACATTGGAGTAAGAACTGATATGTAATAATGTCTGGACACAGAAAGGTGAAGCCCTTACAACTGACATACGATATGATCTTGTGATGCATCAGATTGTCTCTATCTCGTTATATAGAAACAACAGCCCAACCAACCACCCTGATACCTTCTACAAGTGAAGCTCTTACAACTGCAGGTAATAGCATTCGCTAAAATAAATCATAGAATATAGATAAGAGACATTGGAGTAAAAACTGATATGTAATAATGTCTTGACACAGAAAAGAGAAGCCCTTACGATTGACATACGATATAATCTTGTGATGAATCAGATTGTCTCTATCTCGTTCTATAGATACAACAGTCCAACCAACCACCCTGATACCTTCCACAAGTGAAGCCCTTACAACTGCAGGTAACAGCATTAGCTAAAATATACCATAGAATATAGATTAGAGACTTTGGAGTAAGAACTGCAATGTAATAATGACTGGACACAGAAAAGTGAAGCTTTTACAACTGACATACCTTTCCCAGACATTGATACTACAGGTAACAGCGTTGACTAAAATATATCATAGAATATAGGCGACAGACATTGGAGTAAGAACTGATATGTAATAATGTCTGGACACAGAAAAGTGAAGCCCTTACAACTGACATACGATATGATCTTGTGATGCATCAGATTGTCTCTATCTCGTTATATAGAAACAACAGCCCAACCAACCACCCTGATACCTTCCACAAGTGAAGCCCTTACAACTGCAGGTAATAGCATTGGCTTAAATATATCATAGAATATAGATAAGAAACATTGGAGTAAGAACTGCCAGGTAATAATGACTGGACACAGAAAAGTGAAGCTTTTACAACTGACATACCTTTCCCAGACATTGATACTACAGGTAACAGCTTTGACTAAAATATATCATAGAAAATAGGCGACAGACATTGGAGTAAGAACTGATATGTAATAATGTCTGGACACAGAAAAGTGAAGCCCTTACAACTGACATACGATATGATCTTGTGATGCATCAGATTGTCTCTATCTCGTTATATAGAAACAACAGTCCAACCAACCACCCTGATACCTTCCACAAGTGAAGCCCTTACAACTGCAGGTAACAGCATTAGCTAAAATATACAATAGAATATAGATTAGAGACATTGGAGTAAGAACTGCAATGTAATAATGACTGGACACAGAAAAGTGAAGCTTTTACACCTGACATACCTTTCCAAGACATTGATACTACAGGTAACAGCTTTGGCTAAAATATATCATAGAATATAGATAAGACACATTGGAGTAAAAACTGATATGTAATAATATCTTGACACAGAAAAGAGAAGCCCTTACAACTGACATACGATATGATCTTGTGATGAATGAGATTGTTTCTATCTCCTTATATAGAAACAACAGCCCAACCAACCACCCTGATACCTTCCACAAGTGAAGCCCTTACAACTGCAGGTAACAGCATTGGCTAAAATATGTCATAGAATATAGACGAGAGACATTCGTGTAAGAACTGATATGTAATAATGTCTGGACACAGAAAAGTGAAGCCCTTACAATTGACATACGATATAATCTTGTGATGAATCAGATTGTCTCTATCTCGTTTTATAGATACAACAGTCCAACCAACCACCCTGATACCTTCCACAAGTGAAGCCCTTACAACTGCAGGTAACAGCATTAGCTAAAATATACCATAGAATATAGATTAGAGACATTGGAGTAAGAACTCGATGTAATAATGACTGGACACAGAAAAGTGAAGCCCTGACAAGTGACATACGATATGATCTTGTGATGAATCAAATTGTCTCTATCTCGTTTTATAGATACAACAGTCCAACCAACCACCCTGATACCTTCCACAAGTGAAGCCCTTACAACTGCAGGTAACAGCATTGGCTAAAATATATCATAGAATATAGATAAGAGACATTTTATTAAGAACCGCCATGTAATAATGTCTGGACACCCAAAAGTGAAGCTTTTACAACTGACATACCTTTCTCAGACATTGATACTACAGGTAACAGCTTTGACTAAAATATATATTAGAATATAGGCGACAGACATTGGAGTAAGAACTGATATGTAATAATGTCTGGACACAGAAAAGCGAAGCCCTTACAACTGACATACGATATGATCTTGTGATGCATCAGATTGTCTCTATCTCGTTATATAGAAACAACAGCCCAACCAACCACCCTGATACCTTCCACAAGTGAAGCCCTTACAACTGCAGGTAATAGCATTGGCTTAAATATATCATAGAATATAGATTAGAGACATTGGAGTAAGAACTCGATGTAATAATGACTGGACACAGAAAAGGGAAGCTTTTACAACTGACATACCTTTCCAAGACATTGATCCTACAGGTAACAGCTTTGGCTAAAATATATCATAGAATATAGATAAGAGACATTGGAGTAAGAACTGATATGTAATAATGTCTGGACACAGAAAAGTGAAGCCCTTACAACTGACATACGATATGATCTTGTGATGCATCAGATTGTCTCTATCTCGTTTTATAGATACAACAGTCCAACCAACCACCCTGATACCTTCCACAAGTGAAGCCCTTACAACTGCAGGTAACAGCATTAGCTCAAATATACCATAGTATATAGATAAGAGACATTTTATTAAGAACCGCCATGTAATAATGTCTGGACACACAAAAGTGAAGCTTTTACAACTGACATACCTTTCTCAGACATTGATACTACAGGTAACAGCTTTGACTAAAATATATCATAGAATATAGGCGACAGACATTGGAGTAAGAACTGATATGTAATAATGTCTGGACACAGAAAAGTGAAGCCCTTACAACTGACATCGTTATTTTCTTGTGATGCATCAGATTGTCTCTATCTCGTTATATAGAAACAACAGCCCAACCAACCACCCTGATACCTTCCACAAGTGAAGCCCTTACAACTGCAGGTAATAGCATTGGCTTAAATATATCATAGAATATAGATTAGAGACATTGGAGTAAAAACTCGATGTAATAATGACTGGACACAGAAAAGTGAAGCTTTTACAACTGACATACCTTTCCAAGACATTGATCCTACAGGTAACAGCTTTGGCTAAAATATATCATAGAATATAGATAAGAGACATTGGAGTAAGAACTGATATGTAATAATGTCTGGACACAGAAAAGTGAAGCCCTTACAACTGACATACGATATGATCTTGTGATGCATCAGATTGTCTCTATCTCGTTATATAGAAACAACAGCCCAACCAACCACCCTGATACCTTCCACAAGTGAAGCCCTTACAACTGCAGGTAACAGCATTGGCTAAAATATATCATAGAATATAGACCAGAGACATTAGAGTAAGAAATGATATGTAATAATGTCTTGAACCAGAAACGTGAAGCCCTCACAACTGACATACCTTTCCTAGACATTGATACTACAGGTAACAACTTTGGCTTAAATATATCATAGAATTTAAGTGAGAGACATTGGAGGAAGAACTTATATGTAATAATATCTGGACACAGAAAAGTGAAGCGCTTTCAACTGACATACGATATGATCTTGTTATGAATCAGATTGTCTCTATCTCGTTATATAGATACAACAGCCCAACCAACCACCCTGATACCTTCCACAAGTGAAGCCCTTACAACTGCAGGTAACAGCATTGGCTAAAATGTATCACAGTATATAGACGAGAGACATTTGAGCAAGAACTGATATGGAATTATGTCTGAACACAGAAAAGTGAAGCCCTTATAACTGACATACGATATGATCTTGTGATGCATCAGATTGTCTCTATCTCGTTATATAGAAACAACAGCTCAACCAACCACCCTGATACCTTCCACAAGTGAAGCCCTTACAACTGCAGGTAATAGCATTGGCTAGAATATATCATAGAATATAGATAAGAGACATTGGATTAAAAACTGATATGTAATAATGTCTGGACACAGAAAAGTGAAGCCCTTACAACTGACATATGATATGATCTTGTGATGAATCAGATTGTCTCTATCTTGTTATATAGAAACAACAGCCCAACCAACCACCCTGATACCTTCCACAAGTGAAGCCCTTACAACTGCAGGTAACAGCATTGGCTAAAATATATCATAGAATATAGACCAGAGACATTAGAGTAAGAAATGATATGTAATAATGTCTTGAACCAGAAACGTGAAGCCCTCACAACTGACATACCTTTCCTAGACATTGATACTACAGGTAACAACTTTGGCTTAAATATATCATAGAATATAAGTGAGAGACATTGGAGGAAGAACTTATATGTAATAATATCTGGACACAGAAAAGTGAAGTGCTTTCAACTGACATACGATATGATCTTGTTATGAATCAGATTGTCTCCATCTCGTTATATAGATACAACAGCCCAACCAACCACCCTGATACCTTCCACAAGTGAAGCCCTTACAACTGCAGGTAACAGCATTGGCTAAAATATATCACAGTATATAGACGAGAGACATTTGAGCAAGAACTGATATGGAATTATGTCTGAACACAGAAAAGTGAAGCCCTTATAACTGCAGGTATCAGCATTGGCTAAAATATATAATAGAATATAGACGAGAGACATCGGAGTAAGAACTGATATGTTATAATGACTGATACAAGGCGAAGCTGTGGACGAAAATTTTTTATTTTTCACGTTGAAAAAGACAAATATGTATTATACAAGGTATACGGTATACGAAGGTATACGGAAATTTGTCAAACAGTATAATTCATACAAGGGCATACGTCGAAGACGGAATTTACTGTAAGTAGACGGCCAAAGAAGCCTGCGAAGCCCAAGTGCCGAGCTTCTGGACGTCGTGGAGAGGCCTACCTGCCTGGACGAGGTGTTGGGCCCCACCTCAGCGGAATGAGTGAGGTGTGACGAGGTAGGCCTCGTGATGACCGGCACGTGACAGAAGGAGTCTGACTATTGAAGTGAAATGAGGAGACGTGAGGGCCA
This sequence comes from Alentia gelatinosa, assembly GCA_950022655.1. Taxonomy (NCBI): domain Eukaryota; kingdom Metazoa; phylum Annelida; class Polychaeta; order Phyllodocida; family Polynoidae; genus Alentia; species Alentia gelatinosa. The sequence continues at coordinate 18,292,477 of OX465592.1, forward strand.
CACCCGGTCTAAGTAAAAACAAGGGGTCTAGGCTCTGGCCAGGTGCCGCGCCTCTATAAGACACCCAAGTCTTAACAGGACACATGTCCGGAAAACGTGAGGACTCCACACGTAATACGACAGGTGGTGACCCCGAAGATATAGTCTTGGATGAACGAACGGTGAGAAGAAGACACCCATCAACGACTTGAACGTCCCCCCGAGATAAATAATGAGGGGACCGATGCATCTTAGAGGTATCCGGGAAGAGGTTCGAAGCCCTCAGAAGGGAGTGAAAGGCCAACAAGGCCGCAGCCTTGACAACAAGACCGCAGGACAGATGCCTAGATAAACGGTAAATATCCTCCAGCATACTCCAGGAAATCGGCGGGGCCTGTCGAGCAACGTGACCGGACGTTACTAAGACACCTCGGAGAACAGACGCCACTTGCGTGGAAGAGAACGCAGAAACGTCCCCTCCACGGTGAGTAATCCAGTACTTAGCGCCAGATATGTAATTCCTAATGGCAGTGGGCGAGGCGAGGGTGTCGGCTAAATGTTGCACGTAAAGACATGCCTGGAGGATCGAAGGGTGGAGAACAGACGACTTGTTCCTGACTGCGAAACGTAGGTATTTGACGGCTTGCGTTGACCTGTTCCGGCACGTGGAGACAGCTGAAGCCGCCTCGAATGAAGATAACATCCGAGCGTGGAGCCCGGGGTCGGCATCTGGAATCAACGAAAATCGTGTAAAATTTCTTGGACACGAGGGCAGACGATTTCGACAGGAGTTACTGCACTTTCAACGGTCAGAACAACGTCTGGGACGACTTCGTAGTCGCCCAAAGCGGCCCCCAACCAGATCCTACGGGCACAGGTGGCGATAAACGGGTCTCGTATTAACCCGTGGTGAAGAGGAGCGAACACGGCGGCGTGGGAAGCTGTTACCCGGACCGTGGCACCCGCGGGAGCGTTCCCAAGACCGTGTGTACACGCCACGACCAAGGCAAAAGCGGCGAGTTTGTAAAAACCCGTGCCGGGGTCAATATCTGGAACGCGCCACGCCCACTCCAAGTTGACGTCCCACATCTTGACCTGACCCCGATTGCTGGACACGCCGACGTGGAGCGTCACGAAAAGCGACGTTGTCTGGACAAGGTGGCGCCCGTTCGACGAAGCCGCGTAGAACCCGAACCAACGTAAATCCGCTCAAGCTCCATCACCAAGAGTCACAACGGGAGCCACACGAGCCGCCCGAAGAGCCGCGAAGAGACGTGCCATAAACTTTTTCGCGTGCCGTACACAACTGGCCACGTGAATTAACCGACCCAGCAGGGACTGCATGTGGTGGAGGGAAATCCATTTGCGGCCGAGACAATTGGTGCACTCTCCCAGCACAGCTTCGAGTTTGTCCCGTGGGATTGTGACAACCATGTCACGTGTATTCAACGTGAACCCCAGCCACGTGATGACTTGCGTAGGAGGCTCGCACTTTTCTTTCGCTAGCTGTAGGCCTAACGTGTCGGCCAGGTCGATGAACGTCTGGTAGGCTCGGTAGGCCTCGTCCTCCCGTGCCGCCGCTCCGGCAAAATCATCCAAGTAGGCGAGTACTCGAAACCAGGCCTGGGCCATGATATAAACGACAGCGTTAGATGTCCTCTGACACGCGACGGAGGACGACCTACACCCGAAAGGGGGACACCTCTCCACGTAATAGGCCCCTTCCACGTGAAAACACAGAAAAGGGGCGTCGCCCGGGTCGATCCTCAACTGCCTATAGGCCCTGCTGAGATCAGCCTTCCAAATGTATGAGTGTCGGCCTAACGTCTCGATGAGTCCAGTCAGGTCGCCTATCGTAGGCAGAGTGTAGGCGCAGCCCTGTCCCAAATACAGGCCTACTGGTATCCCGTCATTCACCGATCTGCCCTCGGGAAAAGATAGGTCGAGGATCACTCTCCTGTCCCTAGAGTCCCGCTTGGGACGTGTCAAAAGCGGGGACACCTGGGTAATAATGCCGAAAGGTAAATCCTCGAAAGGCCCAAGAAGTCCGCCTAAGCGGATCTCGTTGTCAACAAAACGTTGTAAGTCTGGAACACAAGCCCGAGCCGAAGCGTGGTTGACATATGTAGGGAGCGGCCATTGCTCCCGGGTATAGCCAATAGGCGACCCGTAGTCTAGGAAGTCACACAAACCAACATCATGAAAATCGGCTAAACGAGCCCTCCACTCATCCACGTGGAGAGCCGAGGGGACAATAACACGAGCCCCCTCAAAATTGTAAGCCTCAACGTTGGTGATAACAGAATAATCCGAGGTAAACTGAGGGCACCGCTCCCTGAATTCCTCAGAAGGCTGAGGGCGCCAAAAAACGCTAACCGCTCCCGCCACGCGGGGCGGCACGTGATTGGACGAGGAGTTGTCCACCTCCCCGCCCATGTCGCCGCAAGCGCTCTCCGAGTCGCAGTCCGTGCGTGTCGGCTGGGAGCGCGCGGACATCTCCAACTTAGTCGCGGGCGGCAGGCGGACCTGCCCTACCCCCAAAGGGCCGACTACTGCTCCTGGCCCCTGCCGCAGACTTGTGTTTCACTTTGATGCGGCAATCCTTGGCCGCGTGAGGGTGATGCAAGCTCAAGATGTCATAGCAGTGCTCGCAAACGTGATCCACCGTTCCTGCCGCTGCGACGTGCGGCGCTTGGAGAGTGCATCCCTTCTCCGTGTTGTAAGCTGGGCAAGGGGCGTGGCTCCCGCCCGCTGGGCGCGCCTTGCTCTTATCCTTTCCCGCTTGGGACAGTAAATCCTCCTTGCCGAGCCTGCCGCTCTCGGCCCGTGATATTGCCGTCCGGAGGTGCTGGATGTCGCTCACAGAGTTCCAGCCTTGGAGGAATCGTCCTTCTGTTAATCGCGAGAATATCTCCTCGCTCCAGCGTCGGACTTGCCGGAAATCGTAATCAATCGAATCCTCGACTACCTCCCTGAGGTGTGTCATCAGCGGTCTGCGGCAACTGGCGGGAGTCTTGGGGTCGTCAGACATGCGTAAGATGCCCCACAGATATTCTTGTACATTAAGAGCTCCTAAGCCCGCTCGCTCTCTCTTAGCTCCTCGGAAAACGTAGTGAGCCGGGTGGGTGGGCTTACCTGAGGTAGGCCTCAAGATGTGTGATGTTGACTGGAGGATCTGTTGCACTTGACGGTCGAGATCCTCATCCTGGTAGGCCACGCCTACCGCCCGTCCATCACGTGGAATCCAGGGATGCGCAAGCTGATCCGTTGAAAAGCCCGCGAAGTCCGAGTTTGGCGCCAAACCTGATGCCCTCGATGCCATGGCCGCTCCTGCGGCAATGGCTGCAGTATCGGTCACGTCGACCGCGTTTCCCGTGCAAGGCATTATCGCCCTGTCGTTCGTCTGTGTCGGCAAAACGTTGCCTGCTGTTATCTGAGGATGCACCTCGCATCTTTTTTGCTGCCCGGTCTCTGCATCGTTCCCATGAGCCGATGCGGATGCTGCCGCCAAAATGGCCTCCTTCAGGCCTTCAATTTGGGCCTGAATCAGGTCCATTCTCTTTTCGCCTCTAGCGGCCCGGCCTTCGCCCGGTGTTGAAACCTTTTGGGTCTTCGTGACCACGGCCTTGGTACCCTTCTTAGGCGGCATGCTTTCTTCGACTTTCTGTCCAAAAAACGTAATCCTGAGAGGTTTAAGAAGCGCTCCGGTAAAGAAACGTGTTGAGTCTTTGAAAAAGTTGGTAAGACTGTCACGTGATATACACATCACGACAGTGTGAGTTTATAAAAACGTCCGGTAGATGTCTCTTGCTGCGTTGCCGCGCTTAGTCCGACAGCTGCCTCCTGCCATTATATCTCACAAGTTCGTACCAATGTCTGGACACAGAAAAAGTGAAGCCTTACAACTGACATACGTTGCCCAGACATTGATACTACAGGTAACAGCATAGGCTAAAATATATTATAGAATATAGAGAGAGACATTGGAGTAAGAACCGATATGTAATAATGTCTGGACACAAACAGTTCATGTGGACAAGAACAAAATCTCACAAAACACACAAAAATGGTGAGGTAGTTTTTGACATAGACTCATGTAGAAATAATCAGCTGAATCCCTAATATTTAAGAGCAAAAATCTTTTTTTTATTACCATGTTACCGGTTTTTTTTCCAGGGAATGTACTGAATAGCCATGTCCAATACAATAAAGTATAGCTTTGCTGTTAATGTTTTTCACATGCGTTGTATGTACTCCTCTTCATCCTGCTCACCACACAGTCAATCCATGTATGTCCAAACCATGTCAGAATGGTGGTGTGTGCTCTTCTGACCCGAAGCACAGAACCCTGGAAGAATCACATGTACCTGTCCAAGGGGCTGGGCAGGTGATGTCTGTGAGCTGGGTAAGTGTGGCCTCAATGACCAGGGCATGGTCACTAATCAATTTAATTTATGTCATAGACCTATATAAATAATAAGGCAACACAAGTATTTGTATAGGCACAGTGAGGAATACCAGTTGAGCCATTCATTATCCACCTACTACAAAGCCCCCATATTGTCCTAAGCTCTGAGACCCTATAGCAAATAAAGATTGATATTTCATATAAAATTACAATTTTAAATGTAATATCAATGTTTTTCCATAGTTTTACTTATATTTTCTTGTAATATTAAAATATCTCATCTACATCACTGTGTGAAGACCATAAGTTTATTCCTAAATACGCCATTGTAGAAGTGCATGTTTTGGCTGAATATAGACTTGTTTTCATATATATACATCTATATTTCGCGCCAGCGTATGAGGCGTATACAAGACTGTTTCCTTTTGAATACGGACGCGTTTTGGCTGTATTTCACACCTGGCGTATACGAGAGGAAATATACTCTGTACGCTATATATACGCCAGGCGTATACATGATAAAAAAAGAAAGAAAAAGAATTGAGACCTGTGGACGCGGGGGACGGCCGGAGAACGGTGTGTGTGGACAGAGCCCACTGCCTGTACATGCCGGGTGCTGTCTGTGATCTCAACCGCCCCACAAGGCTTATAGCTCTCCCAAGTCTCTCCCTACACTCTCAGTGAAGCCCTTTTTCCCCTCCACCCGCACCCCAGCCGTCGGCGTGGTCCGGTTGCGGACTTTGCACAGAGGCAGGCCAACATTGGGTCGGGTGCTCGGGGTCGGGGTCGGAGTCTGGGTCGGAGTCTGAATTGTTAGAAGTAGTGTGAATGCGGCCGCCTCCCTCACATGGTAAAATAGACAGGAGAATGCTGGGTTGATACCGCTGGGTTTATTATATGTAATTCATGAAATGATACTTATTAGGGTTTTAGAAAGATTTTATAATCCAAATTGATAACATAACATCGGATTTTCCATATACCAAGGCCTAGAGGCATCAACCAGGGCTGGCTGGGTGATGCCTCAAGGCATCATCTGGGGCTGACCGGGTGATGCCTTGAGGCAACATTTACAAAATATTCGTTTTTATGAATAAAATTGAAAATAATGGCTCAATAATCATGAAACTTTCTGAGAATATAGATATAACATCATTTTTGATATTTCTAGATGAAATGAAAAATAGTAATAAGTATCACGTGTCATGTCACGTGATCCAAAAATAAAATTTTCACTGCAGGCCTATGTACCCGGCCTCCAGCGGCATTCATCGGCACTAGTACCCGGCTCCATGACTGTAGCCCTGCCACGGGTACCCGGCGCGATAGGGTTAACGACTTATGGCAAATGAAATATGCTAGAGTGGTGTCCCCATGTGGCAGAGATTGGAACTATTGGATAATAGTATACGCCTACAGATGAGGCGTATACACACAGGGAATAGGCATTTTTCCATAGGTCGGTGTCGCACTTTATCTGGTTGGTTACGCAATGCTTGCAGCCAAACATACCCCTGGCAACGTATTCTTTAGCATTGGATCACTCAGTATATGAGCGTAATACGTTGATAATACCCGTGTATACCATTTGCAGAGAAATAACAGTGGTTTAATCGCATTCTATGGTATTCCAGCTTCAATTTGATGTATCATACATGTATATCACCTCAATGATACTTTAGATATACCTTAGGTAACTCAGGGACACCGAAACTGCATACACCGTAATACCTTGGCAGGCCTAGCTATAATATGCTTATCTTTCTCCAAGTTTAAACCAAAACAATTATCAACTATAAAGTTTAGACAGCTCAGACTCGTTGATACAATACTCTAGTTTGTTCCAGCAATTGAATCTGTCGGAAAACAACACTCCTGCAATCACACCCACCGTTCACACTTTAGGTGTGATTGCTGTGTTCTCTATACACATATAGCCAGACTCGGCCAGGTTTGTCCGAGCGGCCGCGTAACTAGGCAGTGGGCCGTTAGGCGGCGCTGAACGGCAACACCTGTATAGGATGACCTTGTATACCCAAAAGCTTACCTCTAGGATTGTCCTGCACAAGGAGTTGGCCCCCATTATATGGAGACAGGCATCAGCAATCAGTTCACTTTAAAAAAAAAAAGCAACTACAAGGATTTCAAATAAATGTTAATTGCCCATGTAAATTGTAATCATAGTCATTGATTTAAAATTGCTCTTTGTTTTAAAACTCACCCAAGTAGTAATATTTGGACTAATATGCATGACTAGACCTAACTGCCATGAGAGCCACTCTTCTCTGTATTAACCCATAACCACTCTGCAGAATCCAGCTTCACCTGTCAGAATGGGGAGCTGACCAGTAGACTACTTCACCTGTTGTGACGGGTTCGAGGACTGTGTGGACAGCTCTGATGAGGGTGTTTCAGCGGACTGCGTGTTTTGCATCTTTAGTGACTCTGCGCACGTGGATGTGCGTTGTGATGACTATGCTCAGTGCAACGATTGGTCTGATGAGGAAGGGTGTGAAGGTGACTTAAAGTACTGAACCTCAAGTTAACCATTAATTGTGTTCCATATAATGATATTAATCTAATGGTGTTTATTTCCACAATATAACTAATAACTATCATCTACAGAAAAAAAAGTGTATCCCAAATGGAGCAGTTATGGTGCATCCGCATAAAAATTATTGTCAAATACAAAGCTAATTAGGGGAAACTATAGAAACCCCTAAACATGAATGTCTCATTTACCATTTCTTGGTACCAAATTTTCTCGAGTGTATAGGAGACACACATACACAATGGCGGACACAGAAACATGTGAAAGCCCGCGAACTAACATGTAGAGATCATGTGATCTAATAGATATTCATAACCATGCTAATACCTACATAATGAGAAACACACTCAAACCAGAAAAGTATATCAAAGATGAATAATTGTAATGAAAGACAAACATTTTTCAGCACAAGGAGAAGAAAGTTGGGGTCGTTTTAATGCCACTTTGAAGGACTCAAATGACCGTCTTGAGGTGCTGAGCCCTGGTTACCCTGACCTTTACCCATCTAATGCAAATTGGGCTTGGACGTTTATGGCCCAACCAGATAAACAGGTAAGACCCCACAACACGCACTAGTTGATTTTAGCCAAAGTAGAATACATGTCATGTAATGATGTAAGGCTTACTATTTTTGACGTGTTATAAGCCAAATGCTCCATATTCATAACTGATGCTTGGTAACCATACCAGGGCTGAAGGTTTCTTTCTAAGGTTCACAAAATGACATATTCTCAGCCAGTTCCTGTTATGGCAGTCCATGGCACGCAGCAGAGGCAATGATCGCATGAGATAAGTGATATATATGACACACATTTAAAATGTACTCCACCATGAAATGACATAATATCAAGACCAATACCGACAAGTATCTGAAAAACTCAGTTTACTTATAGAGATGCTTTCTCCTAATAAAGGTTTATAGTAATAGGGAAACTGTTTACAAATGTCTGAATTTGGGAATATCTTATGCTACATTCACACCTGCAATGGCGGCCACGTTTCGGGGCACCGTGGAGGAAACATGAGGAATGTGAGATAACTCGGGGGAACGGGATGGACAAATGTGATAAGCCCTGATCACTGAGACTGCCGTGGAAGAATTTTAAACCATCAAAGGATTGGCTATGCTGGCCATGGTGCTAATGGGAATTGTTCCAGGCCATAGTGACACAGGACTAACCTGACCGAATGCACTCAGCTATACAGAGCACCACGGATAAAACTTGAGGGTTGTAAAGACAACTCAGGGGGACGGCATGGACAATGTGAGCCATGAATGTAAAACTGGGATCATAGTGGAAATGCAAAATTACCCGTTTGATACCAAAATAGTTCCGCTTAAACAACGCTCTACATTTTAGGATGCCGTGGTCATCGGGAAGAAAGTGTAAACTTTGCATTAGTGAGTGTCCTGGAAATTATGTCCCTTAGCCTGAATGTCTTGTGACAACTTTCTGGAACCATTACCATGAAACACCAAAATTTGCCATCCCGGATCAGATGCCTTATAAGATTTACATCAAAATTTATCTATCAATATTATGGATAAATACACAATATTGACTGGTTTCAGATACAAGCGGCCGTATGCTCCGAGAAGTTGACGCGTAGTAATATCCGAGCGTATGCGAGGATATTGCGCATAGTCAACTCCGAGGAGCATACAACCGCTTTTATCTGAAACCAGTCTATATTGTATTTATTATCCACCTTTTCTGGACAAGTGGCATGTCGATGTCAGTTCGTTTTAGTTATGCACTATTTTTCCATACGCACTATTTTTCCGTATGCGCCACCCGGAGCATACAACATATCCGTATGCACCGGGTATGTCCATACAAACTCCCTATGTGTTTTCTATGGACACTTTGTATTAGGTGGATAATAATGCTTACTCCTTCCTCTCCTTATCCTAGGTGCGCATTATCTTTGACCGGTTTGCACTTGAGCCTTCCTATGGGTAAGTATATATGATATGTCATACATGGTAACCTTTTTCATAGACACATGTTTATTAATAGTATTACAGTATTAGCATTCTCACAAATTTCACTCCACCAAAGTTTTCCTTACTTAATTTTCTGTATCAGCTTTATATTTCAACATTCAATCCTTTATGTGTTTTTAAAGGGTCAGGTTGTAGTGAAGAATTTCCAAGTATCAGAATCCCTACAACCATTCATACATCCAACACCCATCACAGCAATACCCACCAATAATAACACCTATCTACAACAATAACCACACCCACTATCACCTAGATTCATACCAAAATCCACATCCACTGTTACCCACACCCATCCTCACCAACACTCCACACCCACCAGATGGGTCAGGATTATGACCTATAGCTTACATTATCAAGAAACCTCCTGAGGTCTGTATTTTGCAGAATATACTAATTTACATCATAATCTCACCAGGCAAAATTGAGTGGGATTGCTAATGAATGGCTTTGTTTTTACCAGAGATAAACTTGAGTGGGATTCAAAATTTCTTAATTTCCAGCAATCTGATAATGAACACCATCAGAATGCACATTCTAATGTTCTATTACAATTTGAAATCTCATTATCTTATTGGATGCATGTAATCAGAGTGCTAGCAGTTGCATGTCAGGGGAAATTGTGCCAGACATTCAGTTTGTTTGTTGATAGTAAATTGTTCTTGATTCTTTCACTGTTTTGGGCTACCAGTAAGTAAATGGTAAACAGCTGATTATGATGCACCAAAATCTAAACAACTAGCATTTCTAGGTCGTTGATGATGAGAAGACTGTGGTCATAACATTTTAAACTTGATCTTCTACATTCTAAAGTAGCGGATGTGCCTTTGATAGTGTGACACTTCTCGATGGAAACCTAACAATAGGAACGTAAGTATTTGTCTAGTTTTCTACACATCCAGGAAAAGAGGAAACCTAATACCCGGTGAAAGAACATCAAAGTTACAAGGTAAAGTGGAATTCACACAATGGGATTCATGTTCCTCAAATATAGCAAACAATTGCAGGGTTAAAAACATGTCTCAGGGAAATGGAACCCTACAATTTAGATGAAGAATATTGGAGTACAGAATCTCGGAAGTACTTGTCTCAGTCAAACACCCTGTGAGGTACATGAGTCCCACCTTGTGAATCCTGTTTAAGGTCGGAATAATTACTTCTCTCAGCCATGGCCCAAGAAGTAATTTTTCCAACCCTTACCAAGTAATTTTGACCTTTTTTCACCGGGACTCGGTTTCCCTTTTCTTTTAGATGCCTACCGATATCATGCATAAGTATGACACTTCTTCTTGTCAAAGTTTAGTTATGAATCTATATAGACACCTAGATAAACGTAGTCATCAACTACTTGCAATCTTTTCAGCCCTAAAACCAGATCAGGAAACTTAGCACACTTGGCGCTCCTTTTCGGGTTCTCCATCACACAGACGTAGTAGCAGCATTAATATAGCATGTTTGCATTCTGCTAGCTTCAATATCGCAGCAATTGCATTGTGAATGACAAGTTTGAACATTGGAGGGTTCACCAGTTCGGGCAAGAGAAAAAATATCAATATTATCATATAGCTATGGACAAACATGTATGAGATACCAGCTACTGCTTTGTCGCTTTAAAAATTGATTAACGCGTAAGAAGTAAGCACGACGATTATCCAGTCGTACAATAGCTCGGGTGAATATTAATGTCGGTATAAAAAGTATACAGCGTTTGTAATTAACGTCATGAAAACCTGAGAAATGTGGGACTTTTCAACCGTCGAAGCGTAGGTCTAAGCCCTGACAGCGAGGAAATTGGCATGAATAAATACACAATAATGACTGGTTTTGTGTACGAGTGGCCGTAATCTCCGAGTAGTTGACGCATAGTTACGTCGTCAACTACGAGGAGATTATGGTCACACATATACTAGAGAGAAAACATATGAGAGTTTAGGGTCTGAGCTCGTATCCCATCGAGTTTGAATCACGTAGTAATTCACAAGGCGACGGGTCAGTGTTGGTGCAACCACTACACGAATGCAGGGGGGCGACGGGTCGCGATTTTTTTTTTTTTTTCATCTTGTATACGCCCGGCGTATGTATATCGCGCAGAGTATATTGCCTCTTGCAAACGCCAGGTGTGAAATATAGCCAAGAGACACAACCTAGGAGACACAGTCTGCAGAAAGGAGCCAACTACTCCTGACATGCTCTTGGTACACCTCACAAAATTAGACATTTCTGTCCCCAGGGACCTGTTTCACTAGTTTTGTGACATGTCTATGACACCATACAGACATTAGGGTTGTCTAGTTTCATGACAACACAAGTAGCTGCCCTTAGGAAAAGACAGACCCCAAACATAAGCGCTTCCATTGCCTAACTTACCTTTTAACAGTTATTTTACCAATGGCTGTTTATTTTATCTTTGTCTCATGTTAGTTGTCTATGCTTCTCATCTAGTGGTTTACATTAATGTTTATCTCATTGCTGATTAGCCTGTTATCTTAATAAGCTTACAGTAAACCTATTTTCAACCTTGTATAATCTCATGCTTGCGCTGCTGGTGCTTTACTAGTTGTTATTTAACTTTATTTGCCTCCCCTTCAGTCTTCTAAAAGCCGGCCCCCACCTACCACGATGGTCTACGACATACTTCCCGATAGCTACGATTTGAAATGGCCAAATCGTGACCTATCGGGAGGTCCCCGATAGTTTAAAATCGTGGACATGATTTGAAATCGTAGAGCGTAGAAATGCCTTTGGAGGACCAAAAACATAAACCATGGTCACGATTGCCTCACGATTCAATCGGTGTACCAATTTAGATCTCAGGCAGAGTTTTAATATTGAAATATATTATAATTTTAGAAATATTTAATGAATCTGAATATTCTTTTAGAGGTATTTACAGCATATTATGATATTATTTTCCAGACACTAAAACAATCAAATTGAAGAATATAACTGTGATAGAATCATAATTCTGTTATGAAACTATTATTTTCAGACACTTAGACTTCCTCAAATAATATCATATTTACAGCGATTATACATCTATATGCGCCCTACCTAATTCCAGAATTTCATAATTTTCCGTTAAGTATTTCACCCGAGAGAGATATTTTCCCGATAAATCACACACAATACCCTACGACAGGCTACGAAAATTCCAACATGTTGGATTTAATCGGGACCGCTACGATTGACGTTTTCTATCGCAGCCTATCGTGAGGTATCGCAGATGGCATCGCAGAAACCTGTTCCACCTACCACGATTTTTGCTAACCTCACAATAGAATCGGTATGGTGTCGGGAAGGCAGTCGTAAGGCCTATCGGGACCAGAATCGTGATAGGTGGGGGTCCCCTCTTATTCAAGGAGATATATAGTATATATATATATATATATAGTATATATATAGTATATATATATAGTATATATATAGTATATATATATATATATATATATATATATATATATATATATATATATATATATATATATATAGTTTAAATGGGAGACCAAGTAACCTGGGTAGTTGTTGGGTGGACCCCCACGGAGCGGAGGCAGGCTCGGACATCCACCTCCCAGTCACCAGTCACTCGCCTACTCAAACCCACACATTCGACACATGCTCTGTCTTTATGCTCCACCTTCCTCCCCACCGCCAGACTATCCTTTCGGGGAGAACCAAACAACCTCACCTCTCTCTCAAGGAATCAGAGACTTGTGCCTCACCGCCTCCATGGACTGACTTACCTTTTAACGATTATCTTATCAATGGTTGTTTATCCTATCCGTCTCCAGCTGGTTGATTATGCTTGTCATCTAGTGGCGTACATTAGCATTAATCTCAATTACTGATTAATACCCTTATCTTAGTTAGGTAACAGCCAACGTTGTAAAATCTCATACCTGCACTGCAGCATGCCTTACTATTTGTTAACAGCTTTGTTTATCTCCACTTCAGTCTCCTTGTTTAATGGGCATAAAACTTTTGACATTACATGCCTCTGATGATATTATGAGGTATCAGAATATTGTGTGACAATTGAAAGTGAAGTTATCTACAAATTTATGATGGCATGATGACAGTGCTGGTGTAATGTTTCCAGGTTCTGTGGGTCTACTCTACCTGGGGACACACAGGGCTATGTGGCCACGTCTGGTGTTCTACACATAAGGTTCGCATCGGATAAGAGCTTTGAGCTCGAGGTGAGTCTTAATTATTTGGATACAATCATACTACGTTCCTACACCATATGTGAACATTTATCACAGGAGGTTTTATAAAACTAGGTTTGTATTTCCGATTGACAAAAACACTTCATTCAACTTACTTCATTCAGCCACCTTAACTAAGTCTCTATATATTACTGACAGGGAACATCTATATCTATAGTCTTACAATTTATTTTTACCATTGCAGCATTTATTCTTCTAGGGATAATATAGAGTACATGATCTTATTCAAAAAGAATAATATGTGGCCCTAGATAATACATCAATTCCTTGTTTTTCAGTAAGAATACAGATGAGAGCAATAAGGATACACTGCATTTCTTTTTTAGCATTTTTCTTCCAATAACATTCAACTTGTCAAATTCTAATAAAGAAAGGAAGGTTCCTTAACATCAAATAAAAGAGGTTAGAAGTGATTACAAAAAACAATAAGAGACATTTGTGTACAAGGCAGACATACACAAGTCAGACAGGAAAATAAAAAAGAGCTTAGACAGACACACAGGTGAGACAAGTAAATACATATATGGTCAATTCTCCCAGATCATGATCGATGCCCATGTACGGTGACCAAAAATTCAAACTAGTTATATCTTGATAAAAGAAGTGGAAATATATAGTAGGAGACAATACCTTACATGGGTTAATGTTGGGAACACTAATCTTTATTGGAAATTATTTTTTTAGCTGAATAGATTTAACCTTATAACCTATAGGTCACCGTACGTGGTCAAGTGGGTTCAATGAGGTCTTAGGGTAAATATTGGTTGTTACTTTTTAGCAGAATCAGATTTTCATTATCAGAAAATGAATCTCTAATCATATTGAGAAAATTAAAGTTGATTAATATTATTTAGAACATAATGCCCATGTACGGTGACCGACCCACGTACGGTGACATAAATAAAAAGACATGTATGTTTCTTGGCAATAACATGCCTGAAGTCCTTGCAAATTGTAGATGTTAATGGTTCCGTAATAGTCTATTTATCTATGAAATATTATTCATTAATATTGTAAATTTTTTTCCTTATATAAGGAAAACCTAATAATTTCTGCCCATGTACGGTGACCAAATAAAGTTCACCACCCATGTTCATTTAGCTGTGGTATACTTGATGGCAGAATTAATTTATACACTAGAGATGATATATAAACTGTGTATACTCCTCCTTTGTTTGGTGGATTAAAAAGTACCAAAAAAAGTACTATTCTATAATTTGTGTACCTTTTAATGTGGCTTGCCCATGTACGGTGACATAGCCTTCACCACTGATTTTATACACCTAGACTACATGTATATTTCCCCATTTAAACATTCATTATGTTTTATAAGTTCTGCAACACATTTGTGGGTATGACACATTCAAGATAGACATATATCTATAGTTACATAACTATAAGGGGTGTTCAAAATCTGGTTATACAGGTTTCATCTATGAATTTTGAGCTAAAAATGCCTATTATAGGGGTTTACCAATTTTCTTTCAAGATATAGATACATGAAAGTGGGGTTCCCCTAACAGATCTTTCATTTCTACATACTCTAATATCTTTTCTGATATCCTAAAACGATATTTACATATAAAAACGACCATTTGAATTATTGGTCACCGTACGTGGCCATCGATCACGATCTGGGAGAATTGACCATATATACTTATATAGAACGTCCTAACTATGCTGTACAAGTCACAGAACGAGATGACAATTTACAGTTTGTACGGAACGAGGCATTTACACTGAGTTCCGTACAAACCGTAAATTGTCATCGAGTTCTGTGACTTGTACAAGCATGGTTGGACTTAAATATTTACTATATACCTGAAATTTAAAAAAAAATCATTAATTTTGTTTGTCTTAACAACCAATATCTAATAAATGTGTATGGCAAGGTGGTCCGTATTTTAGTGTACGGACCAGTGGTCCGTACAGTATTTTTTTTACGTTATATGTCAAAATGGTACATATATACAGTAAATATGGCATGGGTATATAGTAAATACATCTACATAGATATACTCATATATTGATCAGGGAATGAAGTTGCCTTTCCACAGTGAATGTTTAAAGTGTCCAGACTGGAGAAATCGAACATACGCCATTATTCTCCTTGGTTTTTTTCTAACAAGGAGCTGTATTAGGAAGAGTTTGTCAGTAGTAAGGGGACAATGTTGAGAACCTTGAAGAAACATTAATCAATAATCCTTAAGATAGAGAATAAGATCAAAACCTGAGGGTAACTAGTAAAGTCAAATGGGAACATTAAACAATATTCCCCACCAAATGGCCAGGACAAACTTTAGTTAACAGTTGGAGATGAGCTATATTACCAACCAGTCCAGGTGGAAGCATCAAGCAATATTTCCTAAGTCAGAGCATATCAAACAATCTAGATGACAGCATTAAGCAATTATACCAACGCAGAACCTCATGGCTATCATTGGTAAGAGTATTAATGTTTCTAGTTGAGGAAATTTCATAAGCCATGTATATTTTACATGTTTTCATGCTGACGACCTTATACTTCAACAAAGACTTGCTCAAATCTTTGATTATAGACATGATTAAGAAATAATCCTACATTGCAACATTCCCTAATGCCTGACAGGACCTAGAATCAATGGTGAGGAATAGGCGGAGTAGGTGGAGGGGCAGGTATAGGATACAGGGTCCTGCAAGACAATGCCATACAGCATTCCTCTGATCATGGAGGAACAATGCTGTATTTGTTCCTTTGTAACTTTTGTAACTTTCCTTTGTAGAATATTGGAATGTTCTGATAAAAATACAGATTTACTGGAAGTTTCAAATTTGTAATATTTTTTTAACAACATTAACTACAAACAACAACATTGGTTCTGGTGCCTGCTGTAGTACTTATGGGTACATTGGGAATGATGGGTGGCACTTAAAAGTGTTAATGTGTGATATAAATGACAAAGTTATTTTGATGGTCATATTTCCATTTCCACAGGGGTTCATAGGAGTGGTCACAGAGAACGATGGAGAGTGGGACGTTCCCGCTGCTCCAGACATCCCTGGACTGGATCAAACTGGTGGTGAGTCTTGACTATATGTTTATCCTACCCCTAATAAAAAACGCCATAGGCTTAACATGGGATTTGTTTATGTCATGGGTGTGACATAAAGTGTTGTTTATGCCACTACTTTCTGATACTAAAAAAATATGGAAGCGGGGTAGGATAAAATCTGGACGCCACTCGTTTGTGTTTGAGCTTATTCATGCCACACTCCGTAATGTCACTTGTCTTCGACTTGTGAAATTATGGAGCCAACAAAATGCGTGGCATAAATAAACTCAGACTCAAACTCGTGACGTCTCTTGATATTATGTTCTGAGTGTAACATGAGTAATGAACACAAACCCCCTACTACTACAAAACAGTTGAAAAATCAAATTGACTTAAAGTAATGTAAAAAGATTTATAAAAGGTTTATCTTCACAAAGGAAATTACATGTTATTTTCTTAGAGTTTTTAAGAGAGTCCTAAATAGATCAAGCACATGGGAATGTGCCAATTGTACCTATTGTGCCATTGATGGTCCCTTTCGTGGAACCAGTAGTTGTGCCATTATATGGGTACTGTCAATAGTATTCCACATTGCCAAGTGTTATTAATGTAAGATTAGTTATAGACATAGTCCTCAACAACCCAGGGAGTAGTTCAGCTCATACAGTCACAGTGAAACCGGTTATTACCAAGAATGTATACTTTTCTCATATCCGTCCATAGTTATTATTGGAGAGTATATTGATCGACAAATTGAGCCTCATGGTTGTACCATGATCTCTAGCATCCATTCTTATTCCAGTTGTTAACATACCATCTCTGCCAGTCTTATTGCTACTGTTCCTCACACAACGTATGGGTCGGATTTTTGAAACCTGCTAAATTCCGCTTTGATCATGGGATAAAAAATGCAAATTTTCTTTTTAGAATAATCCTTGTTTTTATATTTTATGTTATCCACCTACTAAGTACCTTCCAGAAAAACATTATTCCAACAAAATCAGATGAATGGTTTAGATTTGAGAGCCTTTTGAAGTTGTGTATAATACTGCAGTTTGTCCAGCCCCCTAAATATTTGAAATTTCAAGAAATGTTATAAATGCTTATAACTTAAGAAAGACTAATATTATATGGTGACACACATCATATTTTACCCAGAATACCTTTATCATATATTAGATTTAAAAGCAAAGCTCTGAACCATATTTGGGGTGTTGCGCAACACAGGGGTCGGACAACACGTTAATATAATTGCTCAGAACAATGAGAAAAATAAGATTTGAGGATATAATCCTTTATATTTTTAATGATGTGATAATAAGCTACATTTAACAAAGCACACCACTCAATAACTGATAAAAAACAACCCCAAAATCATAACTTATATCACAGCATGTTGTCCGACACCCTGGGGTGTCGGACAACACCTATTCAGTTTTTGAACCATAAAAAGTTTGTTTTTTTTATTTAGAAAAAAATCAACATGGGTATTTATGAGTGGTAGGGGTTCTTAACATAATCAGGGATATTTGTTATTCCATTATGATTATTAGTTCTTTTATACATCCTTTAGAGATGTGTGGTCCAACACACCATTTTTTGGAAAAATATCATCATGGAATTATAATGTTCTGATATCAGAATGGAAAATCCGATTGTGTTGAAACTTTCAGGTATGACAGCCAGGATTCTTGTCAGCATTGTACAATAAAGCAAAATTAATTTCTCTCAATATATTTCATTAGTATTGTCCACTGAAAGTCAGGGTCTTGAACAACATGCTCTATGGGTCTCTATGTTGGAAAATTTGAAGGTCCTAGATATTTTTCACCATTTTAATATTTTTTCAATCTTTTACCAATTTTAAAAATTATATTGTCTACACTTCTCATGACATATGCTTTAAACATATTAATAAATACAATTGGCTCAAAATTGTGTCTCCCAGATTTTGAACAAAGTGAAAATCACTAAAAAATCACAGTTTTTGTTGATTTTCGGAAGGAAAAAATTCCTCAGAGCTCTACAAAACCCTATGTTGGAAAGAAAGACTACATGAACCTTGAATAAGCTTATTTTGGCAATTTAGCAGGTTTTAAAAATCCGACCCGTATGTTATATTTAACCGAGGAGCCAATAACAGCTTTACACATGTCCTCTGATGTGTGTTACTCTATTTACCATATTACCACACGATACCTCAGTAATGCTGTATTTACACTTTTCTATGTTAGACTATGTTCATACTCTCCATAATAAGGTGTTATGCAGCACCATAGCACACTATCGGACTAGGTCAAACTAAACAAAATTATATGTTTTACTCATTCAACTTCTAGATAAATCAGAACAAAACAGTTTCGTCTGATAATTATCTGTATCTATAAATCACTAGGTGGATCCATTGTTAATTGTAGGATATAAGTTCAGTCTCTCTTGCAGCCTTGTTTACATGTGACAACCAACAGATTGTGCCACTGTTGGTGACATGTAACGGCCTCGACGACTGTGATGATGCATCTGATGAGAGTGCACGCTCAGCCGGATGTGAAGGTCAGTGTGACCCCAATGTGGATTTGTGATATTTTGTAATGTCTGGAGCCATAGTTGTGCAAGTGTTGATCTTAAGAGTAAAGATGTACTACAATTAGAGGTACTATGTACTACGATTAGGCAAAAAACGTAATTGATTTTTAACCCATTCACGCCGGGTGATGCCTTGAGGCATCATCCAGGGATGGCTGGGTGATGCCTTGAGGCATCATTTACAAAAAAATTCGTTTTTTTTAATAAAATTGGAAATAGTGACTCAATAAAGAGGAAACTTTCACAGAATGTAGATATAATATCATATTTGATATGTCAGTTGAAATAGAAAATGGTTCTAAGTATCACGTGTCAGGTCATATGATGCAAAGATCAAACTGTTCACAATAGGCCTATATACCCGGCCTCTAGTGGCATTCACTGGCACTAGTACCCGGCCCCATGACTGTACCCCTGCCGTGGGTACCCAGCACAATTGGGTTAATGACAGATTTGAGTTTATAAACAGAAAACAGGTGACATTTGGCTGCAAGTTGAGCTTTCAAGCCCTGTGCTGTGATTGGCTGTTGAACCGACAGCCAATGAGTATCAACAAGTCCCATTCCATTCTGACGAACATGCCAGGAGGGCCACCCATGTCACCAATACTGAAATTGGTTGAAATTCAATAAAGTGTTATCAGCTCGCATGGAGAGAATAGTGGTAGACATACAGAAGAGTAGTATATGGAATTGTCTGCTGTTTTCTCATAATGAAACTCTAAGTATCTGTATCTATAGGCTATAGCTATGTGCTAAGGCTAGTATTACCACTACACTATCGCAATGTATAACTACATATTTTATGGTTATTGCAGTTGTGTTCACATGTGCCGACGGCGGTGTGACCTATGACTACAACAAGTGTAATGGTGTCTGTCAATGTGACGACTGCTCTGATGAATTGGGGTGTTCAGGTAAGTGTGCTTCAATAGACAAAGCCTCATTCTTTTTGTACATTGTAGATATTTATACCTGTTCCAGTAAGTTTCAGATCCACCAAAGTCAGCTAAGGTATTGATATTCTTTGCATTCTAGGAGAGTATGCTGGTATGCTATATCATACTCACCCACATTAAATGAGCAATTTGATTGCCAGCGAGGTCATTCACTGGTGCAATGCACGTTTCTTTCATTCCTAAGGATTAAATATTTATCATTCCTTCTATCTATATGAAAATATCAGAGGTAAAATATTGAAAATTGTTCAAATATTTTTGATATGTACAGGTGCAGACAGTAGCCATTACTATATCACTGCTGAGAATTTTAGTTGGTGGGTGGCATTTTACTTTAAGAATTTGTGTCTGGCCCTAACATTGCTCTTGTATCTCTGTTGACAGTGCTGTTTGTGTGTAAGGATGGCAGGTCGGTGCCAACGTCCTACCTGTGTGATGGGGAACGTGACTGTCCAGGTGGCGAGGATGAGGGACCAGATGCAGGCTGTTCTGGTAAATCCGCTCTTATCAAAATGAATCATACTTAGTAAACATAAGAATTGTCTTTAACATAATGATATTATACATGATAACACTATTTATTGTTTGATAAGCGATGAGGATGTCAATACAGATTCATTTGCCGAATACCTCTACTTGATCAAAGCATATTTCGAAAACAATCTCAACACAATGTTAAGGGGCAAGAGGGTATAATCATCTGGAGAAAGAAGTTCTAGGGTGAGATGCAACGAATTATGAATATATGACAAGGAATAGATTATCTGGTGGATAAAGTGGAAAACACACTGCCCAATTTCATTTTGAACGCTTAAGGCCCCTCATAATAAGCTACTCAAACTTATCACAACGTGATACCAGAAAACGGGGTGGTAGGAGGTATTCCTCAGGAATTCTGTCCACACTGTGAGATAATATTATGATTTTCTATTCCACCTACTGTGTTACGAGTCTAGTCTTTGGTCAACTTTGAGAGGGACAGCATCTGACCCCTTATCTGTATATGACACCCTCAATGACTCCTCATGCAGCGACTAGGAATGCTAATTACGGCATCATATTGGTATGCACCAATAAACTTCCATATATATATTTTTGGGGCTGATTTCTGAATATCCAACGGCATTTTACTCAGGGACAGAGGTACATCTCCATGTGGTATTTTCTAATTTTAGGCAAATTGCTGGAGAAGGTCCCTCACTGACCGACTCCATTATGATGCCTTGCCTGAGCTTATGACTGTTCCTTTGTCACAGGGACATATTCAACTCTTCTCCATTAAGCCTGTCCCTAAACAACAGTTAATATGTGGAGCTCTATAGGAACTGCCAATAAAAACTGCACTCATTCATCTGAATGATAATCATCATAAATATATATGTTGTTAATGAATGTGAACTTACCTGGTTGCAGCAGAAAATATATGCTATATAGACCAGACCCACTGGAGTATGAACTAATATATAGTGATGACAGGAATAAAGATATTTTTTTAAACAATTAAAAAACTCACCCAAAATCACAAAAACACACCAGTAGATTTTAATTGAAAGACATAGAATCATCTGAAAAATAGCAGCTGAATCCCTGATATTTTTACAGTAAACCTTCTTTTATATCCAGCTTATTATTATGTTTTCATGGAAAGTATTGAGTAGTCATGTCCAATATGATAAAGTGTAGAGCTCTTTGCTGTTTCCATGTTTCCATGTGTTGTATGTACTCTTCTCTATCCTGCTCAACTTACAGTCGACCCGTGTGCATCAGACCCATGTCAGAATGGTGGTGTGTGCTCTTCTGACCCTGGAGGACAGAACCCTGGAGGACTCACCTGTACCTGTACACAGGGCTGGGGGGGTGATCTCTGTGAGCTGGGTAAGTGTGATCTCAATGACCAGGGTGCTGTTACGTCCCCTGAACCTGGTATAAAAAAGCTTAAGTGATGGGGAGAGCATAGTTCTTGCCCAATCAGTTATATTAAGGTCAGATACTTATATAAACGCTAAGGCAACACACATATTTGTACAGGTAAAGTGATGAGTACCAGTTGAGCCACCTATTACGAAGTCCCATCAGGTATATTGTTTCTAAACCTGTGACACTAAATTGATTATGGATTAGCAATCCATTGATAACAGGCATTAAAACCATTGAGAACAAAATAATATAGAAATTGATATCACATACACAATTACAATTTTCTGTGTAATATTATTGTTTTTATATATGGTCCTAACAGTGGTTTCTTGTTATATTAGAACATGCCATTTACTTACAAGGGAAATTATAGAGTTATGTAAATTATGAAATTGTATGTTTTTATATGATTATTCTTTGTCACCTTATATGGCTAGTAAAACAAGTTCAAATGAAAAAAGTAAGATAGGGTTGAACCTCAGAGTTTATATTCGTGACTCACCTCTCTTTTTAAACTCCCAGCTGTTCTTCCTTACAGACATAGACAACTCCTGTCTGAGTCAGCCCTGTCAGAATGGTGGGATGTGCATCGACGGTGTCCGGGTTTACTATTGTCAGTGTCTGCAGGGCTTCCTTGGAAATGCATGTGGAATAGGTAAGTTATACAAGGGATCTAACAGAGCAAACTGTATGGAAAGTGACAGGCCTACTTAAATGATTCCTTTTATGATGAATATGATATTTGGCACCACTAGTGGTTGATAATCCAAAAGACACTCGTTCAATACTCGTTGGAACAATTGACGAGAAATATGGTTATGTGACAAATATTTCATAGGTAATTGGAGGATTAACGTTTACTCTCACCGATATCTGATAATGATATTTCATCAGTATACACACCCCGGAATATTACAAAACACACTGCAAATGATCATTGGGGCTCTGCCATTAAATGAAAACATGTATCAATATGTATCAAGTGTGTGAGGAGCTCAGGGTTAACTCATTCAAGGCCAGTGATGCCTGGAGGCATTCTGCAGCGAGGGCGAATGGTGCCTTGGTGCATCATTTACAATTCTATCGCTTTATAAAAAGATAATGGATCAATAAACCTGAACCTTGCAGAGAATATACTTATGATATGATATTTAACATAATCAGGTAAAACAAATAAATATATTAAGGTTGAAGTGATATATCTCGTGATCAAATAACCGAATCTCGGTTTAGACTATGATAGGCTGGCCCCCCTAGCATAACATTCGATGTTCAAGTATTATTATAGAATACCAATTTAATTGTATCCACCTATTACAGTCTCCATCCTAAACCTACAGGGGCTGGTTTCAGATAAAAGCGTTCGTTACATCTTCAGACTAGACTCTATGTTATATCCTCGCATTCACTTATATATTAGTACGTGTTTAGTGCTTGGAGATTACAGTCACTTGTATCTGAAACTAGTTAATATTGTGTATATGTGAATGCTAGGGACATATTGTCAGTATAGTAACTAAGCCCTAATCTTATAGGCTAGCTAACATAGTGACAAAAAAAGAGAATTTGGAACATCTTCTATTCTTAATGAAGAAGATAAATAACCATACACAGATATGTATTCATAACATATATTCTAAATGACAAAGTGCACAGTTACATAACAATTCTCAACAACATGCGACCACAATCCCTTCCATGGAGTCCTCTTAGTTGCATCTGTACTTACAGTCTAACAGTCCTCCTGATACTCCGAGCATCTAATGTTCAACTTTTCAACTAAGGTGTATTAATATATGGTTGGCTCCTTATATACTTCTGAGCGGTCAATGCAAACGAAGACAGAGAGAGTTCAAACGTAGGGGCTGGCAGTCCAAACATGAGGGCCTCAACCACTATCTGGAGCACTTACTTTTAGGAAACACCTTGTATTATTCTCAATACTATGTCACAATATCATGATAGATTCTTGAAAATCTTTCCATTTATAACCATAGGAAATCTGATAAAGATTTTTTTTTCATGGCATGAGACAATGTCTCAACACCTGCTATTTTATTTGTATATGTTTCTCATATTTATATTATCTGTGTTACTGAAATCTAATTAGAAAAATGGTGCTTTTTAACAGTATTTAACATTTCACAACATGCAGTATAACTAGTTTCTATATAATTGCCTTTTCAATATCTCAGAATCTGGAACGGCTACAAGGTTTTCTGTCACTGTCTCTCCGGGTGCAGGAACCGATAGCACAACCTGTGGAAATGATGAGGCCCACCCTTGTTCCTCTTTAGAGTAAGTTGGGAAGAAACATGAATCTTAGTCCTTAATAATCTGTATGCAAATATTCTTGCACAAAACTGCAATGAAATCTAAATTTTGGATGTGTTCTACTCACTTAAGCAAGCTTAGTGAACTACAGAGAAAATTCTTCACAAGTTTAGAAAATGAACATAAGAATTATATGAGTAACTGGCGTAAATTTTATTTCATCATACAGGAATCATGTAAGACAAAGTCGATTTGACTAAAGCATTTTCAAATATTTATATTCTTAGTAAAGATGACAAGTGCAACTCATCAAAATCCCAAATCAGTTTGACGGATGGCTTTATTTCTTTGAACAGTATTACACAATTTATATCAGTGTTGTAAAATGGGCTTACCCTGAAATGATTATGGTCTTTCTATTGGACAGTTTCGCAGTTGCCCGTGCCAAAAGTGGTTCCAGCATATTCCTCCAACCCTCTACATCAAGCTACAACATCAACTCCACTTTCCTCTCAAAGTCCATCACCTTCAAGGGACAGAGATTATCACCTAATGCTTCCCTGCCGAAACTGAAGGTGCACACTACCCTGCTAGGCACCAAGGAAAGACCAGTGGTGTTGAAAATGGAGGGAGTGGAGTTCTCTGGACAAGTTAGTCTGGGCGATGCCAAAGTGAGCTTCACTGATTCGATACTAGATGACACCACCTTCTTTCATGAGCAGCTCAGACAGCAGGCGAGTCACCTGGTGTCTTACACACTGGAGTCAGTGGTCATGAGGAACACCTCCTTCACCACAAATCCACCGGACTCAGTGGGTGGTTCAGCTTCCTCACAGAATATCTACCAGGCATCATTTTCCTTGGTCAACACAGATGTAATTGATTCAGTTATTGATATCAAAGCAGTGAAAATGGATATCAGACTGCAGAGGATGTCTTTTGGAGCATCAGGTTTTGGACAAAGAGGGAAGCTTGCATTGGAGGTAGGGTACAGGGCAAATACCTCAGATACCTTCACTCCAGAAACTAGTACTGGAGACTTAAAGAGTAAATCTCAAAAAACTGGATCCAGGAAGAAAAGAAGTGTAAGCATATCGACCCAAGCCCCACTTGTCAACACCATAGAAGTTATTGATACAGCATTTACAGCTCTGGCAGAGTATGGAAGTGCAGACACACAAGAAGCAGCTGTTTCTTTTATAGCTCGGGACTCATTTTCACTTGTGCTGAAGAAATCCAACTTCACTAACAACAAAAGAGCACTGAGAGTGGAAGTTCTGAAAGGAATGAATGAAGGAAGTTTGCTTGTCAGTAACTGTCGTTTTCAGGATAATAAGGCTCAAGGACCTGGTGGAGCCTTCCTCCTCTCCCAAAAGGTTGGTAAGATGAGTCTGAAGGTAACTCAGTCTGTATTCGAGAACAATATAGCTCTTAGTTTACCAGTAAAGAACATTACGCAGACAAAACTGAGTAAGATCACAGGGAGTGGTGGGGCTGTGGCTGTTAACTTACAGTCCAATCCAGATGACACCTCCACTCGCTCATCCGTGGACATATCTGACTGTACCTTCAGGAACAACACGGCTGAGAATTATGGCGGCAGTTTGTACTTCACCTCAGGTGTGGTAGCAAATCTATTTGACAATATCCTCAGTAATGTCGCCATTAACACTACGAGGCCACGGATTGGGGATATCTTAGAGTCACGTGGGAATATTTTGATGAGAAATAATACTCTCATAGCATTAACATCAGAGAATGATGTTTCTATACTCTCATACAGAGCTGAGAGGGATGGCCAGTTTCTCCAGTCAGAGACTTCGGGTTTGATTTGCCCCATAGGTTACCAAGCGAGGACAATATACAATGCAGTAAAGACTACAGGTAGTAAAGTTCCCATTGAGACACTAATGCTGTTCTGTTCATCCTGCAGTGATGGCCAGTACTCCCTCTCTGCCTCACACCTCGTTGTCAGCCAGGTCAATGGTCTGAAGATAAGAAACCTAGTAGATTCCACATGTGATGCTTGTCCATATGGAGCCAAATGCAAGAAAAAAGTTTTTGCAAAAGCCAATTTCTGGGGAGAGATATACAATAATAAGGTTTACATGCATCTGTGCCCAGAGGATTACTGTTGTCAGGATGCTGTGTGTAATACCTTCAATCAGTGTGCAGAGCAAAGGGAAGGCATTCTCTGCGGTCACTGTGAAGCAGGTTACTCTGAGTCCCTGTTCTCAACAGACTGTATTAAAAATGAGGACTGTTCCTACGCATCCTGGTTCTGGCTTGTCATCGCCATGTATGGCATCGCTTATGTGGCCCTCTTCATCTTCACCCAAGAAGTAGATATGGTCATGGAACTTTTCTCCTCCTGGTTTGGTAAGAATGTTAAGAAACTTGCAAATTTCTGCAGGAGGGAAAATAATCCCAAAACTATCATACAAGGAGATGAGACAGGCAGTTCTAGAGACCTACAAGCTGGAGAGGGTGGAGAGGCTGGAGAGGCTGAAGAGCCTGATGGGGCTTATCTACAAATATTCATGTACTATATCCAAAGCGTCAATCTACTCAAGATTTCTATTATCTATATAGGCAATAGAGATCTGCCTTTAGAAGCATTCGCTGAAACCATCAATAACTTGTTCAGTTTTAGCACATTCGGCATCAATACAGACATATGTCTGTTCAAAGATGTGACAGCTGTGTTCAAAACCTGGCTCAATATAGGGTTTGTACTGTACCTATTTGTAGCCTGGACTCTCCTTCTAGTAATCGGGAAACTAATCAATCTTTGTGCAAGACGGGCAAGCTGCACTGGGGAAGCAAAATGGATTACTCCAACACCATTTGGAGCTAAGTTCATAGGTTCTTTGGTACTTCTGGCACTTTATACCTACCAGTACTTTGCTGAGAATAGCTTTATCCTACTTAAATGTGTCAAACTGCATACTATGCCAGGTCCGGTGTTGTTTGTGGATGGTCAGGTAGATTGCTACCAGGATTGGCAGTATGGTATCCTAATCGTCACCTTGATATATGTGGTACCATTTTTTGTTGTGCTTACACTAGGACCAACCTTACTCCGTCAACGTGTGATGAACATCAAAGAGTTTCTGATCTCGTTGTTCCTGCCTCTTTTAGCCACACCTTTCTTACTGTTTCTCACCTACAGGACAAGATGCCTGGCAAAGGCTGGGAAACCAGTAGCTAACAGACAATGCAGGCAACTAAAGCTTGGCGGGAGCGTGGACACTGTCGTCGGCTTCATCGGTGACCCATACCGCCTTGACTTACCATTAGGCATGTGCTGGGAGGGGATTATTGCATTACGGAGACTGCTGCTTGTCATTGCAGCTACCCTTATCACTGATGTACTTTTCCGTCACATCACTATTGTGGCCCTGTGCTATCTGAGCCTTGGCACCCATTTGAAAATACGACCATTTGCTCACTCCTTTTCAAACACCCTAGAAACAATCAGTCTTGGTACCCTTCTAGCAGTAAGCATAATGAATCTGCTGAAAGCTGCTTATTTTGAATCTGGAGAGATCCCCATGGGTGCTGCTGATACTGTTTTTCTTATATATGATTGGATAGAGTCAGTGTTGTTTGGGTTACTTCCAGTTGTGGTAGGTGGAGTAGTGGCCTTGGCTATAATCGCAAGGATCTTGGCTTTTCTCATAGGATTAATCTGTTCCAGTAAAACCTCTGAGGAAAACAAGGAGAAAACAGATGAGAAAATTATAAAGAAAAGTTATGTTTCTGATTCTGGTGATGTGTTCTATGCTGGTGATGGTGAGAAATTTCATGATTTGGAGTTAGTTGTATGGGATCCCTCTGCTAAGGACAGCACAAGTTCAACTCTGCGACCAGCTTCTTCTGAATCCCCAAAGGTGTCACCACTGAGGGCAAGCTATCCAGCCTATATAAACTCCACAAAGCATTTTGTCAACCGACCACTGACAAATTATTACAGAGGTCGTA
Source organism: Alentia gelatinosa (assembly GCA_950022655.1). Lineage (NCBI taxonomy): Eukaryota > Metazoa > Annelida > Polychaeta > Phyllodocida > Polynoidae > Alentia > Alentia gelatinosa. The sequence continues at coordinate 18,320,397 of OX465592.1, forward strand.
ATTATCCTTATTTTGAACCTCCTCTTTTGAGTGTATCACACAGATAGTATAGTCAGATACATGTATAAGATGATGTATAATAGGAAATAATGCTAAATGTTCTTTGGATGCAAGAAGTATGCAAATTGAATGTGAATTATGCATTTATGAATGAAATATATCATAGATTTGAATGTAGTATCAAGAGCATTAGATTATAAATTATAATGGAAACATATCATAAAATGAAATATATGTCAAAAAGCAATTCACATATTCAGAATTCACTGAAAGATCTTCCACTTTGAAAGAATTGAATAAACGCTTTATAAACGTTTTGTCCTGCCAAAATTTATTAGATTGTGAAGTATTCATATTAAACTTATTGGGACGTGAAACGGGGGGGAAATTTGTAGAAATTTGTAGATATGAGTCATTCAAATTATATCATGATATACAAATAAACTTCACTATACGACCAATCTATTGTGTATATGTATACCAACATTTTCTTGTTAGAACTAGTATGTAGTAGTTGTTATTAACTGTTCTTCCTTTAACAGAGTCAATATGATGGATATCTCGTTATAATTGAATCCCCTAGATGTCAATAAACGCTGCTATCAAAACAAAATAATTCATAATTTATATCGATTCCTATAAATGTAGTTATAACTAATAGAGGGAAACTATGTTCCGGTGGGAATAAGTCAAAGTTACGAGGTAAGGCTTGGAAAAATTACTGCCCAAGGCATAGCCGCGGGCAGTAATTTTCCTAAGCCTTACCGAGTAACTTTGACTTATTTCCACCGGTACGTGGTTTCCCTATTCCTATATACCTTCAATTGTCGGCTAATATCGATAAAAACCGAATGTCTCTGAATGTCAACCTGGGCAATAAACGTCAACCTGGGCACTAAACGTCAACCTGGGCAGTAACTTCAACCTGGGCAGTAAACAAAAGTTATTCCACCCCCAGCAGCGTTAAGTAATCATAGGTTGTGCGTTCAGGTGTATAGGAATAACTATTATATGATATGACGAGGTGTTATATAACAAGAAGTGAGGGGCATTTGATGGGTCTGTCATCCTATGACAGCACTCCCAGTCTGTGTGTTCAAATATGTGTAGAAATAATAAAAGTATTTCTTGTATTAATTGTTAGGGGGCGCCACTGGTCTAGTTCTTTTAACCACCACGGAGGGTGCCATTGTCGGCTGGGGCTCCGAACAGGATTCAACCAACACTCAGTCCTTCTACAATGGGGAAAAAACGTATTGCTTGTAAACTGTTTACTTTCCCACAAGCTGCAGAAATCTGTAAAGTGAGTGGGATCGCGCAACCATCGACACAAGCGAGGTAGAATTTGATGCAAAATCTTACCTGTTTCCACATGTCACTTAATAAATAGGGATGTTATCTAAAACCGCCCAAAAGCCAATTTCATGTTTTTGTCGATGTTTTCGGATTAATAACGAAAATCCGATATAAATGATTTATGATTAGCAGTGATTATCCTACATCGGATTTGAACGTAATAAACTCTAACTAAGCATTGTAAAGAAAACATGTATGCACAATATATCTTTACAATAAAGGATTCTTAATATACGTACTTAACATCAGGCTGTGTTCTTTGACGACAATCCACATATTACACACACACACACACATATATATATATATATATATTGTAACGGGAACCACAGAAGACTCAGACACAGAAATACTGTTCAGTGCAGGTTGCTTTATTCAGGTAGCCTACGGTTTACATAAGGGCTAACGCAAGTTATAACAGTTCCTCCGTCCCCTTAGGGCTCACAACAGGTTACTTTAACTTAACGCTTACAACACAACAGTTTCCGTCCCTATCCGACCGTGACCCCTTAGGGGGACCTACAGCCAGTACGACGGGGGACCCCTTAGTGGGGCACTCCGGGCTACCGAGTACCTCCGGTGACCTCTTGTGGCGGTCTACCGGGGGACGACCAGCCTTCTCTTTGCCGTCACCTCCGCTCCCGAGCCTCTGCAGCATCACTCGTCTTCCTGAGGGTCCTGTAAACACATGGAAAAGATCCAACTTTAGCACCGCAGACCACCTCTATTCCGTCATCCGTGTTCTCACGGCGCCCCGACCCCTCCTCCTGCTGCTGTCCTTCTTATTCCCACCCGGGCGGTCTCCTCTCCCCGCCCGTTCCTCCCTCGGAGCCTACACCTGGTACCCGGCCCTCCGCTGGTTTACTCCCGTCCCGCCGGTCATCTAGGGCAGGCCAGTACAGGCCCGCGCTCCCCCATGTCCCCGTTTAGCTTACTGCCACTGGGGCGTATCAATCCAATTAGGGTACAAAGAGACACTCACCTGTCTGTATTTGGTGGTGCGTTCGAAGCCAACAGAGACCACCCTGTCCTCGTCAGTGACGCAGAGAGACACCTGCTCCCCTCGGACTGGCCGCCATCCTTCACTCGCTAGCTGTCCAGGGTCCATCTGGTGGGCCCATGCGCCCAGGCGCGACAGCGGTTCCTCCACCCAAGGCAACGAGACCCCCGGGGGGCGGAGACGGGGTGTCCCACCAGCCGCATGTTGCTCCTGCGGTGCCAGTCTGCCACAATGGCTCGAAGCGACTCGTAAGTGAGGACACCGGAGAGTAAGGGACGCGGTGCCACGATGAGTTGCTCTCTGCGCCGGTTAACTTCTTTGGCGCGCCGCGAGCCTGGGGTGCCATGTCCCGCCGCCGGGGGCGGTGCTACTACCTCCTCCTTCAGGGAACAGGGTCCCTCTTCCTTTCGTGGCGGGGGAGCCACCTGAGGTGCGGTCGGGGGGGGGGGGGGGGGGGGGGTGGGGGGTGGGTGCAGGGCGTGTGTTGGGTTCCCATCGGCCCTCACTGGGGGGAGGCCGGCCTGGGCGGTCGTCGCAGTCGCCGCGTCTCTCCCTCCCTTTCCATCACCCCCAGGTCCGACCCCAGGGGAGACCGGCCGGTTGGCCGGAGTCCTTCTATCCAGGGAGGCGGCTGGCGTGCCCGGTGCCCGCTGGGGGCCAGGGGGTGCCCGCTGACGCTGGTCCCCGGGGCTTCCTCCGTTACCCCCGCTCTGGCGGCAACTGGGTCGGGACCCGCGGCCGTTCCATCCAGCCACTCGATGAACTTCGAGAAGTGGGGGGATTGGGACGGGCTCAGGGTCGGCCCTCCTTCTCCCTCCTCCTTTCCCCGGGTCGAGGAAGCAGCAGCGCTCGGGACGCCCACTGTGGCAGCATGGAGCTCCTTCAGGATGGCCGAGAGGGCCGCACACCCCGCCTGGGACATGTACCGCGGCTGGGCCAGTGTCGTCGCCACCACTGGAGCCTCCGCCACTGGGCCGCTCTCCGTGTCCCCTCCTCCGGTCCCCTTTGGCTCCGGCTCCTCCCCCTCTGACTCATCCCGTTCCTTCTTGGGGGTGGCCGGGTCGAAGTCTAACCCGAACTTCTCCATCGCCACCACCCCCCCTTCTTCCTCCGCTTCACCGGGGGGCTCTTAGACCGCTGGCTCGATGTCTTGGGCGTCTTTTTCTTTTTGGGTCTCGGGGGGGACCTCCATGAGGTCGGGCTCCTCCACAGAGATACCGGGGTCGGTCAGGGACGGAGACTGTCCTCCTTCCGCCGTCCCCTCCGAGGCCTCACTGCGGGTAGGGGACGGTTCCGTCCTTCTCTCCACCACCCTCCTATCGCCGTCTCCTGCCTTTCTGCTCCTCGGCTTCTTTTTCTTGGTGGGCATCTCTGTACTGCTGGAAGCCACCTCGCCGTCACCCGCCTCCTCGCTCCCCACCGTTTTCCCCGGGTTAGGCTTATCCTCTTCCTCCTCCCCATCGGTCGACCCCCGAAAGTGTAAGCGGCTGGCAGAGGGTACCTCGTCCCGGTGACGGGACCAACGGTGGCTGTGGCGACTTAGGTGTCGTATGAAGTCATTTTTACGAGAAACCCGGAATCTCATGCCACAGTCAGGGCACACCCACCCGAGTCCCCACTCCTCGTGGGTGTTCTCTCTGTGCCTTTTAAGGCTGTCACTGCGGGCAAACGATACATCACAGTCAGAACAGACGTGTTTCCTCTCAGGAGTGGCCATTGCTGCGGTAGCGTCTGCTGCACCAAGCGGATGTTCCCTCCCATTGTTTTCTCGCGGAACCTCGCGCTCCCCGGCGCCACGCGAGATCACGGCAGAGCGCACTCTCCCAGCGGAGTCTCGACCAGCAAATCTAGCAGACGCCACAGGAGTACGCGGCCCGGCCTGTTGTTGGCGTCTCCGCCGCCACCTGCCTGGCCTCTTCCTCCTGGCCCCCCACCGGCCACCGGTTCTCTGGTCCCGGGCGAGGAAACGGCGTTGATCTCCCGTCCAAGACGGGCCTGGGGAACGGCCCCGCCGAGAAACATAGCCGTGGCTGTACGATCGACCGACCATTGGTGTTGACAGGGTGTCACTTATGATCCTCCTCACCAGGTGGCAGCTCCCGCCTTCCTCATTTCCAGACGCCGGCGCCACCTTGAGAGCGTCATGGTGCACTATCCGTCTCTTCGAGCCCTCCGCTATCTTGTAAATTGGACCGCCGATGTTTTGTACCACTCTCCATGGCCCGGTCCAGAAAGACTGTAACTTGGGAGATACCCCCAGCTTGCGTAGGGGGTGGAAGTAGTACACCTCCTCCCCTTCTCGGATCGTTTGCTGATTAGCTCGCAGGTCGTAGTTTCTCCTCTGATGCGCTACCGCCTTCCCTGAGTTCTGTCTAGCCAGGGTATGGGCCCCTTCCATGCCCTCTTGGAGTTGGGCCGCATAATCCTCCCCTGTGTCCCCCTCCCAGCCTTTCAAGGGGTAGAGGAGCGACAGGGGGGCGCTTGTCTCCCTCCCCAGCATTATCGCATTAGGGGACAGGCCCGTGGAGGAGTGGACCGATGACCGGTATGCACTCATGGCCAGGGGTAGGTTCTGGTCCCAGTCGCCTTGATCTCCGACAACCATGGTGGCCAGGAGGCCCTCCAGGGTCCGGTTTGCCCGCTCCACGAGGCCATCGCTCTGGGGGCGAAAGGCGCATGTCCGAGTTTGTTTAATACCCAGCAGGGAGACCACATTCTGGAACACATTAGGGCCCCCCGGGGTGTGCCACCACTGACCCAACAGGCCCCCCAGCAGGACCAACCTCTCCCTTCGGCCCACCAGGTGCGTATCTCTCCGCCCTTCTCCTCCAGGGGGGGGCGGGCGGGGTCCTCCGGACTCGCAAGCCACTCTTTCACCCTGCTCACAAGGGTCGCCCCGCTGGGCGGCCTCCCACTCCTCCGCGTTCCCCCCCGGCAAGGGGTCCTGAATATCGCTCGGAGGAGGTGTGGCCCTCCGACGCCCCGACGCTGACCTCGTGATTGCTGCGCAGCGCTCTGGCTCCTCCCGGCCGCACTGCCGGCACAGTATCCTGGAGAGCCCGTCGGCTTTGCCATGCAGCTTCCCCTCTCTGTGTTGTATCTCGAGGTCGTAGCAGCCGATGATTTGCAGCCAGCGGGCCATCTGACCCTCTGGATCCCGTATCCCCATCAACCAGCGGAGGGCCGCGTGATCCGTTCGTACTAGCACGAGGCGGCCCACCAGATAATGTCTGAACTTTTGGAGGGAGAATATCACCGCCAGCAACTCCCTGCGGGTCACAAAGTATGCCCTCTCCGGTTTGTTGAGGGTCCGGCTGGCGTAGCACAACACCCGGTCCTGGCCTTCCTGTACCTGTGAAAGGACAGCCCCGACCCCGAAGTCACTGGCGTCTGTAACCTAGTATGGGGGCAGACGTCAGGCTCCCCTTCAACTGCCGAAAGGCCTCCTCACACTCCGGAGACCACCGGAAGGCCTGGCCCTTCTCCACCAGTTGGGAGAGGGGTTTGGCTATGGTAGCGAACCCTTCCACGAAAGCCCTATAATATCCGGCCAGCCCCAGGAAGTTACGCACCTCTCCCATGGTGCGCGGAGAGGGCCAGGTCCTTACCCCCTCACTCTTCTCCGGATCCGTCTGGACACCCACTCCGGAGACAATGTGTCCAAGAAACTTTACAGATCGCTGTGCGAGACAATTATATCGTCGAGATAGACTAGGCAGGCGGTCCCTTCAGGGCAACCTCCATCAGGCGCTCGAACGTCCCCAGAGCGTTACACAATCCGAAGGGCATAACCCTATACTGATAGAGACCCCGGTGGGTGGAAAAGTCTTCGGGCGGCCAGTACCCCGACACGAGGTCCAGAGTGCTGAAATAGGTTGATCCTGCCAGCGTATCTAGGGAGTCGTCTATTCTGGGCAGAGGATAAGCATCCTTTACTGTCAAGGCGTTCACCTGCCTATAGTCAACGCAGTCGAACGCTCCCATCCTTCTTCTTAACGAGCACTACCGGGGACGCCCACGGGCTCACAGAGGGTTCGATAACTCCTGTGGACAACATTTTGTCGACCGTCTCCCTCCGGTGTCGATGCCGTGCCGAACCAGGGTGGTGAGCCCCCGTTGTTGTGGGTTTAGCATGAAGGCCTCTGCCTTAGCGCCCAGCATTTGTTGTAACCTCTCCTTCTGTGGCTGGGCTAGGTGGGAGGCCAGAGACTACAGTTGTTCCCTTTCCTCCTCCGCGGGGACCTCCGCTCCCAGTACTCTCAGGCAGGCCCCTGTGTCCGGCGGCCCGTCCTCCAGGAAACCCAGAGTAGCCCCCCACCTCACCACCACGGCCTCCGCCCCTGGGTTGAGTAGGCGTACGTGGCACGTTCCCCCCGATGGGTCCACGAGGGCACGCCCCACCATCCACCCCGCCCGGTTATCTCCCTCCAGTACTCCGACGCCGCCCCCGGGGAGCACCCCCTGCACTTCCCCCACCAGCACCGTCTCGGAGTGGCCGGCCAGCACCGCGGTACGAGCATTCACCACCCTGCAACGCTCCGCTTCTCTGCTGGCCCACTCGAGCCTCCCCTCCGCCAGGTGAACGGAGACCTGGTACTGTCGGAGGAAGTCGGCCCCCAGAATGGCCTCATTCCTGATATCGGCGACCAGCCACTCCAGGGCAAAGGCTCTCCGGTCTATAGTCACCTCCCGCCGGAGGGTGCCCCTTACCACCAGTGGCCGGCCGTCCGCGCAGGAGACGGGACGAGGGGCCTCTCCCAGCCGCTCCTCTCCTCCATTCTCGTCCCACCACTTGGTTGAGAGCAGGCTGACGGTCGCCCCCGTATCAATGAGTAGCTGGACAGGCTTCCTCCCCAGCCGTCCCATCACCACCATCCCGGGTCCTCCGATCTCCTGCCTTCCTCCGACCCCTCCGTCCTAAGCCGGACCCCTGGCTTCCCCCCGCCAGGGGTCCCTCTTAGTTTCCCTGCACCGGGGAAACCTCGCCCTGCCCACCAGCTCCCTCGTCCCTCCCGGGAGTCTCTGACCGCCGCCGGAGTTGGGGGCAGTTTACCTTGAAGTGGCACGTCCCCACATCGGAAACACCTCCTCCCCCGTGGCGCCACGGTGGTGGTGCGGGACACCTCTGTTTTCAGGGCGGCCAGCTCCTGCCGGAGACCCCGGAGTTCCTCCGCCATTGACATGCCCGCGGCCCTCACCTTGCCTGCACCCTCCCGATCCGTCTTGAGATAGGCCTCGGCCTCAAGGGCTGTGGACACAGCCTCCTCCATCGTGCGGGGCTTACTCTGGAAGATCCAGTGCCTCAGGGCGGAGTCCCCCAGGCCCTCGATAAACCAATTTCGGCACAACGAGTCCACCGTTGTGCCATTGGCCTCGGGATAGGCCAACCGGGTAAGGTGCCAGGTCTCTTCCCCGTACACATGTAGCCCCTCTGTCTCGCTCCTCCCCCAGTTCCGCAGTAGGGCCTTATAAGTTTCGCATTGGTTCCGGGGTTGAAACCTCCGGAACAAGGCATCCTGAAGGAGCGAGAATCCCCCCGGGGTGCCGGGATTGATCCCGGAGAGTACCCGCCGGGCCAGGCCGGTGAGGCTGACCCCTAAGAAGGTCCCCGCTTGTGCATCCGTCCACCTGTTAGCGGCTCTGCACAAGAGGAAGTGCGACATATATTCCTCTAAGTCAGTGGTCCCGTCGTACTTACCGGGCATGAAGATGGGGCGGACGGCCATCGCCGCCCCCTGGCACCCGCCCATCCTGGGGGCTTGGGCCCCTCACGGAACGCTACTGTTGCTCCACCGGGGGGTGCTTTCCTCCCCGCTCCCCGCGCTAGACCCTCGTAGGGACTCGTCCGGTTCCTCTTTCTTCTCCAGTTCAGGGGGGCCCCAGGGCCAGCCCTGCCGGGGGGCCGCGGGCCACAGGCGGTCCTCCCCTCGTGGCATCATCGCCTCCGTGGCCCTTCTCCACAGGCGCCCGGTCGCCCCTCCATGGTCATTTCTCGGAGGTGGCTTTCCTCCCCCCAGGGTCTCTCCTCGGGAGCTCCTTCCCACTTCGGTCGCGCTCCTCCTGTTGCCGACCGCGAGTGGCCACTTTGTCCCGGGCTCGGTTCTCCTACCGCTCCCGGGGGTGCCGCCTCCCCCTCGGCCCAGGGGTGTGATCCGCCGTCTTCCCGGCTCACCCCTTCCCACCGGGTCCATATCTCCTCTTCCTCCAGGCGTACCAGGGGGCCTTTCACACCAGCGCCGAGCGCCGCGGCGGCCTCCGCCGAAGGTTCCATGCTCCAGCTTTCTGATCCAGTCTCCGTGAATTCCCGATAGGCGGTGAGAACTTGTATCCCACCGCTGCCACCAATGTAACGGGAACCACAGAAGACTCAGACACAGAAATACTGTTCAGTGCAGGTTGCTTTATTCAGGTAGCCTACGGTTTACATAAGGGCTAACGCGAGTTATAGGCCTGGCATAGGCTCAGGTCAGACTTGGGTAGCGTCGACTAAGTCCTGCCTCAAAGGCTTTCGTACCTAGTTCCTCCAGGTGTGCTCGCAACCGCGGTCAAGCATGGACTGCCGACCCTCCCCTCCTCTCCTCCTTATATACCCTGGTACTGAAGTCACGGCCTCCCCACGTCATACCTTCCATCTACGTCACGGGAGGGTGGTCGCTCCTGGAGGATCGGAGGGTCGGAGGGTCGGAGGCTTCCTCCGATCGGAGGATCGGAGGGTCAGAGGATCGGAGGACCGGAGGGTCGGAGGGCTCCTCCGCCCGGAGGGACACTTCACCGGAGTGAACGCTCCCCTTCCCGTTCCGGGTCGCCTGGCGGAGAGACATCCTCCGGAGGACCGGAGTACTCCGGAGGCGGGTACCTCCCTCTCATCTCCGCCACAATATATATATATATATATATATATATATATGTATATATATCCATAATGTTCTGAATAGTCGATACTGGGAAACATATATGTGCATATCATTCCAAATAGTGCCACCTCCCCATACTTATATAGGATTGGATTGAGAATAGTTACTTACCACATATAAAACGTGTAAAATCTGTTGGGGCCGCTAAGAGGTCTAAGCTTGGAGATTGAAGCACCACGAGAGTGAGAATCACGTCGGCGGAAAAATTTGAACCTGCTATTCTTTGTGCAGGTCTCCACCCAGCTGTGCATCTTCTCTTATGATACAGTTCTACCTATGCTGAAAACAAATCATAGGACAAGTTTTTTAAGTTGGTTGGATTGCTTTTTTATCCATGTTCCCTGGCCACTTCTGCATGATCCGATCTTATACATATTTAGGGCACTGGGTAAGGGGCCGTCCATAGATGATGTCATACTAAGGGGGTTGGGGCAGATTGAAAAGTATGACACAGCCTAAAAATTACAGGGGGGGGGGGGTGTCCAGAGTTGATCACGGGTCACCTAATTCCAAGACTTTTGAGGCAACTTTGCCCATGCTGGAAAGGTGTTGGGAAAAGTATGATCATAAGCAGTTATTGGTGCATATCATGTTAAGGCTGCATAGTCAAACACCTAAAGTAAAAATAGGAGAAATAGGAGAATCAAAGAAAGTCAGTACATGTATATGATGATATTTTAGCTCACCAATTAAATGTATATGGATACATTTAATCAGTTGCAGACTGCAGGTTCACACTCTTGAAAACAGCATGATGTCATTTACGGGCAGCTCCTTTTAGTTGGGGTTAAGGGGGCGTTTATATGGAGGGGGTACCACCTTGTTTGGGGGAACATTTTTGGTATTTGTTGGGTTTTTTTGTGGGGGGGGGGGGTTGAAGGTGGGGCCAACTTTTAAAAAATCCTTGGGCTGCACGATTTCTATTGGCAGGGATGGATTTTTCCAGTATTTCCAAGGGGAGGCTACTCTTGGGGATGCGATCGGTCATCTGGAGGCCGGGGTTAGGCAGGCCCATGGCTGCTTATAATGTAGGCTGTATACGGGGGCCTATACTACCCCCATTTTGAGCTTACCCGCTGGAGAGGGAGTGACACACTTTATAGAGTTCGGCTGGCCATTGGGCTACACGGCCGCTACCCCAACCCGGCCCCGGCGGTCGTGAACCACGCCTCGCCCATGATCTCCCACGTCCAGACCTATATCAAGGAGGAGCGGGAGGAGGGGGCTATAGTGGGTCCTTTCGCTGTCCCACCCCTTCACCCCCTAGTGTGCGCGCTCCCTGTCCTGACCCACCCTAAAGAAGGATCATCGAAGTGAAGGGTTTTTGGTTTTAGGGTGGCAATTTTGCCTATAGAGTCCGGCATAGTTGAGAAAAGAATCCAGTCATTTTGGCCATTATGGGAATGGGGTCATCGACCTCCACCCAAGGTGCCAAGAAATCCAATTTTACTACGAAATATCTATGATAACATCCATAGACGCGTCTGCAAACATAGACAGAGATCCTGATCCATAATCTTGAACTATGGGATAGAAACCCTCATGGGTTATTATTTTCAGTCTTTGCATGATATGTGATCAGGTTGTAACATTTACCAGTGACGAATTATGGGACAATTCCCAGACCTAGGACAGAAACTGATACAAGTACAGTTACCAAATACAAGCGGACAAAGCACTCAGGATTTGTCAGAATCGAGGGTATGTATGACCAGACACACAGGCGGGGGTGAGAAACAAGAAACCATCACATCAGGCAGAAAGGTAGCCTTAATGGTTAATCTTCAATTACATCTCCAAGCAATTCAACTAAGTCAATTTTCTTTAATGTCTCCTTAAAAGTGGGCCTATGTTGGATATGATGTACCTCTGTGGGTAGGCAATCCCATAAATTTTTGTGTGGACATGTCTTTTTCGCCAGGGGACAGGGTCAATGCAGGTATCAGCCTCGGCTTGTACCCTTACTATTATCTCCGACCTGGCTCACTGGATCCGTGACCTCAGGCCGGGTACCTGGATCTGGAAGGCTGACCTTGCCCGGGCTTCTCGCCAGCTGCCGGTCGACCCCCGTGACCTTCCCCTCCAAGTCGAGGGTTCATACTACATCGACGTCTGTTGTCCCTTTGGGGCCTGCCTGTCGGCCTCTGCCTGCCAGCGGGTCACTGGGGCTGTGGCTCATCTCCTTAGCGCTCAAAGCCACCACGCCCTCGCTTATATTGGTGACTTTCCAGAGGCCGAGGCCACCAGGGAGGGAGCCACCGGTGCCTACCACGCCTTCAAGTCCTTGGCGGCGGACCTCGGCCTTGTCCTCACGCTGGGAAAGTGTCACCGTCCCGCCCAGCACCTCGAGTGGCTAAGAAAAATGGAAGAGGACTAAAATGAGATTAATAATTGGACTGAAAAATATAGATTAAGAATAAATTATTCAAAAACAAAAATAATGTGGATAGGGAATCAAAGGAATTTAAATAGAAAAATGGAAGTGAACATGGGCAATAATCTATCAAAACCAGTCAGAACGTATAAATACCTTGGAATTCCGTTGATGATAAACTGAATTTTAATGAACAAGTAGAAGTAGTTTTAAAAGAAGTTAATAAAAGATTATTTAGATTGAGAAAGATAAGTCACTTACTTACTATCGACGCTAGAATCAAACTAGCAAAACAAATGAGTATACCTGCAATTGAATATGCTGGTTTTGTATATTTCTGCACATCACAGCGAAATAGAGATAAACTTCAAGTAGTAATGAATAAAACACTTAGATTTTTTTGATTTTTTTAGTTTGTTTATTTATTTATTTATTTGGCATCAACAAAGCAGTAGACATGCATACTGAGCAACTCCATTAAAAATGTAAAATTAGAGAGCTAAATGTTAGAAGAATAATACACTTATTATTAATGATGAAATGGTGGGCCTTATTTGAGGATCATATCTTTGAGGTAGATGAAAAAAGGACTAGGGGAGCACAGAAAATAAGATTTAAGATAGCAAAACCGAAAATAGAAAAATTCAGACATACGCCAATTTACTAAGGTGAAAAATACTGGAATAGGTTGAAGAAAGATACCCAAACTATAGTAGAAGGATATACTTTCAAAAACAAAATAAAATCTGAGAGGGGATATCATGGAATAATAAACAGGTCAAAAGACCCGATGGTAGTGAAAAATGGTCAAAATACTAGAAGTATGTAAATATGCAAGTTCCCTTGAGAGGACTTATATCAAGATCTTAGTATGATGCATAAAAGGTTTTTGTATTTGTCTTGTCTGGTTTTGTATTGTCCTGTTCTTGTATGTTATCTCACCCCAGATATTTCTTCTCCATAGACTTAACATTGGAAACTCGTATCTAAGTATCCATTAGATATTTAGGAAAAATATCCAATGGGGGATAATGTCACAAATGTTAGCCCATTAGTCAATATTAAGGGTGAGATCAATTCAGAAACCCATGAAAGTTTAGGGTCAGAGCTCGATCCCATCTCATTTGAATCACATAGCAATTCACGCGGCTTCGCCTTGTGAATTACTACGTGATTCAAACTCGATGGGATACGAGCTCAGACCCTAAACTTTCATGGGTTTCCTCTATATTACAATGTGCATTGTACAGTATATGTGACTACCGCATGGAAGATCGCCGGGAAACCGATGAACGTGTAATGTCGTCAAATTTCTTTGAATTAAAAAAAAAGGATATTTGTACAGAGCAGGTTCAACCTTCCTCGTTATATTTTATATTTAAGATATACATCTCCTGGAGAGAATGTTATTTTATTGTATTTGAAAAAACCCACTCATCTTGTAGATAATAAATAGGTACGAATATACTATGATCAGATATATATTTTACCCCATTGGCTTCTAATATATGTATGACACAAAATATGCTGACCTTATCTAGATCGTTTTACATCCAGACGTATATGGACATTTAAGATGTAAGACAGCTGTAGGACGAAAGTAGCGGAAACCATTCAGGGCACTGGGGAATTCCCCTATGACGTCATAAATACAAGCCTATCTCCACAGATTTGGCTTCTGAATATAGAATTTCCAGGCTGTCCAAAATTTATCCCAGCTTCTTTATAGGTCAGGTAGGTATATTAGGGACTATGGTGGAATCCGGATTCAAATAGTGTTTCCCTAAAAATTCTTATAGATAGACATGTGCTGCATATCTAATTAGTTTAAGGAAGCATTTGTTTGTAAGTAATAACTAAAGGAAAAACATTGTCTGAAATTATAATATAAAAATATTGCATCATCTGCAACCAAGCCTTATTTCTCTATTTTCTGCCTACCACCACAATGCTATAACATATGGCGTATATCACAAAAAGGGGCTTTTTGCTACTTTTCTAATTTGATAACAAAACAGTCCATTTTGACTTCTACTATGAGTACAATAAAAGTTAAGGTATCAAAATGATCCTCAAACAAATCTCTACTTGATTAAACTGGGCTTTGGATTTGCTTCCATATGGAATTCTATGGAATCCTCACTCATATTCTAGAAGGTCAACATTTTGCCTAACTTTCAGCATGATTTCATAGAAGATGTATCAAAAATGAAATCAGATAAATACCTCAATAAATTCAAACTATATGTGAAAATAAAGCCCATAATCTCTGGTTTAATATGGTACCATTTGTAAATCTGTATCCTTTTTACAGCCTAAGTTATGAGAACTTTTGTATAGCAAGTCAAAAATAACTAGTTTTCAGTCCCCAATATGGTTGCGAGGCCTATAGTAATGTACAGATTTGGCTTCTGAATATAGAATTTCCAGGCTGTCCAAAATTTATCCCAGCTCCTTTAGTAATGTAAAATCGGAAGAAAGTAGGTATATCCTAAATCATAAGGTGTTTAATCTCTGATTATATGTATGTATATCTCAATACTAAAGTGCTGCTTGAGATATCCACCACCCAGATTCCCTACAATAATAGTTGAGCCATTATGAGCCCATGAACCTTTATATGAGTGGGAGAGGGGGAGACTTCAGACCCCCCCCCCCCCCCCCCCAATTTATATAAGATGGGGGAAATGGGTTTGAGGGGCGGAAATGACAACAGAGCCCTATACTGGATTGAGAGGAGCTGCATGATTATAATTCCTTAGAGTTTGATACATTGTTCGTTTTTAAAAAGTCATCTAGGACGCCACAGGGTTATCGTAACATTTTCTGCCGCCGCCAGCCGCCGGTAGGCGTTGCTGCTGCCCAGGGCGTTGGTGACTGTTATGAGAATATTATGAGATTGTTGTCCATCTCCACCAAACATTAATGAAATTCTGATCAAGACATGCTCTTTCTATATCTGAAGAGATTTCAACTCCAAAATTCATGGAAGAAAGATATTTAAAAACTAGTAAGTTTTATCAAGTTATGCATGCAAAAATGGTATATCATATCATAACTACTATAATAATTGACATATATTGATGAAAATATGATGTGCTGTTAAATACCGGCGCTGTTCCTTAGGATTTGCATTTGCTATTTGGTATACGTGGTAGTCAAATAGATACCGCCAGTACTAAAAACCTGTGTCAATTCTACAATTCATATATTACTCACATAGGCACGACATAGGGATAAACATTGATTGGTTGTTTCCGAGGAGCCCCACTGCGATAGACCTTATAACATGAAACGCCAGGAATACTTACGGATTATCCATATCACACGACATACCATATCGTCAGCCTTGTGATTGGTGAAAGAAATTGGCACATTTCTTTGATATATGCTGAAATCCAGAGTCTTTGATAAAGCTGTTTTATAGCAGCAAAACTGCTCAGAAGTTGGTGCCTTGGTTTGAATTGTAGTGGTGTAGTCTGCATTATAATATCTGTATGCTAAATAATATACTGACTAGTCCTGCCTATATGTTTTGTCCTGTCCATGTCCTTGTTATGTCAAGAACTGTTTTTGAGGCTGGCATAAGATGATATACAGTTACTTAATTCGTGATAACAGAAATACCTGTGATCTTTCCTCTATTTAGTTTGTACTTTGTACCTTGCTTGTATACTATGTTTTTGTCGTTGTTGTACTAGATTTAAGAACATTTAAATGGAAGATCGTAATTGCTTTTGATGAATCTATTATGTCAATAAACTTTACTTTACAAAAAAACCCACATTTCCTATCAGATTTGAAATATTATACATACTATTACCATCATTATATCTGACATATAGTAACTGTGTTTAAGTAAATTAAGCAAGCAAGGATTGACGTGTTAAGAGAGATTTGCAACAAATGGTATTTCCTACCTGTAGCTAAAAGATACAAACCAGTTATTTGGGGATTACACTTACCTGATTAAGGAAGGACCCAAGCAATTTACTATTTACTATGTTAAATCCCAAACGAGCAACGTTCGGCCCACAGAGTAATTCACGAAGTGGAGCTGAGTAAATTACATAGCAGTCAAACGAGGTGGAGTGTAGACCATGTTATTTTCATTGAGTAAGTTCCTGATTTTATCTCACCCCGTATAACAGTATCAATTAATAGATAAACCATCCAATTAACCATTAAGTATTGGGTACACTATCTTTACGGCCGATGAGTATGGGTTCTTGGTGTTAAGCCTACGGGGAGAAATACCGGGGTGAGATAATACTAGGAAAGCCATAGAACCCAGCTTTACCTTGATAGTATTCCAGTGGGGTCGGTGGCCGTTTACATAGGCGCCTTACGGTGGCAGGGTCCTTAGGCCTTAAGCAAACTGGTAAATATTGCAAGTATCGATCAGGTGCCGCTGGGACAGTCCTCACGCCACGAGCGCTCATTACCTGCAATTAGAAGCAGGCGTGGTAAACATATCGATCAGTCACTGGCGCCGTATGGCTTCCACTCCAGCAGAGCCTCCCAGGACAGCCCCCAATCACAACCTGATAGCACAGTCTGCTAGCACATCCCGACAGCACCGTCTCTCAGCACAGCCTGCAGCACAGCCTGCCAGCACAGCCTGTCAGCACAACCCGACAGCACCGTCTCTCAGCACAGACTGCCAGCACAGCCTACCAGCACAGCCTGCTAGTGCAGTCTCTCAGCACAGCCTGCTAGCACAACTTCCCAGCACATCCTGCCAGCACAGCATGCCAGCACAGCCTGCCAACACAACCCGACAGCACAACTCGACAGCACCGTCTCTCAGCACAGCCTGCCAGCACTGCCTGCCAGCACAACCCGACAGCACCGTCTCTAGGCACAGCCTGCCAGCACAGCCTGCTAGTACAGCCTGCCAGCACAGCCTACCAGCACAGCCTGCTAGTGCAGTCTCTCAGCACAGCCTGCCAGCACAGCCTGCCAGCACAGCCTGCAAGCACAACTTCCCAGCACTGCCTGCCAGCACAACCCGCCAACACAGCCTGACAGCACAGCCTGCCAGCACAGCCTGCCAGCACAACTTGGCAGCACAGCCTCTCAACCTACCAGCAAAGCCTCCTAGCAAAATCAGTTGTTAAAAAGCGCTCGAGAAAGTGCAGACATGTTGATTTTGGTCGACTCTTGCCACCTGTTGACTTAGTGTGATAAGATTTACTTAAAGTATTTCTGGGAGATCGTATTTATAGACATGTTCGCTTTCTATGTATATTCCTTGTATTCGCCAAAGTACTGCTTACCAATGTGTAAATATAACTCACTATGGGGCACAGGGTGATTGCTAGTTCCGCCTTCATCTGTCATTTTAAGATAGCACCACTATTGTAGGGCAGAGTACCTCTGTTTTCAGTTGCTATAATTCATTGCTAGTCATGAGATGAGACAGAAACCTCTCTTTGACAAGTAGAAAATAACTTGTCTCTTTTAATTCACTGATAACTGCAACTGCTACCTGGTGTATTATGTAGTATCATGGGCAAGATGGAAACGTCCATAACACCGTAGCTCCCTGCACTATAACAAACAATCCGAATTCGTGTGACGAGGAGGTACATTCGATTATTTATACATATATATCAGGGCAGAACTGATGGCCAGTTGGCCAGAGTTAAACCAATATTCTGAAAGGCAGTCATATGGGTGTGTACAGTGTATAAGTGCTTTCACACAGGCTTAAGTGCATAGTGAGAGAAACAGAAGAGTGACATTTATAAACGGGAAGCAGGGTATTAATTAACTAATTTACTTGGATAAAATAAAGGTGCTTCCCACAGACAGAAATGTATAGAAATTCGGAGAGAGTAGCTTGAAATCTGCAAATATATGGCTCTATTTGAGCTATGCTAGGTAACCGTCTACGCCTATACTCACTTCCATGTGATTTTCCCCTCCCACTATGGCAATCGATAGTTGGTGCCCGTGGTGTGAAAGACGCTCTGGGCAGACCAGGGTGCGGGGCGGGACATCTCCCCCTCCCCTCCCCCGCCCCAAGCTGAATGTGCTCATCAGCCTGTGAGCAACAGGTCCTGCTCGGAGCAGCTCCAGAGAACAAGCGGCCACCCCTCAGTAGCGACCACAGTGGACTGGTCCGTCGGCGTGACGCCTGAGGCGGGCGTGACAAGACGTGGGGCGTGAGACGGACGTGCAGCGGACGGGGCGAGCGGCTCGGCACAGCTCGGTACAGCTCGGCACTGCTCGGCACGACCAGGGTGAGCTACTCAGCGCCTACCGGAGCAGCTCCCTCCCAGACAGCACCCGGGCGGCGCACTCACTGACGGCATCAGCAGCAACAACAACCCGCGCCGAGCCTGCTGTATATGGCGCTTCTCTGAGGGCATTGAGCAGCTCAGAGTTGCTCATCGTCAAGTCACTGCACCAGCAGCAAAGCTGCACGCTGCCCAGCCAAGCTATAGGTAGTATGTTCGCGTGGTGAACCCTGGAGGACAGGACCGGAGCACAGAGCGGGGACAGGAGCCAGGAGGGCGGTGAGAGCAATACGTCTACTACTGCCTCTTACCAACGTGTCCTGTATCCAGGTAAACGGGGGGAGAGTGTAGTGAGTCTGGAGACAGTCCCTGGGCAGAGGCCAGTTGACTGATGACCCTTGCTGGAGGGGAGATCAGGTGGTGATGTCAGGGTGAGGGGTTCAATGTATAGTAAGGGGTATAGGAGATGGGGCCATGCAATATAGTATTGCAGTGTTATCCAGTACAGTGAAGTATTGAGTTTACAGTGCTACAGTGCAGTTACCGTGTAGTCTGAGGTGTCACTCTGCAGTCTGAAGTGTCACATTCTAAGGTGTCGCAGTCTAAGGTGAAACACTCTGAGGTGTCACAGTTTGAGGTGTCACACTCTCAGGTGTTACAGTCTGAGGTGTTACAGTCTGAGGAGTTATAACCCATACCCACTGGATGCATTTATTTCTCACGTTACTATTCTGAGAAGTGGCCGCTGCCTGACATGATGTCCCAGTGTCCATATTGACAAACACCACCTCTCCCCTGCTCGGTAGTCATTGCTGTGTCCACACCAATATGCATAGTGAATATCCAAACCCACACTGCTAGACCACTGAGAGTTCTACTACCCTGCCTCTGTATTTAACACATGAATAACAATATCACTGGTACTATAGAGAAAGTGCTGCGATATATAGCGGGGAACAATTAAAACACGCAATTAAAAAAAATCATAATTAATACATTATTTAGGGTACCCGGGTCCTCCTGATCGTTCAACCTGGAACAGGACATCACAAATATACCATACCGTAAAATAAGGTTGACATCGATATCAGAGGCTCTTGTGTTATAGGCTGATAAGTCTTTGATAAGCAGCAGCAGACCCCCTGACACACTGACCACTTATTGACATAGGCTAACATCAGACCCTGCCCCCTGACTCACTAACTACTCAAAGACACAGGTTAACAACAGACCATATCCCCTGACTTACAAGCCACTCAAAGACACAGGCTAACAACAAACCCTGCCCCCTGACCAACTAACCACTCAAAGACACATACCCTGTCCCTGTCTCACTGACCACTCATAGACACAGGCTAACAGGCCCAACTCATCAAAGTTAGATAAACTATAGTGACCAGAAGAGCCCAGTATTTTCTCCAAACCATCCAGACGGTATCTGTAAGTCAAGACACAAGAGGGTGCCACTGTCCAGACAACTCCATCTGTACTCGTCATAGTCACGTGACTTGCAGGGTTCCTATTGGACAGCTCCATGAACATCATACCACCAGGAACTTTCTCAGTTCAAACCAGGGTTCCTTTCACAGAGAATAGCCAAGGCCGTCTCCCGGACCTTCCTCAGTGTGACCTTCACGTAAATCCTCAAGGTTACACATCATACTTTCTTCACTGACTCCTTCAGAAACCTCCTCGTTGAGGACCTTCCACAGGGGTTCTTCACTGATTCCTTCAGGCACTTCAATATTGAATACCTTCACTCGGACTTCCCCACTGCCTCATTTAGACACTTCTTCAGTGAGAACCTTCCCTTGCATTTCCTCACGGCATTCTTCAGGAACTTTTAACTAATAGAAGGCAGTCCAGGGACTCTACAGACAATTTATTATCACAGACCCTCTCTTGGATTCCATCAATCACGACCTACCTGTGCCGATTCCTTATTGTAAGCCCTCCGTTGGACTTCCCCTGTGCGAGGCTTCTCACAGTCACTGCGCCCCTCGGAGGTCCCTCCCTGCGTCGCTCGACTCACTGGGCATCCATCATGGCGACGAGCAGCTCGCTGACGGACTCGGAGTGCGGTATGCTGTCCCTGCCCCTGGACGAGCCCACGGTGGACCTCGCCGAGGCCGCCGCCGAGCTGGGTATCGAGTACTTCCTCGTCAGCTACTCGCCGCTCAACACCGACTCGCGCACTGCCCTCGTGCCGCGCTCGGCCATTTCCGGCGTGCAGAGACGCGGCTGCGGCGTTCCCGGCGCCATGTTCTTCGACTGCACGGGCGCCGATCCCGAGATGCAAGTGGTGCCCGACCCCAGCACGCTCATCCAGCTGCCGTGGAAGCCCGAGATCGGCTGGTTATCCAGGTAAGTGGTGCTGGTTTCAAGGTCAGCTTTATTTCATTCAGTGGTTCTTATTTGGTGGTGACTATGACGAATACAAAAGTATGGGTATGATGGGGATATTCATATTATCTCACCCCTTGAAATTTTACATATAGATCCTATATTGGGAACTCGTACTCAACGCCCATGGGGTAATCTTAGAAAATACTCAATTAGTGTTGATGTCACAAACGTTAGTCAGTCAGTGACAGGGGCGAGAATCTGAACCGCACTTGATCATTAGGAGCTACCCAGGATTTTGTTTTTGGAAGATTCTCTTTGAAGGAGAGGGGGTTATCTTCGAATATTGGTAGGGTTCTAGCAGCTAAGCTCCTTCTGGGGGATCCAGTGGGTGAATTATATACAATGTACGGTCTGTACCTAGCATTTTGTTTCAAGGACAGAGGTTACACATCTTGCTGGGGGTTTATCAGCAAAGCCCCTCCTTTGGGTACAAAGAATGAATCCCCTAGAAATTTGAATTATAAACATTATAAACATTTACAAGCTATCCCCAGGACGATTTCACGGAGAGGGTTACAAATCTTAAGCTGTCTGCAGCAAAGCCCCTCGTGAGCGTCCAGGTCAATGCCCCCAGGATAACTTTGATTCGTCAAGCTGTACCCAGGATTTTGTTTCAGGTAAGGGGTTTCACGGATTATGCAAGCGGCCCCCAGGTTTTTGTCTCAGGGAGATACATACCTGAGGCTCCCTGGAACGATTGCCGTCTAGGTGGCTAGTGGTATAGCCCCCCACCCCGAGGATCCCGGGTTGAAGCCCCTGGGAGCACTACAAGATTGTGTAAGCTGTATCCAGGATCTTATTTCCAGGAGCATGGTTACACCTACTATATTATCTGGGAATATCAGCAGGGGTCCAGCAGTAAAGCCCTCATCGGGGTTGAGGGGGCGAATCCCCTGGGATTACTTGGGTTTTACACTTAAACTAGCTGTACCAAGTGTTATGTTTTGGAGAGATCTACACACCTGAAACTACATGGGGAAATTGTAAGGGGTCCAGTGGCAAAATCTATCTGGATGTCTAGGGGGCAAACCTCAGATGCATTTGAGTTGTTTATATTAGGAAAGCAGCTCCCAGGATTTCGTATCAGGAAGGGGGGGATACATATCTGAGAATACCTAGAAATATCACTTGAGGTTCAGTAGCAAAGCCCCTCCCAGAGAGACTTGGCTTTTATAGATTATACAATTTCAGGTATTTTTTCAGGAAAGGGTGGTCACAGACCTGATGGTGTATGCTAAAGGCATACAGTGTTGGCCTAATTGTAGGTCCAAAATCTGTGAAAACATCTTAATGAATTTGTGTTATATGTCATTGGCTTACAGTGCTAGCCTCGGGTCAGATCCAAAATCTCTGGAAATGTCCCAATGGATGTATGGCATATGTTATTGGTTTACAGTGTTGGCCAAGCTGCAGATACAAAATCTGGGAAAGTATCTTAATGAATGTATGGTACATCAGATGGATATACATTGTTGTGCTGGCTGTGAGCAGAATCTCCCTACAAACAAGGACCATAATCTTAAATCGAGGCAATTTAGTCGGTATGACCGGACGGGCTTTATATTGAGGATCTCGCCCATAGATCTAGGAATGTAGCATACAAAGTGATGGGTTAAGCAGGTAGCGGATCCGCGGGTATTATGGAATAACAATATGTAAATAAGCAGCATGTCGTGTGACGAATCAATCTCATCTACAGTTAATGGTCTAGGGTGGTTTTGGACAGCAGCGGTGGAGGTAATCGGCAGGAATTATTGGATGGTCCAGGCGTTTTGCAGGAGAGATCAATGGGAAAGGTTGCTCATGGTGAATGGGATAGATCAGCTCATGGTGAATTGGATAGATCAGCTCATGGTGAATTGGATAGATCAGCTCATGGTAAATGGGATAAATCAGCTCATGGTAAATTGGATAGATCAGCTCATGGTGAATGGGATAGATCAGCTCATGGTGAATTGGATAGATCAGTTCATGGTGAATGGGATAGATCAGCTCATGGTGAATGGGATAAATCAGCTCATGGTGAATTGGATAGATCAGCTCATGGTAAATGGGATAGATCAGCTCATGGTAAATTGGATAGATCAGCTCATGGTGAATGGGATAGATCAGCTCATGGTGAATTGGATAGATCAGTTCATGGTGAATGGGATAGATCAGCTCATGGTGAATTGGATAGATCAGTTCCTGGTGAATGGGATAAATCAGTTCATGGTGAATTGGATAGATCAGCTCATGGTGAATTGGATAGACCAGCTCATGGTAAATGGGATAGACCAGCTCATGGTGAATTGGATAGATCAGCTCATGGTGAATTGGATAGATCAGCTCATGGTAAATGGGATAGACCAGCTCATGGTGAATTAGATAGATCAGCTCATGGTAAATGGGATAGATCAGCTCATGGTGAATTGGATAGATCAGCTCATGGTGAATAGGATGAATCAGCTCATGGTGAATGGTATATATCATCTTATGCTGAGTAATGCGCGTAGCATAACGAGACTTGAAAAATATCAAGACACATTTAAAGAATAGGAAAGGACAGGAAATTGTAAGGGTCGTTTCAGGCTTCTTGGTGGTCGCATATGCGGGGAATAAAATCTGGTGTTACTTCGTTGCACATAGTGTTACTGAGTCACTACTGAGTAAAATGAATGGACTGGATATGATTGGGTGGCTCAGGCTACAGCTAAACCCCGCCTATTTTTTCTACCGAAGTCGCCCCTTCCTTCTACGCTGCGTGAGGAAGGGGGTTACTGGTCCTTTTATTTAGTGTATTAACTGTATACCCCTATGTCCATGGTAAACTCAACTAACAAAATCTTAATATCTAATAAATGTGATTTCTTCTCCAACACACACTCACTATATGGTGTCTATTATATGATCAAGATTACCTATATACTGTTTTTCTTCTCTGTTATAATTTACCCCTGGTTTCTCTACACCAAGGTTACGCTGTGACCCTTCTAATCAATGCCAAAATCAATCTAGTTAGACTTGAACTGTGGTGTATTTTATCAGTCAGTGGTGTCAAATTCCATATTGATCAGTGCTGAAATTGGTCAGTTTGTCTCTGGTGTGCTAGTTTCCGGAATCAATATTTTGTCAAAGGTACCATAAATTCAGTGGCTGGTTATTTATTGGTACCAAAGGTCGGTCAATGGTAACCCTACTCATGTCGGATTGAATGGGTCAACTTGGGACAGGTCGGCGTCGATCGGTTACGTAAAGATTATTACTTAACAGTGACTCTAATGAGCATCACTTGATCCCTACCTATGCAGCATGACGCTCCTGGCAACATCGCAGAAAACTAGGTAGTGTGAAGAAATGCCCACAATTAGATGTCTGATGCGTTACTTTCTTCTGGCGTCCACACTTTATACTGCTGTAAAACTTCAGCAACCGAGAAATATCTCAGAAGGCTCAATAATGCGGTGTGCATTATAGCGCTGCGTGTATTTCTGTTGCTCAATTATATACTAATAGTTCTAACTTGGAAATTGGGGGCATGGTGAGGGTGAAGGTGTTAGGGGTAGGGGCATAGTGTGGGTGTTTGTGGGTAGCTGCATGGCGGGGGTGTTATGGGGTTTTGGTGGGGTGGGGTTTTTAGAGGGCAGGGATATGGTAGGGTAGTGCGATGTGAGTAGGAGTGGGGTTGCGGGTGTAGGGCATGGTTGGGGTGTTAGGGGGCAGGGACACGGTTGGGTTGTTAAGGGTATAGGAGCATGGTGAAGTAGTGGTGGTGGGGGTAGAAACGTGGTAGGAGTGGGGTTGTTAGAGGGTAGGGGCATGGCAGGGCTGGGGGTGTAAGAGGGTGGGGCATCGCAGGGTGGGGGTGTTAGGGTGAAGGGACGTGGTAGGGGTAAGGGTGTTAGAGTGTAGGGGTGTGGTAGGATTGGGGGTGTTAAGGAGTAGGAGCATGGTAGGGTTTGGGGTGATGGGGGTAGGGACATGGTGAGCGTTAGGGTGGCAGGGGTAGGAGCATGGTGGTGGTTGGGGTGGCGGGGGTAGGGACGTGGAAGGGGTAGGGGTGTTACATTATAGGGGTGTGGTAGGTGTGGGTGTGTTAGGTGGTAGGGGCATGATAGGGTTGGGGGTGTTAGGGGATAGGGACATGGTAAGGGTTAGGGTAGCAGGGGTTGAGGCATGGTCGTGGTTGGGGTTGCCAGGGTAGGGCCTTGTGGATATTTTTTCATCAGGTTTTATTCAGGGAAAAGATTATGCATTCTACCGGATTCGGCAATGCCGTTCTTCCACCCGGGCCCTCTGGTTAAACTTACAGTCTAGTATAACATAATATAGTCAAATAAAGTAATCCAATTTAACCAGTCCATATGAGATTAATGAGATGTAATGTGGTGATTTTTTGGAAGTATATTAACATAACGATCACTATGGATGATTCTCAATCCGCCTGTTTTATCATTCTTCTCGTAGATTCAGAGGATCGGTACGTGTTGATTTCGATTCTTACGAGGAAGCACACACATGTATTATGTTTCGTCATTTTTTACCCTATATAACATATATAGCTACGTACATAAGTGATCACACAGGGCAGTCGCAGTCACAATCTGTCCATATTGGATTTTTTAAGATACACTTCAGTTAATTCAATCGAATAATACCCGCTCAGAGCAGTTGCAATCACAATCTGATCAGGTATAACCATTTAATACCTTTTACTATCAATGTGCCGTTTAGCTTTACAGCCTTTGTTAACAATAGTAAATAGATAAATTAATTGAGGGAGGTATCATCAAACAGTTGCAATCACAATCTGTTTTCAGATTCGTCCGTAATTTACTCGATATAATACAGTTTATATACAGAATATGGGTCAATGCATCATAGACAACTTAACAACATAATTAACTAAAGCAAAATGACATACACTTATATAGGTATATAAGTAGGCTGTTGGATGGTTGTGGAGGCAGAGATAGGGACGTGGTTGGGTGGGGGTGGAGGGGAAAGGGGCATGGTGATGATTAGGGTGGCAGGAGTAGGGTTGTGGTTATGGTTAGGGTGGCGGGGGTAGCAGCATCGTGCTGGTTGGTGATGGTTCGGGTGGCAAGGATAAGGCCGTAGTGGAGTAGGGTGGCGGTGGGAGGAGCCTGGTGATGGTTGGGGTGGCAAGGATAAGGCCGTAGTGGAGTAGGGGTGGCGGGGGTGGGAGCCTGGTGATGGTTCGGGTGGCGGGGGTAGGGGCGTAGTGGAGTAGGGGTGGGGAGAATACGGACATGGTAATGGTTGGGGTGACAGGGATAAGGCCGTAGTGGAGTAGGGGTGGCGGAGGTAGGAGGCTGGTGATGGTTGGGGTGGCAGGGATAAGGCTGTAGTGGAGTAGGGGTGGCAGGGGTAGGAGCCTGGTGATGGTTGGGGTGGCAGGGATAAGGCTGTAGTGGAGTAGGGGTGGCAGGGGTAGGAGCCTGGTGATGGTTCGGGTGGCGGGGGTAGGGGCGGAGTGGAGTAGGGGTGGCGGGGATACGGACATGGTAATGGTTGGGGTGGCAGGGATAAGGCCGTAGTGGAGTAGGGGTGGCAGGGGTAGGAGCCTGGTGATGGTTGGGGTGGCAGGGATAAGGCTGTAGTGGAGTAGGGGTGGCAGGGGTAGGAGCCTGGTGATGGTTGGGGTGGCAGGGATAAGGCTGTAGTGGAGTAGGGGTGGCAGGGGTAGGAGCCTGGTGATGGTTCGGGTGGCGGGGGTAGGGGCGGAGTGGAGTAGGGGTGGCGGGGATACGGACATGGTAATGGTTGGGGTGGCAGGGATAAGGCCGTAGTGGAGTAGGGGTGGCAGGGGTAGGAGCCTGGTGATGGTTGGGGTGGCGGGGATAGGGGCGTGGTGAATAGGGGGTGGAGGGGGTACAACCTGGTGATGGTTGGGGTGGCGGAGGTAGGGGCGTGGTGATGGTTGGGGTGGCGGGGATAGGGGCGTGTTGGAGTGGGGGTGGCGGGGGTAGGAGCCTGGTGATGGTTGGGGTGGCGGGGATAGGGGCGTGTTGGAGTGGGGGTGGCGGGGGTACGGACATGGTAATGGTTGGGATGGCAGGGATAAGGCCGTAGTGGAGTAGGGGTGGCAGGGGTAGGAGCCTGGTGATGGTTGGGGTGGCGGGGGTAGGGCCGTGGTGATGGTTGGGGTGGCGGGGGTAGGGCCGTGGTGATGGTTGGGGTGGCGGGGGTAGGAGCCTGGTGATGGTTGGGGTGGCGGGGGTAGGGGCGTGGTGGAGTAGGGATGGCGGGGATACGGACATGGTGATGGTTGGGGTGGCGGGGGTAGGGGCGTAGTAGAGGGGCAGGCGGCAGGCCCTGTCGGCGTGTCACTGGGTGTCATCTGCGGAAGCCACGACGGGAAGCAGGCGTCAAAAGTGGCTTCAGCGAGCAGCGGATCTGACTGGGACAGCCGCTGGCCGTACGCCGTGCGGTGTGTGTTGGGAGGGGGAGGAGAGGCTGATCATGTCAATCGAGGCACACCCCACGTGTCTGTGCTGCTCCTTTGGCACCCTCCCCCCTGCCGCTCCTTCCCCGCCCCGAGGGGTGCCATATGGTAGGGGGAGGGGGAGTCAGAGTGCCTCCTCTCTGTGACGTCACCGGATGACGTGCCAGACGCACGTGACGCTGATGACGTCACCAATGCGCAGGTCACCTGATGACGTCTTCGGAATAGATGTGGAAAGGGCTTGAGTTTTTAGTAATGTAGTGTAACAGAACAGAACCAACGTTACCAGTCTTATTATATATGAGTTTGCTTTTCTATAAAGGTACAACTGGGGATATCGCCATTATCGGTTGGTCGATGGTGTTTTATGCTGAAGCAACATATAATGACGAGATCAATGCTATGAGATGAGAATGACAAACAAACGGTAAGCTCAGCAGCACGACTGACCCTTGAACCCTGCTCCCGCGATCAGCAGGCTACTCACAGGACAGCGCGCTACTCAATTAGTTAGCCTACAGTCCTAACTGAATATCTTTATAGCCAAGTGCAGTAAGAACACTTTCCCCATGAAAAGCAATTTATTATATACCCAGGCCGTATTTACTGTAAATACGCACCGTTTCGCCATATAACGTAAAAAATGTTGTATGGAACAGTGTTCCCGTACGGGAAATTACGGAACACCTTCCCATACACTTTGACTAAAATATTAGTTTTTAGGCCAAAATGAATTAATGATTTTTTCCTAATTTCAGGTATATAGTAAATATATACCCGAAATTGGTGACGATACAGAACGCGGCGTTATACTCTTTAAACACTTCATGTTACGTGATATATGAACTCAGTAACGCAGATCACACGTAACGAGTGCACGTAAGACGTTACGTGCCGCCTCGTAACGTGCCGCGTGCTCGTTAGCACGGAACGTGTGGTGGACGTATGAATAAACATGGTTGACGTCCGGGTCATCGGCAACAGGTTATCCCAGGAGCCACCCTCGCGGGAATTGGGATGAATACTATTTACATTCCTGAACCTGCTTCCCGGCTCTGACATCCAATGCATTTGAACCTTCAATAGTAATTGCTCTGCGGGTACATATTGTAACTTAGTATATTATATGGAAACTGGCTGACTGCGTTCGTACGTCGAAAATACGAGCTATGTTATTGATTATTACGGCTTTCTTTTGCACAGAAGACATAACAGCTAGTATTTGTAGACACACCATCTTGGCACCCTTTCTCACCCTTTCCTTATCAATGATGCCTCAAGGCACTCCCATGGCTAGTACAGATGATGCCTCAGTACACGTCCGTAGCTAGTGCAAATGATGCTTCAAGGCCTCACTTTCCATTGTTTGTTAAAATGTCATTTATCTCGCTGATTTATCGTTATAACTTTTTCAGAGATTATGTAAAATGCCTGTATAGTGATAGATATTTGATATTTCTATAGTTCCATGGATAAATTGACACACAACTTTGAATATGATGGGAAAAAACCACCTAAGTTGGAGAAGGTTAACGGATTTCTTTACTTCCAGATAACTCAGGAGTATGAAACCACCTGCAAAGCATTACATTATCTGCCATCAACATCGTCAGCCTTAACAAAGTATTTAAGGTCCAGAATCCGTTTTGTCATGCATTATTCTTACGACCACTACGCTGACAGAGCACTAAGTTCCAAACAAACGGTGGTTCGTTTAGGGACCATCAATAAAGTCCGAACACAATGCGGAGGGGGTCTAAAATCTTACGTACATCTCTCTTTTAGCTATTACTTACAAGACGGAGAGAGAATGGGGTAGGGCTAATCTTTTTCTAGAAATATTGCGTAGATATTATGGACGGCCCCTTAGCAGCGTTCTTCTGTAGGCCCTCTTCAAATGGATTACTGCAGTCAGTACCGGAGATGCAGTGCTCTGATGTTGGAGTACTCTTGACCCTTGTACCTACACAAGCTAGCATGTTCTGGTTTGCTCTGTTTAGAATCTAGATAATAGGAGGTGCATGCTTTCAATGGTGATTATAACGCGATTATAAGGTAATATACAGCGAGAGAGAGCGGTGTGTTAATGATTGTTCTCGCGGATATTACATTATCAATCAGATTAACGTTTTTTGAATCAGCATCAACAATAGAGAATAGGAGGAAAATAAATGGGCGCAAGTATCACAAATTCTAACCTTGATTGATTATTAGTCCATTATATTTGATTTCCGTTACTGGGAAGAACCTTTAGATTGCATTGTAATATGATTTATGTAGGTAGGTTATTAGTTGCCTATTCAGACGCTAAAAAACACAGACCGGTTATTTGACCGGATCGGTCTATGGAAACGTGAAATCATTCAATCTGGGAACCATCGTTTAACTTCAGTAATGACCACTACGTTAAATCTTGTGTACATGCAAAGGTTATATCAGGAAAATTCCGGCATTATTCAGAAGAGAACCTGTTTATTTATCCTAGACAATATCAATATAGCCCTTCAGGTAGTTGTTGGCTTGATTACAGTAAAACCCTGCTTCGCTTGGTAAACTAGAGATCCTAACTAGGGTGATGATAATTATAATGCACTTATTAAATGAAGCGGAAACAATGCATACAGAGCTTACTTGCCACATTATGTGGTGCCAAATTCCCACCACAACCTGTATTTTCTTACGACTAAAATGATCGGTTCCGTTCTTGTTGACCAATGGAGCTAATAGTGCCTAACATCCCTCACTGATAGCATTCAACTCCCTCTACAGCGTTCTGGGAACACGACTTCAGGGTAACCATGGTACTGGTGATATACCTCTCATCAGAACTATGATTACAGTGGATTTAGGGCGTTTTACGACATGGCATTGGTCATTTACGACCTCTGCTTGGTGATTCATAACGGTCAGACTGCCTGCTCACTCTGCATCTGCCATGTTTCCACGTTGCTGATGTATTATTCGCAATTGCTTCGTTGACCGGGATTTTGTTAATCGATATCTAAACGATGG
The DNA here is from genome assembly GCA_950022655.1 of Alentia gelatinosa. Lineage (NCBI taxonomy): Eukaryota > Metazoa > Annelida > Polychaeta > Phyllodocida > Polynoidae > Alentia > Alentia gelatinosa. Next base: position 18,350,152 of record OX465592.1, read on the forward strand.
TATTAAAGAGCAACCATTCAAATGCCTGTTCAGATTTCAGGATAGTGTCCGGGACGGAAAACAACCATTACCATTGGGTACCTAATGTCATATAAAGGTAATTGCATCTTCAGGTCGGAGGTGCACTTGGTAATCACGAGTGTGTTGTATTGGGACAATAACACTAGAATTACACTTTATTATCCATCGTATACAAAGCCCCCATTGAAAATGCATAGGGACTCAGTAAACCATGACCCATTGTATACAACCTGTCAGATACCATAACTGTGGTATACGGATTCAAACTGGTGGTATACGGCCTCAAAACCATGGTATACGGGAAAAATAGTCCCTTTTGCTATAGAGCAGAGAAATAGTCCCTATTGTTGTACCTTTTAATATGGCAATAACTGGGTTTAATTTATTCGAAAATATGGATAATAAATGCAACAAACGATGATTTTGTGGACAGGCGATTATTGTCTATGTCTCTAATATTCACAAGAAGAATCAACCCCAGCCATCAAACATATTTGATAATCTTTGTTTATCTGATTGGCTGATCCTGCAAGGGGTGCTCCATTGGAACGACTGCATGTTTGATATATGCTCGACGGAGTCAGATTCTTTGCAAGCTCAATGGAGCATCCTTTTTAAAGGTGCCTTACCCCTTCCTCATAAAATTATCAGAGATTCTTAAGTGCTTTATCTTTTTTGCATGCATCTATTTCAATTTCCATCAGACATTCAGATTTTACAAATCCTCTTATAAATAACTCTGCCAAAACTCGGAACAAAGATTGGAGGCAAAGTAGAACAACGTTGGAGTAGATGTGAGATAACTGAAACGTCATGGTGGCTGTGGGGAGGGTGTTAAGAACGATGTTCTATGGTGGGTCAATGATCTCTACTCTTGATCTATGATATAGTATCATATCATTTCTTAATAAGTTTAAACATAGACCTACCTTTCAAAAGAAATGCCCAACCATACCATTGGATTAAGATATCTGTATACTCGGCGACCTGCTGTATGCTGTATTTAACCGAATCATGATAATATCCAGTAAGACGGGTGTTACAAGTAAAATTTGTTTAATTCCCTTTAAAAGATTAAATAGCATGAGAACCATCAGACGACTTTTTGATTATACTCCTGACGTGTAAGAAAGAACAAATGGGTTAGACTTTCTAAGTTACGTAAGTCAAGTGTCTGGTTAATGTTATGTACCTGTAGTCTATACAAAGACCATGTAATTTATTGTTTATCAATAATGTCCATGTTACACATTGTCAGTAAACATAACATTTAGCTTTATTTAGTAAATTTCATACGAAAATTGGGTTTCATTCTTGGGAGCGTAACAAGCTAATTATGGAAGTTTATATATCTGCGCTGCATCTAATAAGCCTGCAGCAGTTGCACCTCATCAAATGGGATGGATGCTGAGCTCTTGGTCTTGGATATGCAAGCCGTAACTGCGCTGCATAGAACGTTATACAGTGGCTACACGGTGTGTTCACCAATTTTTTTAAACAGATATACTTTTAACGTTTTCAAATATCAAACCACTTTGCATATGACCACTTTGCATCATGTATGGTAAACTGTTTCCGTGTATATCACACCACGACTGGTTCCTGGTGACTCCTCCTATAAAACAAGCATTACGATGACAACTGACTGGTAACAAGAGGGCAGCTTGAATTATTGATCGCTTCTACGGTTGGACGTGGGTAACCAGTGGTGGCTCCACTTTAAGCGTGCTGTGCTGATAATGATAGCCTCACGCGACGGTAACAGGCGCCGGACCCGCAACTCTCCACCAGAGGTTTAAACCTAGAAGCGTGGCCTTAGACTGGTTCCCTTCCCAAATGAAATAAGGGACTGGTAACTACTTCTTACGTAATGCAGACCTTGACCTGACAGTCATGCCACGTCTCTTGGCTCAACATAGACTTGCATAAGTCTTTTTTTCTTCTATTCTTCTATACTAGCGACTATACTAGAAATACTGCTGCTGATAGCTTAACAGCAATCCTGTTGTATTGGATGTAAAGAAGATAGGCCTGTAGGCCTAATTCAATTCCAGATAAAATTATTAGAATTAAGAGAAAAGGATATAAGGACTGAGGCCAGTCTAGGCTCAACAGTCACAGTCTGCCAATGTGACACTCTCCCAGCAGATCTTTTGTGGAAGTAGAGTACAGGCTTTCTGCTAGGTGAGTGCAAGAAATGGAGGCGTTACCCATAGTGCACCATAAAAATGGAACCCGTTACCTGGCTTATAATGTGACTAGGCCAGGCTTCCAGGCTAGCGTGGCCTATAGTGTAAACACAGGCGGTATACTAGATTGGCCGCCACCTTTGTCTCCACTCTGTTCCGACTAAGAGGTTGGTTGGTGTGGTTCAGTCCAGGCCTTGTCTATGAACATCAATCTCGAACCGAGTAATTTTGTTTTACATGTTTGTAGATTCTGAGATCCTAAATACTTTCAAAGAAATATTCATAGCTCATAACATTGATAAAAAAAGTCGACCTTAAGACACGGCGTCCACCTACTACGATATGGCACCGATATGGTCTATGATACACCTCCCAATAACTAGGAGCAAATGGTATTTCCATTTATAATGGAAGAGCGCGGTATACCAAGATCTCATCAAATAAAGGTTAGAGAATATCATAGGAAATTATTGATCAGTAAGCCATTTGTATTTGAAAGTATCAAGAATGCTTCAATAAACCCAGGGAATGGATTTGATAGTTGTTCTCAAGTATCATCAAGAGGAATATGTATTATAGTATAGAAGTATATCATGTAAACGTTTTACTTTATCATATTTCATGTATCATATTTCTTTTGAGGTGTTTGTCATTTGTTCGCTAACATTTTTTATTTTGACTTGTGCCTGGTCTAGCATAGCACAGATACCATTCAACTTGTCACAGTTTATCATGGCAGGTCAACTGCCCTACTTCTCTGGCTAATAGGTCAGCTATGACACTCAGTTCGTTTTCTGATAGCACTTAGCGCTTGATGCACTCAGGTTTATTTGGCTTGAGGGTACTTCATTTGGAGTACTAATCATGCTCTTGGTAGTCCTCCTACTAACATATTTGTCATCTGTTTTCTTTCTACTTCTAAGAGTTCTTGCACCTGATCATTCATAGGTCAGTTTGGTCTTGAACCATTCATAGAATCCTGGTTTTCACCTTGAGTATTATATACCTTGTTGATATGTAATTTCGATTGATTTGCTACAATGCACCACACACACGTTCACAGTCACCCAGTCATGATAGTTCTATTAAAAGGAACCAAGTCAGTCGTGGGGCATGGATATGGTCAGACTGTTATACTGGACCCCTGCTCATTTACCCAGGCCTTTATAGTTGGGACATTGATAGCGAAGTGTTAGATTCTCTGCAGTAAGCTGAAAGCCTGTGTGAGCATTCTAACCTCTCTAGATGACGTATATGAGCGCGATTTCCCACGCTCAAAAAGTCAAAATTGCGTCGGAGGGTCACTTAATATTGGGGCAGTTGACCACGTTTCTTACCGATAAAACCCATACAATGCGTGGTGGATTGTCACGTGTAGACATATGTCTACGATTTTGAACCTTCACGATATGTCTCCGATATTTGTTTTTGGAATCGGTGCCATATCGGTAGGTCTAAACTTCTATGGTAGTAGGTGGACGCCAGACCTTATGGCCACTTTATTAAAAATATATACAAATGAAATAAGAACATGAAAAATGGCTTCAAGAGTAGGAAATGGCAGACTCTCCAGGTAAAGGTCCAGGCCATATTTTGCATATTGCGTATATTTTGAGAACATAACTTTTGTTCATATTTAGTCAAATTCACTTTGAACCGACGGAAATCAGATGTTTAGGGGGATTTCGCGAGGGACAACATTGGCAAAATTCTTGGACGTATAGAGGTAACTATTCCGAGTCCTTTCATTTATTTTGTGTTTGGACTTGTAACCAGTCTACACCAGGAGTTGGCTGTTGATCGGCTGATTCCCGCAGGCGTTAGTTACAGCAGGTATCTGTGGCGTCCTGGTGGCGACCACAGTGACCCCTGGCGACAGTTCCATGCACGCTCTTCCGGTTCAGTCCGTATCGATTGCAGTGCCGTCTAGAAGGTCAAATATGGAGGCTGTCCGCAAAGGAGGTCACCAGTCAAACCTCGTCCTGCCTGCACCATCCAAACACTGAGTTTCTCATTATTGAGTGACGTATTGGCTAATTAAACATTAGCCATGATTAATTCAACTAGTAGTCGAATATTTGCGTTTTAATTGTTTGCTGTTCCCTAATCACGATATTGTTGACCACTGAAACCGTTCATATATTTTCTCCCGTTTGATTCATACGCTTTGGAGTTTTGTAATGGTCTCCTTTGGATGTCGTCAAGTTATATAGACGAAACCAATGACAGTGGATAGCGTAGACTAATACGCCATAAGTTTGATCACTTAATGATTTCATAAGGTGACGCAGACTGAACGTTAGCAAACAAATAGCATAGTACTTAAACACTCTACTAAGACTAACTTTTGTTATCTAACTTTTAGCTTCTAATAAGATAACATCTTTAAAATACATAATAGATACATTACTCTCTTCATTCACAAACTGGTCTGGTATTTTTCACACTAAGCAAAAGTGCTTAGAGATAAGTGCATGTTCATCATTGATGACTGATGGTGGAATTATAAAGGTTAGGTTTATACGGTCTGTGGGTTATTGTTGTAACCCACTTGGTACCCAACCTACCTGCCATTTCTACAATTACCCTTGTAGGGTCTAAATATATCAATCACCAATCGATCGATGTGGTAGTTCGATCTCTGGTCATGGTCAGATGGGTATGCCTCTAAGGCCAAGACACTGGGCCTCTGCACCCTACCAATGACACAGAGCTGGCACGCAGATAGTGAAGGGATTTTTTTTGCAGAACGTTGAAAGTGTAATAAGCTCTCCCATCCTCGGCAGCAAATATGAGTGTGTAGTCCATGATCAAAAATACCAGGGATGGAATAATTCATCTTATCTGAGATATTTATTGTTTGTATTGCTCCCATATGACCAGAATATTATCTTAGTAATGCAGAAATGATGTAAAAATATCCATTCTTTTGCCCAGGGCTGTTGTATTGATAGTTGGAATGAAGAAATATCATTTGGTAGGAGGTGATAATGGATTTTCTTAAGATGATTTGTGAAACGGATCACATCAAGAACTACATAGAACTAGATCAAGAATCGTATGAATAAACAGCACTCCACAAGTTTGGATGAACAGCCATCATCATTGGGGCGAAGGCGAGTGACAATAGCAGAGCAGAGGAGTATTGTTTATTTCATGATTCGAGTATGATTTTGGATTAATCTTACCCTTTTCAATGACATCAAATAGCATCACAATATAAAAATGAATTTCCCTGTTTTTTTTTGTTGTTTTTTTTATTCAGGTTGAAGCAATATACATTCGCCTAGTAAGCTTTCTTCCATGTATTATTGTAAACAAGTGAGGACTATACATAGACGAGGACAGGACATACAAAAAATGTGCAGAACAGTGCAGTACATATAACATATTCACCTTAATTTATAGATAAGGATAATTATAATTCCCAGGTCATGTGACTCTGGGGGACATAAATACTTCGTGAATCCTATGATTCTAGAAACTTTTCATCCTTATCCATTTTTCATGATGATCAATACATTTTCAGCTTGTACTCAAATTTAGGCATTTATCGGTGGAAATGCAATCATGCATAGCTTGCAAAGTAAGAAAGGTATCTTTGCGTTTCTAGTTCCTTTCAAGTCCAGCGGCGCGCATGCGGCGTGACGTCAGAAGCACACGTCATAGATGTTAGTTCGCGGTCGCGCCGAGAGGTGGCGCCGGCTGCGTTACCCAGTATAGCCGCCGCGCCCTCGCTGACTTATACTCGTATACTCGTCCTAAATGGTAATAGAATCTAACGATAAATGAATGATGACATCAAATAGCTTCATAAAGATACACAACAGTGTCTGGGCTCGTGAAAACAATACTTCTCCTTCATACTCACAGCAAGTATTCGGGTAATGACGTATTAAAACCAACTCCCAGTTGTGTAATCATAAAATGATGCTTTGATTGTTTTTCCTCCCTAAACAACCATTACAGTCAAGCGCTAAAACTCGGGATATGTGAATAGAGGATATCAGGCGCCCGGCTGTGTCTGTCTGAGCACTGTGCTATCATCAGCTCACAGTAGCTTAACGGCAGATTCCAAACGTCGATTCTAGGCGGGAAGTCAGTGCCTTCTCCTCTTAATGCTGTTATCCCTATCTAGACGCGTATCTATTGGCCGACTTTCGCCATCAATGAAAAGGAGACACACATACATATGTTGACCGACTTCAGTACCGACTTCAGATTATTTCAATTTTACATCATCAACAGATAGAATACGCCATTAACAATAACAAACGGTGTTGAATTTGTCATAAAGGAAAGGTATACAGGCTGAATTAATTCGACTGTAGATACAGAGGGAATTCGGGGCAAACATGCGTAGAATCTTGTCTATGTCGATGGTTTCATTTTGCACCCCAAGATCTCCTGATTTCTTAAGAAAGAAAGGAATAGAAACCGTTGAGGGTTGTGTCGACTAATGTAAACTACACTTTATTCAAAGCGTGATTTATTGAGATTTAGTTTAATTTTTCTACTATCTTGATAAACAAGACATATTTCTCAGACATCAGGTAGGCTGCAGATACATGGTGTACGTATGCAAACTTGAGCTCCTTTTGGAACCGTATTGGCGTAACCCCTGTAAGATTCCTTTTGAACGAGGTACTTCCATGGGAAAATGATGATATATATGTGTCTAATGGAATCGGAAAATAATTTATCAAACGGTATACCATAGTATAATACATCATAAATGACAGTTGAAATATAATGTTTTGCGCCATATACCTAGCAATAGGGCCTACATGATAAGATGGTTATTATGACAACGTAGATATAAATGAAGCCATTTAGGATGACAAATCTGAAGTTTAGCATCTTGCTGTTTATATTCCTATAATCTAACCACTCGAGTACCTACTTCCTACACAAGGAGCTATCCACTTACCCCAAAACATCTCCCGAACGCTCATCTAGTTTAATATATCTATCAACGGAGAAACGGCGAAGTGTTCCGACCGATGTAGACGATAAAGAAACACTGCACATTATGTTGACTGGATTTGGCGCCCCTTGTGACAATTAAGTTCATTCAAAATACGTCGATGAAACTTCCCCTATTTGAAGTACTGCCTACATATATCCGCCAAGACTTGTCCGGGAACCCTGGGGCCCAACAACAGGCATGCTGTATGCAGTGTGCCAAATTACCCCAGTCACCAGGTGGCAGCACTGGACGCAGCCAACAATATGTCACTTATAACAGAGACGCCCAGCTGTGGCCGCTAGGGGGCTCTTCCACCACAGTGATTGTGGAGGGAGGGGGAGGGGGTGTAGGGGAAGGTAAGGTATTACACCATTACCTGATCATGATATCCCAACATGAATTCATTTTTTCATCCAGTACAACACGACCACCCCTCAAAGTTCCATTATACAAACCAATTATTTGAGAGATTTAATTCAATTAATAATAAGAAATCTGTAAGGTAATATTTCCTGGTGAACCGGTGGACAACTACCTCAGCGGAATTACCATATTGAATTACCATGTCCTCAGATTGTTGTAATGGAAGTAAAAGCCTGCCCACGGCCAGGCGTTTATTTACGTGATTACGCAAGAGTTACGTACAATTAACAGGAGGCGAAATTTGATTATCAGTTAAATGTCTACTTTTTATTCAGAATCTTTCCCCATAATTTTCAAGGTAAGACCAGCGCATACACTGCCGTAGGAATCTATCAACAAACGCCACGGAATTTCATATGATTGTTTATATGGCATGAATTGTCTTCATGAAATTATAACACGAAGCAGAGCTGAGTGATACCTGTAGCAAAAGATAACGAACGTCATGTAAACAATCATATGAAATTAAGTGGCATTTAGATTTTATCCTACCCCATCAAATGTTTTGAATTCCATATGTCATGAGTGGCATATAAATATTTTATGGTATAACGATGGCATACAGTTACACCATGTTAAGTCTATGGCGATTTATAGGAGGAGTAGGGTAACAATCTTTAACTATGCTTGAAAAGTACTTTTGATATGTATGTCAATATGTCTCATGTTTCTCGTTAGCATTCATTTTTGTATGGAACAATTTTCAAGTTCAACATGGCGATTTATGTAACAATTCTTGTTGTCGAAAAAAAGAGCGAAGCTCGTTAATGAAAAAAAACTATGCTTATACTTGTATTCACAACAACTATTTGGCCAGAATCATGCATATCTCATAAAAAAAATACATATATAGGTTAGAAAAAGAGCAAGAAGGTCGTAGCAGTCGCCAGAACCCGTAGCAGTAGAAATCTGAAGTTACTCTATTTTATTTCTTTATGATTGTTTTTTTCCGACATGATTAGAAGTTACCTTTGCTCTCACCGTCTCTGTGTCATGTGATCCTGGCGTGCTCTGATGTGAAACCCTAAAACATTATATCCTCAGTGAAATATCAGATTAGTATTTTGCACAAGGTACCAGGAACGAATGAAGAACGGGCATTTATCTCACCCCTGGAATAAATGCCCATAGGCTTAACATTGGGAACTCGTTCTCCATGCCCCTACGAATATTGCGGTCCGTTCTCCATGGTCTATATCGTGTGTGTCACCCATTCTTTTAATGTATATAGGGGTGAGATAAATACAGAAAGCAACTCGTTTTGGTCAAAGAAGTCATTCTGCAACTCGTTTGAATGCTATATGATATTCACTCGGCTGTCGCCTCGTTCATATCATAACGCATCAAACTCGTGGAGAACGACGACTCTGACCAAAACGTATTGGTTTCTTCTTTAGTTCACATGTTTAGATAATCCTGTCTCATTTCCTCCTTCTTCATCTGTGGTGTTGATCGAAAACTTCACGAGCTCCAGACCCGCAGAGACTGCCTCACCTATTCACTCTGAACGATCTTAAAAGCGGCAAATATTGGCGGTAGTGCGCCGTTGAAAAGACGAGAAAGAGACCAATTTCTCGTCAATCGGGGGCCTGTCAGGAGCAAGGCCAGGTCCTTTGTTGGGGCTTGCACTGAGAGCATGCCGGTGCCGTTAGGGAGTTGGCGCGCGGTCGTCTGGCAACGCTGCGTCTGACAGCACCAATCGCCGACACGAATGTCGTCTGCTCTCCTTGTGACGTCATCTCCAGGAGCGCGCCACTTCCGGGGCTACTCTGGAGCCCTGGGAATTGGGAATAGGCGTTTAGAGTAGAGCTGGTACTCTTTTTGGTTCTACAGAAATTCAGGAAGGTACCGATCATAGCCATGCAGGCATATCGGCAAAGTATATCATCTCACCCATAGTATATCTTTCCCATAGACTTAATGACTAACACAGAAGCACGGTAATGGATACAAATTTATTGAGTTACACTTAATGGTACGAGATAATTTTTATACACTGATTAGAATATAGAATATAATAAGAATATAAAAGAATGTCACGAGCTATTGGGATTGGGGTACGAAGTAGGAGAAGTTGAGGAGAGAGAGAAAAGAGTTTTTTTAGGGTGGGTGGATGTTTCCTTTCTCGTTGACATCCCAGGTTGAAATGGACGTAACGTAACCATAACTACGTGAGTGAGCGTCCGTAGCAATTGTCTTCTGTTCACGCATTACTGCCAATTCTTCCAGGTAGCCCTAATTGGTAACTCGCACTCAATGCACATGGAGTATTATAAAAGAAAAACTCAAAGAGGGATGACGTCAAAAACGTTAGCCAATCAATCAGTGATAGAAGTGAGATAAAATTTGTACCGCATTCGATCCAAAGCCCCTTAAGATATTCCATACATTTTGGTTTGCTTCATAATCTCATGAGATCACTCTGCAACCAGAACTAATGGCATATTTTCAGTGGTTATCGATCACCATGCAGTTCATTCTTATTACAAAACAGGATCTGTATGCAAATGGGGGGGCCATAGCCTATGCCAGGGTGGCTCGTGGTCCCACCTGGTGTCAAATCCCAATGCACACTGACACACCATTCCTTTTGTAATGTTTGATTGAAAGGTAGAAAAGTAGAAAGGTGAACATCAAAATCCAGTAAGCTGATCTTAAAGAAATATTTAGGAAAAATATAGAAATAATATTGTCTGAAATACATATACCACACATATACCACATTTGAAATATTAAATCTTACCTGAGAGATTATCCTATATATATGTCACGAAAACTAAGGAATTATCCTGTATACATGTTACGAAAACTGCATCAACATCTGTTTGAAAATGTTATAACATTGTGTGGTGCTCGCCACCTGTCTAGCAGAATGGAGGACCCCTGTTCCGGAATGCTAGTTCCAGGCAGGATCCCACCCTACGCACTATTACGTAGGTCGGTTCGGTTTTCGGCAAGTTTGCACAAACCTAGTCAAACAAAACACAACTCACGAGTTTAATAAACAGGAAAGTTTATTAACAATTACTTCCCGGAAAGATCTGGAAGATCACAAGTACAGTACCCCAGCACAGGGTGCCGGGTAACGCTGGAGAGGCTAATCTAAAAGACTCGCCTAACCACCAGGAAGGTTATGAGAACCCACCTGCCAAGTGAGGGCCCAAGGGTCCGTTCCGTAGAAGAGACGCACAGGGACAGCCTGTTGACCTACTGTGAACGAGTATATATACCCAGCATTACGTAATCCCGGTCTCCGCCGCGCCACTCTCGTGTGCGGCGTTACCCTGAACCACTACACAGTAAGGATCGGCTCTCCGCGCCACCTTCCGTAGAACGTCCGAACACTGCTGGATTCCCACCCCACTACACTTGTAGCAAATAAAGATAGTATATCAACAAAAATATAACAGCTCTTCTAAGGGTCCGCAATACATGTATATAATGTATTAAAGCTTATATAAAGCAATTACTCATTGAGACTGTATATGATACTCACGCATCACCTCTTTTAACTATTATTGACTTGTATTTGTAATTCAGATTCTATTAAGATATCGCGTAATACATATGTAAACACGGCTGCATAGCCATGTTAAAACAAGGAATCACCTTGGCTCCCATGATATACTTGTGTCTACATTCATGAATTTCAGATGTTTTCGGTCCAGTTGGCAGCAAGATCAAATCACAATTTGTTTAGTACTTGGATTGATATGGCTGGAACGATTCAGATATGTAATGCGTAATTCTGCATTCTACTAATTGCTGCAATCCTTTTTCATTATTCATGTGCGTTTTTTAAGGAGATTTCTCATACGGGCGATATTGTGGGACTCTGCCAAGATTGACTGTGCATAATAAGCAGAACCCTGCGCTGGCCAAACCTACTTGGCTTCAGGCATGCGTCAAAGTGATGGGGTTCTTATGGGCCGCCTGATTGTTTCGTCTTAATCTCCACCAGGCAATCTTTAACTTTCAGCGATAATGAGATCTCTTTAATAAGAAAAGACAATTAGCTCACTTCCCATTTGCACTTCGCCGATCGGCGCCGCTGCCACCAGGCTACCCACCGCGGGCGAGAATTAAGCCAAGTAATTAAGTCTGAAGACACTGGGTGGCCGTGATGAAGTTTGACATATTTGATGCCTCCTAGAGCGGCGTGAGCAATATTGAGCCATTAACCATATTGACGACGAAGGCTCGACTAAGCGCGCCGACCCTGGAGTCTTATGGTTTCTCCAGGGTGTCGCAATGCGTGGCTGCCATCTTGGATTCCCAATACCTCTCCTATACTGCCTACGATTATAGATTGGGGAGTGTACCTGGATGGGGGCCCTCTGATTTATTATGTATTTAAAAAAAGTGTATTAAGGATATGGATGAGAATTATTGCTCTATAGAGAATTAGTCTATCGGGAAGAATATTTGATTTCTAAGATGGTCTTTAAGAATGGTATATTTCTTTTTAATAATATCCCCATAACAGCCATGTGCCTAAACGCGTTGAGGAATTCTTCTCACCTTATATTCCTTTCTTGCCTGTGCTGCTGAGCTAGTGCATATGTGTAGGTATATCCATGTTTCCACTAAGTGACATTTCCCATTGATAAGTCTAATGGTAACCACAGACCGCTTCCTTTTTTTTTAAATATATAAGCAACCTTTATTTCAGTACATGATACATCCAGGTATCCCCCCTTGCATCATGATGATACAGCGGTAAAACTGACTGGCACGTTATCTGTGAATTGTTACCAACTCACAGACTGCCAAATACTTGTCCCGATGCCGTTAGGCGCGAGGGGCATTCAATGTACATTTTGGGCACGCAGAGCTGGTCCGTTTAAACTGATACTGCTCTGCTATGCTACAGATGAGTCTTTTTTCACTCCCGTCTTATTAGGTTTGGTTAGCACTGATATATCTAAATAAAAAAAAGTTTGCATCATTATCTGTTTATATTGTTTGGACATATTTATCTGAATTCTATGCTTTTTTGCTATTTTTGCTCTAGATACGAATTCTTGGCTTGACACCTTCAGTGGCAAAGTGGGTCATACATGTCACACTGGGCTATACATGATATTGTTTTACCACTGTGAAATATAATTTATTTACGATACACTGAGGCGAGGTCATAACCATAAGGCAGCAACGCACTGGTGTATGATAAAGTAAGTTCCATATAATCTGAATTAATGTACTAGGGCAGTTGTGATACAAGAACAAGTACATATACCTTTGTAATCTTGAGGCCCCATTGTGATACAGAGGCAAATATATTGGCTACGGACCGATTTCATTGCTCTTTGACAAAATATTGGTCAACGGAAATTAGGCCTGCATAGACATACCTAGCAATTTCAGTTCCGACAAATAAGAAATTTGCCACCACCAACAACATCAGAGCGAGTTGACCTTCTCCTTGAGGTCAAGTCTTTTACGGACATTAATCAATTGGCAGACACTGCAATATGCCAATTGAGCTAGGGAGACATTGTCTCTAATGGCATTTCTAATACAAAGGAAATAGAACACATTGAGGTCTATGTTGGCCAATGGGATCATCATACGCAGCACACTGCGTCCGACAGTGCATGCTGTTTTCCCTCTTATAGCTAGCGAATATTAAGTGACATTTAGAAAAGGACGAAGGTCACAAGGGGAACATCAGCGTTGAATAGAAAGACAGAAAATACGCTATCCAAAAATTGGGACGTTTATTTTAACGAACTTTCTTTTTTATATATATATCTATACCAGATGAGGTGTGGTATATTGGGATAGAATGACGCTCAAAACACTTTCATAATTTCATAATCCGTGGCTATCATCGTCTTGTAATAATTTTGATACAAAGAGAAAAAAAGAGACCGAATAAAGAAAAAACAACCCTAGACATCTCTTCTAGAAACCCTGCAATCTAGTCACCTTTCTAATATAATAGAGATATATACAGAGAAAGGAGCAATGCTACCTGAAATACAGATGATTATGAATTATGCAATAGACATCTTGGATAAACTAGGGAGCCGTTCTCCCAGACACCCAGACTGGAGGAGGGAGAAGCCCTCCAGTGTCGACATCTTCTGGGGCTGCCTTCCCTGCCTTTCCGCCGCCGCTGCCTCCACGTTGCGGTGTGGGAAGGGAGGGGGGGGGTGTCCTCCAGCCGCCGGTCAGTATGCCACACCAACCGTCCCTAATCAGCGCCCAATCAGCGCCAGCCTGTTCCCCGCGTGCACACAGCATAGTAACGACACCTCAGGCATGGTAAGCTGGGTACCAGAGGAGGATGAGTGTTATTCTCTACCAGTATGGCACACTTTGACTGTACGGTATTTACTTGTACGTGCTATTCTAGCTGTAACAGCAATGACTTGAGGTAATAAATAAATCATTCCTGGAGAATTTGATCTTTGTCCTGGTAGTAGTTCTTATGATTGCTCACAAAATATATATAGCTAGTTTTGAAGAAAAAAAACAATAATGTCTTCTGAATGCAGTCTACAGTGATCGTAGCAATATCTCCCATCACACATCTTCCAGCAAAAGCATATATTCGGCTGTAGACATATTATTGGATTATTTCCTATTATCTATGCATTATTTTACTAAATTTGACATTGACTGTCGGCAGTCAGATGCAGAGGTTGTTAGGGAACAATGCTACTGGTTTCTAACTCTAACGCCTTAGCGCTGTTGTTTTTCGTTGGGAACCAGCATAAAACCCAACATCCGGGGTCCCCGGGGCGGTCGTGGTGCTGCGCTGGAGATTGGCGTGAGGCTGAGGGAGGCATCGGGTGGAGATTGGCATGTGACGCTGACAGCCGTCGCGCCTTTGATCCCTGCTTCGGCTACACATTGATTCAGACCTGCATCCCCGAAGGGCAAAGTGTCCCTCCCTATAACGCCCCGCGTAATACATACCATGTATCTACATTCATACCTGCCAGCTAGGTCTTATGGCATCATATTTTGTATCTACCCTGTACCTATTACACCAAGCACTATGATGTACATAAAATATGTCTTATATAATCACTCCATACCTGTTTTGTACCATTTATTTCATGTTCCACAATATGCACAATATATTCCCTTATTACATATTCATTTGTACTCCAAGTGTAAAGTGTGTACATTATTATATTTCCATAGCCGTATGACCTACACATCACATCTATACATCACCCTGCCTTCGGCATCGGGATGTATCGGATCAATAATCTTACCGCCTTTTTTTGACGTATCCCGAACACAGTAAGCCAGTTTCCGTATAATATATTTTCATATATGTGTTATACCTGCTTTGCTGCACTTCCCCCAAATGTCGAATGTGAAAACAATAATTTGCATATTTAACATGTACCTGTTGTCTTTAATTAACACAAGATATACGTTCGAAAATCGCTAATCCACGTGCTAATCCTCTATTCCCATGCCACCTTCTACAAAAATGTGACATAATCTTCACCAGCCACATGGTGCCATATGATATCTCGGTGTATAGGCAGCTACACAACACTATGTTTGCCCAATACCCTGTACACCGCAACCTCTAACCAGAAAATACTGCTCAGTACCCTATAAGGGTGCATTGATACATCAAATAATGAATGAGGCGACAGTTTTGGTTCCATCAGATTTGAACAATGATAGTGATAAGACGATATTATATATAGATAAATAATCACGCTCGCCTCCTGCCAGTTGGGTGCTTATATGAGTGTTTTGCCTGCTGCCTGACAATTGCCTGCTGTATGCACTGCTCACCAGTCATACTCTGTTCGCTGCAACAATAAGTGTGCTTCCCTTGACGGATAATTACTGGTCTCCTACAAGGTTATAAAGATATAAAAACAGGTTCCGTTCCCAGCTTCGGATGCACAACGTCCATAACGAGGCGCATATGCCATGTTGGCGTCATCATCGCCTTTATCTCACCCCTGGTACAAGTAGAGCCATAGAAGTAACATTAGGAAAAAATACTCAACGATCACCCGCGTAAAGTGACAATACTACGCCACAGCCGTGGCATAGTGAATGTGAGATGACGTCATATGGAGTTGCTAAGTATATTCTAATTATTCTGATATTCTGATGCTATTTGATGTCATAGAAAGGGGTGAGATAAATCCAGAACCGCACTTGAATCATCTCGTTTGGATGTGCCATAATCGTCACTTGGCTTGGCCTCGATGACGATTAAGGCCCATCCAAACTTGTGGCGAAATATGTATTTATACGATTCTCGATGCAGTTCTATATAATTCTACATAACCGTCCACACTAATAACAAAAAAATTAGACTGAAGTGTGGTCAGTGGTCATTACCAACCGATCGCGATTTTTCCCTTTCCTAGCGTTTACAGTAGACGACTAAAACGTGGCAACTGTAGATCGTCAGGTGGTGCTCGATTTCGCAATGTCCAGCTAAAAGTCGTCGACCTCCATCGTCAGGTGTTGCCGAATTGAATAATCTGACATAATCAGACGATTTGCTAATCGCCATGCGCTTGGCGTTTAGAATAGGCGATTTCTAGCTTTTTATTGCTGAAAGTCGTCAGGCGGTGCAAAATGCCAGAATCGCCGGCCAGAATCGTCTAGTGTAAACGCCGGGTAACTCATCTAATTGGTGAGATTCTTGTTGACCAGCGAAAACACGCTTTATTATACGCCCACAGCCATTTTCCGACTGATACTAATCAGGTTTGGTGAATTTCACACTCCATAAAATCGCTTTTAACCTTCTTAGTATCGGCGCCTTTGTCTCCCTCCCCCTCCAGGTCTTGGCCAGTGACCCGTGGGCCAGCCGTCTGTTCTCCCCTCAGTTTGCAGCAGGTCTTACCCTGGTACCGGAGTACTGGAAGATGTCTTACTGCCTTCATACATCAAAAGTACGTCAAAATAGTCGATCAGGTATCCTGTTGCCGAAGAGAAATGGATGTCTCTGATCGTAAATTTCAATCCAGTATTTCTGATGGACGATGAGATTTTTTTGAATTATAGACCTCGATGCTGTTATATGTATAATTTATTTCATCTTTAAAATCATCCAATAAATCTATCAGCATTGTTTTTATTACATGCATATCATTTGTTCTCAGCTCAATTTGTATCAGCTTGATCTGCTCCATTACAATAGGTTTTAAGAACCTCCTGGGAGGTATTCTTAAAAGTAAGAACGGTAATGACGGTAAGACTACGATTAGGATCTACATCCGCGATACCAACTAGGATATTCATGTCAGTTTGTATTTTAAACGCGGTCGTCAGAAATCCAAGGCATCTTTCAAAGTTTTCATCTAATTATTTCTCCTTTTGTATGGGAAGACATTTTGTTGTGTATAGTCAATTTTACATGACTACGGATCAAAAGAAGGTAAAATTTATTGTCTAATCGTTCATTGTTCATAAGTATTCATTGTTCTTATGTGGCATCTCCACTTGCTGAAAAAACGCTAATCATGTACACCTTGTACACAAATTGGTCGGTAGACCTCCTTGGGAATTTATCTGTGCCAATCGATGACCCCAAACCACACACTCTGTTCCATGTACATCGTTGTGCACATGGAATGCACATGATTGATCGACATGACAAGACTTAGGATTCCTTTCATAAGATAAACATAGAAATCGGTGGTGGTGACTGAGAAGTGGGTAAATTTGTCTCACGAAAATGCCCCTATAAAATTCGAACTCGTTTCGATTGAAAATGTCATGACATTCTGTACCTTGTTAGGGATAATTGTCACGGATAATTGCAGAGAAAAAACTTGTCTCGAGGAAATGGAACCCTATACCATTCAAACGAGAAGGTTGTGTTCCAGTTCAGCAGAATTTGTCTCAGATAAACAACCTGTGAGGTACATGCATCTCACCGTCTGAATTCCACTTAATCAGTGATAAGATTCAGTCAATCAAAAGCACTTCTGAGACTTGAATAACAAGCAACTCGCGTATCACCAGTACAGGGAACAGTCAGTACTTGAAACCTGTTATCCCAGTCCCACATTTTACCACATCGCCAGCCTGCCTTCCCTGCCTCAAAGTATGAGGACCAACAACAGCAGCACTTTTCTTTTATTTATTTTCTTAGCGCCATACTGTTATTTTTCCAATCCTTAATAGCAAAGAAATGAGCCTTCTACCATAAAAAAATCCAATCACCTAAGAGCAAGACCAAGTGTGAAATCATATTATGGACATAATCCTCATATGCCTTCAAAGATTAATGTAAAATATTAATTAGCTTTACTCAGGTAACCAATGGTAACCCTCCACCAAAGATTTAACACAAATGCAATACATTAACCCATAGATGTAACATACTATCTGTTTTTTAGAGCGTGCTTGCACGCCTAAATACATCATCTAGAGCTTAGAGTCAGGGTTAGAGTGGTCACATTGAACTTTCAGTGTGCTTCCAAAAAACTATCCCTTTACTATCTGCATGCTGTTCACTGTGGTAGTGAGAACAGAGCAGGGAGCCAGTGTCTCAGGGTCTTAAAGGTGTGCCCAGCTGACCATGACCAATCACTCAAGACTGAAATACCTCATTGACCCACTGTTGCTTGATATGTTTTGATCCTAGACTCAGGCAGTTAGAGAAATGACAAGTTGACTGGGTGCAATTGGGTTACAGAAAACTATCCATAGGCTAGATCTAACTTATATCTTTTAGGATGAACATACTATTTGCTCCTAGTTTGTATTGTTAACATGAACCTAGTTAGGTTTCCATTGGCTGAGGTTGCCAATGATAAATCTGTTTGTAACCATGCCACTTTCGAGAAAATATATATGTTAAGGGGAACTAGCTATTTATTTTATAGCCCTCGGAGGCTATTGTGACTTTTTATTGACTTGCGACAATCGCAACGCACCAGTGAGGCCGGGACTCAAAGAGGTCGAAGTAACACTGACAGTTTCACACTGGCTGATTATAAGTTTTGACTCGGTATTTCGGGATGCCTCAAACCAAATACCATTGTCGAGGATGACATCAAAATACAAGTCGAAAATTTGCTACTGAGAGGTTCGTTACTATCTTTATCTCTCGTCAATAAGCGACAACATATGATCAATGTCCCAAGGATCTTTGAATTTGTTAAACCTCATACTCTTTATAAATAGCAATCATAAAATTCTGACCATCTGAATATACCAATAATACCAAAAATTTTCCCACCACGCTTTCCAATGGGAGACCAGAAGAACGAAAAAAAAACACCCAAAAAAACCGATAAAAAAGAGCCTGTTGAATTAGTTGTTGACGGAATGGGACACAATTCCAGAATTCAGTGTTCGGGACAATAGGTGAACGGATGCTGACCACCTATTATCAGGGTTCCCAATAAACGGTAGGTATATTACTATATACCAGTGCACGAATGTCTCACTTTTACGAGATAAGAGAAAAGATTCCGTTCGGCCGCACCATGGCGTAAAATATTTTTACGCCACACCGTACCACGTGATCTGTTGACATTATCAAAAAAAAAATAAACAAGCAAAATGGCGGCCGTTTCCCATTCGGAAGTATATTTACCTACTATATCTAAAACGGTAGAATTTTGTGATATCCGCTTGGAGTTGCTGCCGTACACAGAGACAAAGTGAACCAGACCTAGGCATGGAGATTGAAGAGCCACGAGCGTGAGAATCTCGTGCAGTTCTCAACTGAATCCTGCTACTCTTTTTTGTGTTTGTCTACACAGATGTACTTCTATCCTTAGGATTTGTTTCTAGCCATACTGAAAACATGATTTAGAACTGTAGTTTTCTAATCTACCTTTCTTGTGAGAAACCAATGAGATCTCAGCTTTCGCTGGTAGCCCTTTTCAAAACTCCGCTGATTCCCCTCCCCCCCCCCCCCCCCCCCCCCACCCACCACCACCAGACTAAGTATTTGGACATCCTCAATAATCCGCCTCTGTGGAGGAGTCAGCAGAACGTTCGTCTGGGGCTGTGTGTGTTGGGGGTTCGGTTCCTGTTCTTGGCAATTCATCATCTCATTTTTATTTATGTTTCGGACTCAGACTCGACGAAGTCGCTAGTTGCATATAATGATCGCCCAGCACTACTACCACACCCGAAATCGACGTGAAATAAACAAACAATAGTAAGCATCGTAGTACATACCCAATAATGACATTATCACCTTAGAATATGGGAAAAAGACGCCCCGACTGTACACTTGAATTCCCAGCAAAAGTTATTATATGACGTCATTACTACCGCTCACTCTCCCAGCAAATTTTTTGTGGCGCTTGCGCTTGCTTGAATCTCTGCTACAACCCCAGCTATCACTCTCTATAACAACGTTCTGACGTCATCGCGGAGGCGCCACTAAGCGGACCACCCGAGAACTATCGATCAAGTTGAATGTTTGGCGATTCATACGTGCCTTACTGTAAAGTGAGACCATCAGACAGTGAGTTGTAAAATGGCATTTCTCGGTATATAGTAATAAAAAGACATAGTGAGTGTGGCCGAATTCCATCTGTTCCTCGATATTTTGGTCAGAAATACTCACCTCAGTCTTCGACTTCGGTGAGTATTTCTGACCAAAATATCTCTGAACAGATTCCATTCGGCCACACTAACCATGTCTTTCTATATTTCTGGGGTCCCACCACTGATCCATTTCTCATAAACCTCGTTTTTATTGGCCGACTAAAACAGCAGAGACCTTTTTAAGGTACCCTAAAAATCTGTCGGTGGTGCCACCGACTGTATGTCGGTATAGATTTGTCAGGGAGGATGCATTATACTGTTCCTACTGTATATTCGAGGTACGTGTACACAAATTTCTTGTGAGAAAATCCGTCGTTGGTGTCTTTGTTACAAAATCTAGACCGAATCTGTGGGTATGGTCTGCAGGTCTCGTTTCCATGCCAAATCAATCTATCGTTGGTTCCCGACTGTAAATAGTCAGCAAATTGAAAAGAATTTATAAGCCATTTTCCACTAGCCGACGAAAATGGCACCAATTAATTCAGAGCCTTCTCAAGTCTGTCGGCGGTGCCACTGACCGTTCGTCAAATAAACCGTTCGTCAAGTAAACCGTGAGGGTGCGGTGTATACCTTTTTCCTCCTGCATTTCAGGTATCCAGAACGATTTAATGTTCATCCTGAAACATTGACCCTCCCCTATGAAATTAAAGCCTTTTGATTCTGTCAGCCGTTGACCAAGTCAGTCAGTGGTAGCCCTATCATATGATCTGTGCACAATTAATTGGTGAACTTTCAAATTCCAGGCCGCTACCATTCACCGATATTGTGTCAGTGTACAAAAATAATCAATCGATGTTTCTCAACTACACCTCGGTGCCGAATAATCGGGAAATGGCCTATAGGAAGGGAAGAGAAACAGTTATGGTTTATGTCGGTCAATGGAAGCCCTACTACATGCTAGAATTCCTGCTCTCTCTTCCCGCCCTAGCCGCTCTGAGATACATCCACCCCCCACCCCCACCCCCCACCCCCCCACACACACACCTAAACCTAATCACACACACACACACACACACACACACACACACACACACACACACACACACACACACACACACACACATACACATACACATACCTACACCTACACAAACACACACACACACAAACACAAACACACACACGCATAACATAACAATATCCCTGCCGGCCGCTGGTTCCCTTGTCGTTCACACGGGGGCGCCACGATCTGCTCGTATGGTGGCGCTAAGTGTTGTGACGCCTGCGCCGTGAGTGCCTCATTTCCGGCCTGTGGGGGCGGCGTCTAGGTTCCCATGTCTCAGCTGTTATTGTGAGTGGAAGGTCGATGTGTTATCAGGTCCTTGCTAAACCTAGACACCTACAGAGTCGTATTCATTCTCAGCCAGGTATAGTAGGCCAGGCGGCCGCCAACCACGCGTAGTAATACACGGGTGCTAGCGGCTGCATTATAACGTCAACCACGAGTGGATTATAGAGCTGTCTGTTTGAAAAAAAAGGTGTATTTATCATTCGTCTTCAAGAAAAGACTAAAGACAGGATTTACCATGTTACAGGGTCTATCAATAGCGACTACATCTTTGCTTTGCATAAAGGGACAATAAATCTGTTAAGAAATCAATGGCCGTAATCGATGGACTTCAAATCAATGGTTATGGGTTCTGACAGCTTAGTGGTCTCCTGTGGCCGTATACATGTTCAATGGGGACTTCATAATAGATGGATTGCAAAATGTAACACCCCATTGTTCATTATTGAATATTTTTCTCGGTTCCAACGGACTAAAATTAGCCCATGGTAGGAAACAAATTTTGTTCATTATGTTGTTATGTGCTGTTAGATTTAGATGGATTCTGTAAATGGTGGAGGTTAATGAAGGTAATAGAATGGTATTTATTTACAAAAGGCATAATTGGAAGATATGGACGTGTGTGAAAACACCTTTTCCACGGATAGATGCTTAATACTTTATAGGTTCGAGGTTCATTCTCCAATCCTTTTAGTGCATATTTTAGATGCACTTAACAACTGTCATCCAGCTTTGAGACAAACATATTCAGAGACGATTGTAGTAAAGTGCATTTCCATATTGGTGTAGGGGCGCAGGTATAGAGCTGTTGTTTGTTCCTTTTACACTAGAGGATGTGGCGTGCCAGTCCCTGTTGTATGGTGATTTGGGTAGGCCCGTTCGTAGAGGTGCCACGGGTTCACCCTGATCACGTAACACCACTTGTATAAAAACCCAGGTCTGCAGTAGGTAGACAGGTCACTTGTTGCATTCCTTCTGTAAAGAAGAGACTACGTGCACCTAACATAAGAAGAACCCTAGAAAATTTTCGTAAAAGGATATAAAATATCCGATGTGACCTTTTCCTCAAAAGAATTTGGAGGGATATCTTAATTACATTTATTAATATATTAAGGTTTGCAATCTACATAAATAATAGTAGATTTTACTTAAAAATTCAGAGCAAACTAGAAAAGACCACAATGCTAATGACAAGGTTGCTGGAAATCTTATAATCTAAGTTCACCCCTCACTTACGGACAAATTATCTACAGGTACTGCTTTTTACTCAATGAACGTTTTTGCTATAAGAACATATTTTGCTATAGTTTGTTATAGGGAATGGAAGTGTGAGTTAATTACGGTGATTTCCCATGTCGTTCACAGCACGCTGTACCTGGAGGGCGAGCCGTTCGTTCAGTGTCCGCGACGAGCGCTCATCAGGCAGTGTGCGCGCGCATCTACAATGGGCTACAAGCTCAAGGCTGGAATAGAACGTGAGTAGCTCAGGTAGTCCACATTCTGATTTCAGCTTAATTCATGCTAATGTCTGTAGCTCAGAGTGGAATTAAAAGTTTGTCTTTAGTATATATCTTCTCAAACAATTGATGTGTTTATTGACACATATTCACCCAGGTAGGGACATTAAATATTGTAAAGGGCTGGCCTCTACTGTGCACATTCAAGGGTGCATGCTGGTATATCTCGGTATTAGGCTTTTTAAATTTGATTTTGACTATGGTTTAGATTCTGTTTTATGACAAATGTAGATGTGAATTCATAACCAGGGGATTCTTGTCCATTAAATACGCTCAGAAAAGACTTCGAGAGAAAGCTAAATATACTAAATAATAAAAAGAACATAGCTGATTTATTGGTTCGAATGGAAGTCAGCCAAGTGTAGGTTACGGTTAAGCCTACTTTATTTCATGAACTAAATGGAATCCATATTGTACATTAAACCAAACACACTACAATAATCAATAAAGAAACCTGTGTGAAAAAGTGTTGCCTTCAGCAGAACGACCTTTTCGTATACTACTCACATGAGAAAAATCTATTCCTCAAGGCCTGAGGTTGCCTTCTCCCTAGCCTCTTGGTATTATTAGATCCGCTTTTGGTTAAATGACTATTTCAACTTTAGATTGTGTGCTCCTGTCTAAAGTAATATGCCTTGTATATTTACAAGTGAAAATAATTTACAATGCTGGTTGCGATATAAAGCAATTTCCAATGAAAAAATTCTGACACAATTTATTTCAATTCAATTGGAAATTTATTCATTTCACTTAGCTTACATACTGCCTATGGGCAATATGACCCTGAAAGGGTTAAGGAACCAGTTTCCCGGATCTGATAATCGTCGATTTTCAAAAAGCATCAGTTGGTGCCATTGTAAATTGTGCGATATATCTATGAAAACCAAATGAGTGTGGCTTCTTTCAGCTGAGTTCACATTGTTAAATAAGGACGGGACGTCGTTCGGCGACCCTCTTGATGCACGTCAAGCCATGTCTCTACAGGAACCACTCGCCACCTACCGCCAGCTACCCTTACTAACCCGTATCCATGAGGTGATGGACTCTCTAGGATGGGGGCCCTACGAGGTGCGTACTGTAAAAGACTCCAGTGGTAGTGATTAGGGTTGACCAAAACGCCGTCAGTTTGATCACTTAATAATTTTAGGGGTGAAGCTGAATAGATTTACAACGCCTCAAAAGAATGGAATATTTCTCTAGCCTAACAACTCGGATCAGTTTCAGATCTTATTCCAGCCCTGAGTTGTAATATTAGGAAACATCCTTACTGTAGGGGAAATGTTAATTAATTAATTATATTAATTGGTCAGTTATAGTTTTAAACCAAATATCATGAGTGATGTGAATAAAATAAGGGTTTCAAGACCACAATGGCTTAACCAATAACATTGCTTGATACGGATTGCAGGGCGTTACTTGTACAGAGCTTACAGATCCACAGTAACAGCGGGCCATAAGTCTTTAATGTTGGCATGAACGTCGGCTAGGCTGTGAGTCGCAACTTCATGAGTAGTTAAATTAATGGGTTTTTTAATATCTAAAGGTGTATACATAATGATATGCAAACATTATAAATGTAGCCGAAACCTTTATTGTTCGAGGTCATTCTTGGTTTTCATACGGCTTTTAGCTTACAGCATCAGGCTGTATAGAAAGCAAGAATAACCACGAAAAATTAAAGTTTTGCCTAATGTAAGGAAATTTCTCAATATCACAACTCAGGCTTGAGAAATATTCCATTCGTTTGAGGCTACAAGGTTTATTTGGTTTCACCTCCTGAAAATACTATGTGATCAACATTAAGGATGTTCCCTAATGATAGTATGTTGTCCGTAGGTAGAAATGTTCTGTATACCATTAACGTTGTTGAAGTGAATTCGATCCTTGGCTAGGATAAATGGGCTGTCAGACAAGTTTGGGTCTCCTTGGGGAGGAGGGTTTCTAAGAACAGCTGGAGATAATTTCACGTTCAATAATTATAGATAAATCCATTTAATTATTTCTCACTCTCACTCTGCCAATTTTTAATTGTGACCATGATAAACATATTTCTTCCAGTTTAATTACTAGATAAGGTTGCTCTATGTTAATTTGAGTCACATGTGAGACCTCTGGAGGTGTCCTCTGCGAAGACTCTTTTCTGTACATAGACGAGGATATGGACAATGTGGGTCAACTTTATTCAACACATTTGGACAATCTGGCTTGGATCAACCTATATCTTTGCAGGATTAGTACAGAAAAACGATTAAGACATTGTGCTCATGCTATAAAACGAGATGGTAAGGCGGGGTGTCTGCTTATGCGGGGTTTCCAGATTTTTACTGGCTATACATTTAATGCATCCCTGACACCAGGAGCCTTAATTTGATACTAAATACACATACCGTTTATAATTTCTATCAAGATTCATCTATTTAAAAAAAAAAAAAAAAAAAAAAATCTTCTAAAATCATTTTTTCTGATGCGCGCGGTGATGAGAAACAAGTTGTTTTTTTGAGTGGCCTAAATTGATGTTTTTATTGAATGAGGTGCTATGAATAACATCAATCCTCGTCGAATTTTGTTACATGTACAAATATGGTGGCTTGTTCTACATTCATTATATATACCCAAATCTAAAACCCTACAAAATGTTGGCACAGAAATCATGTTCAAGTGAAAGTCTACAAACTGCCTATGTTTCAAGGTGTTCAGTGTACAGCACAGAATGTATACTGGATAGGGAGCAGCAGTGTGTAATTATCCAATGATCTGCATGGGTATACACTAATTTGAATGGCGTGAGTGAGCGATGCAGTGTATGTGTGTATCTTACTGCGCAGCTGGACCACGAGGCTGCCTGCTGTCAGTATGAGGTGAACTTCGGCTACACTGAGTGCCTGCGCACCGCCGACCGCCAGTCCTTCCTCAAGTTCATGATCAAACAGCTGGCGGAGAACGAGGGTTACACGGCCACCTTCATGCCCGTCCCCACCGACCAGCTCATCTGTGGTGAGTATAATCATCCTTTAGTTTGAGTTAAATAAGTGATATAGTGATATAGCAATGACCGACCCCGCCACATACATGACGGTATTCACAAGTAGAGACTTAGGATCTGAGACGGGTGTACTTCACTCTTTACTCCTAGTCTCAAATATCCTATGGTATATAATTCTCATGGCAAAGTGATTTTACCAATTGAAGGAACAAACTTATCCTTCCAAAAACCTAATTTTCCATATACTACTCAGACAAGATGTTTGTTATTTTTTCGACCATCTCAGCGGGATACTGGATAGGGGGTGGTGGAAGTTAATCCAGAGCAAAACGGTTTAAACTTGACGATGATTTTCACCCCTCCAATTGTGTAACGATACAGGGACACCCCCATCTCCCCCTAGTCATTGGTCAACTTTGCCGCTGGGGGCACTAACTGGTGGGGAACTACATCTGACCACATATCTGTGCATAGCATCCCCCCCAAAATGCCTCACCGAGTGAGTGATCATGTTGATTATGGGCCAATATTGGTACGCACCACGGGGGTATTTCCGATGTTGTTGCCAAGAGAATTTATCGACAAGCTGATAAACTTGATGGAACCGATTTGGGAACATTGGCCGACAATTTGTCGGCAATAAAGAACATCTCTGTGGGAGGCATTTATTAATATCAGGCGCACCAAGCGCAGGGATGCCACATGTCCCGACTAGGGCCCACTCCGTTAGAATGCCTCGCCTGAGATGAAGTTCCATTCCTTTCTTGCCGACAAAGGAACATCAATGTTCCGAATTCATTTGATGGGAATAGGACTTGAGTGAATAAGGTGTCGTTTCTCATATATTTTATTATATTGAGAACACGTAGTGACTGAGTCTGTAGGGATGCCGTTCTCTGTCTTTTGTACCATGGATATTTATTATGGTACAAAAGACCTTGAAAGGCCATCACTACAGACTCCTAATAATCCTCACCCCCTTGATACTTTACCATAATCCTTACTTCTCCTAATACTGCATCAAAACCCTACCTCTCCTTTGATACTGCATCATAACCCTCTGCTAATGCCCCACATAATCCTTGCTCCTCTTCACCCTCCACAGCGAACGGGCTTCACATCAACGTCTCGATGTGGGACGTGAACAGAGACGAGAACCTCTTCTGTGACGCCACAGATCCCGAACTGGGGATTTCTCCGCTTTGCCGGAACTTCGTTGGGGGTTTGCTACGTCATGCGCAGCCCATGTGCGCAATGATGTGCCCCACAGTCAACAGCTACAAGAGGTACTTATAATCAACACCATGAGAATTCTATCCTATCTTATGACCCAGAGGCTTATTTTATCAACCTTTAATAGTGTAATTTGATAGAGTACCCGTACATCTATGGCATTGTAATTGGTAGATGTTATTTGTATACATATGCAACCTGTTAACGTATATACTGGAATCTCATGGTCAGGTTGCTCAAGTGTCCACGGCTGGCACCTTCTAATTTATATGATAATTACATGTAGGCCTAATTATATCTGAATTGATTGGGTAATGCAACGGGTTCTCAATAATGTGTTCATGTTTGAGCAGGTCTAATCAGTCATCTACACCAACCATGTTTTCTGATAATATATATATCACCATTATTATATACCTGTGCAAAAACAATCTACACATACTGCCCTCTCCTACCCATGTCGTATTTATATCCGTACGGCACAGTGTGCCGTACGGGGTATGTGATCACGTGACTAGATAAAATATCGCCATTTTTAGGTACATAATAATACGAAAACGGGCTGACTATCTTCGTACGTCAAAATACTTGGTAAAATTATTGATAACATACATCCCTCTGCCTACGGCATCGGGATGTATGTGATCAATAATTTCACCGCGTATTTTTGACGTACGGAGATAGTAAGCCAGTTTCCGTATATTATTACTTCCATGTGCCGTGGTATGCTTTCAGACTCAATGCCAGGTACTTCTGTCACATGGTATGCCTTTAGGGTAAATGCTACGTACTTCCATGTGATAATGTGTGTTTTCAGATTAAATGCTGCATACTTCCATGTGGTGTGGTGTGTTTCAAGATTAAATGTTTGGACTTCCATGCGGCGTGGTGTGTTTTCAGGTTAAATGCTGCATACTTCCATGTGACATGGTGTGTTTTCAGATTAAATGCTTGACACTTCCATGTAGTGTGTTTTCAGGGCATATTCCGCTTACTTCCATGTGACATCTTTTTCAGAATAAAGGCTTGGCACTTCCATGTCACTTTGTGTGTTTTCAGATTAAATGCCGGGTCCTGGTGTCCAAACACAGTCACGTGGGGAGGTAATAACAGAACAGTACTACTCAGAGTATCCGCCAACAACAGGTAAACAATCCATACAAAGTATAGGCACACCGTACACCTTAACCCTTTAAGGACAAAAGATGCCTTGAGGCATCAATGGTTCCAAGGCAAATGGCGCCTCGATTCGTCAATTCTCTAAAATTCATGAACTTCGTTTTAGCATAGAAATAATGGATGTGTAGACATGAGATTTTCACACGGTAAAGGTACACCATCGTATTTAGTATTTCTAAGCAAAGCTAAAATGATATCAGGGATATCGCACTTCATCACGAGATTAAGCAGTGAAATAACCGGATCGTACAAGAATATATGCCAGCAGCCGGTCCCTTGAGGGTAAATATTGACGCTAGGCCACGCTCTTCTGCTTACCGCTCCACCACAAGCGACCATCCCTAAAGGGTTAAGATGTTTAATTCATGTCATTTTCCTAGAGGTTGAATAGTATAAACTCAAAGGGTTGTCGATTGGCTAGAACTTAACAAGTGTTGGACACTGAGTTAGTTGTTTAGTTAGTTATCGTGTAGATTTTGATAAGGTTAAGGGAGCGGCCAGGTCGATCATGGTGTAATAATATAGGTATAGGGGACTGTGGATAAACCTTTCTATTTGTATCTATTATACTACTGCAGTGTCTATGCGGACGTAGACATTACATTGGTGCGCTGTCTATGCCAGATGCCCAATACTGTCATAACGCTTGTGTATATACACGCCAAATATGATCTACACTTTCTACGCCGGCGTCCAATATGGGCATACATGTATGAAAACATAAGGAAATACAGTATATACGAGCATCTATGCCATTGTGGAAATATCAATAAACCCACTTCCTATATACCTATGGCTGTACACTCTATGCTTACACCACGTTCTGGGGGGTGGAGTAACTTATGGATACTACCCAAGGTTGCCGTATACTACCCAAGGTTGCCGTATACTACCCAAGGTTGACATTTAGACCAATCAGATTGTCTCTTACAAAATTCATATGAAAAGCGCAGTGGGGAGTAAACATAAAGTGTCAAGTTACTCGATAAGGTTGGATCTAGCTTCAGGTTTGATGGTGGATGAGCAAATAACGCTAATTATCGTTATTAAACCACATTTGAAGGTATATAGGAATAGGGAAACCAAGTACCAGTGAAAGGAAGTCAAAATTACTCGGTAAGGCTTGGAAAAATTACTGCCCGTGGCCAAGGCCTTGGGCCGTAATTTTTCCAAGCCTTACCTCGTAACTTTGACTTCCTTTCACCGGAACATAGTTTCCCTCTAATGTTCATCATGTGGAAGAAATGTGAATTATGGTTGAAAACTATGTTTACCTCTCCGTCTGACCTATAAATGCTTTTACAGGGTTGAACACAGACTGGCAGATGGCGCCACTAACCCGTATCTGTCCCTGGCATCTATCTTGGCTGCTGGTTTGGACGGTATAGAGAATGATATAGGTAAGTACCTGCCATTCTGACCTAGGTAGTTGGTATTGTAGTTATTTGATGGGTCTAGGCATTTGTAAGTAATTCATAAGGTTATGTTATCCTTTGTAGATTGGCAAGTGTATCTCAAAGAGGTTTATCACATACATATATCTTTCATTGGGACAGATTGGTAAAATTGGAGGTTCTAACATTTTGCTCTTAGTGGAGTACCGATAGTTATCATCGAATTGTACTAATGATATAATAATGATTATCGTAGAGCACACCACGTCAAGCAACCTTCTGCTCCAAGGATTTGATGCGTAGTAATATCCGAGCGCATGCCAGGGTATTGCGCAGAGTCAATTCCGATGAGCATTCACCCGCTTTTATATGAAACCAGTCTATATTGTATTTATAAATCATCCATCGTTTCCTGGCAAGTGGGGTACCGATATCAGTTCATTTTAGGTACGCGCTATTTGTTCATACGCACTATTTTTCCGTATACGCCGTGTTTTGCAGTCCGGGGTATAAAACATATATCTGCATGCTCTGGGTATGTAGATACACGCTGCACATGTGTTTTCTATGAACATTATATTAGATGGATAATAATATCAAGAGACGTCACGAGTCTGAGTCTGAGTTTATTTATGCCACGCATTTTGTTGGGTGCATAATTTCACGAGTCGAAGACGAGTGACATTACGGAGCCAACAAAATGAGTGACATAAGTAAGCTCAAACTCAAACGAGTGGCGTCTAGATTTGATCCTACCCTGTTCCTATATTTTTTCAGTCTCAGAAAGAAGTGGCATAAACAACACTTTATGTCACACCTGTGACATAAACAAATCCCATGTTAAGCCTATGGCGTTTTTTTTATTAAGGGTAGGATAATAAAGGATACATCGTGCTTGCAGATCCCGGCCCGGCCTATACAGAGGAGGTAAACCGATTGGCAGGCGCCAACCCTGCCGACTTCAGCTGGATGCCGGAGAACCTCTTCGACGCTTTGCAAACACTCAAGGCCAGTGACTTCCTGAAGGATGCATTGGGACCTGAACTTATCAACGCTTTCATCAAACTAAAGAAGTTAGAATGGACCGATTATTCGAAATTTTTGACTAGCTGGGAAAAGAAATGGTACCTCAACTGCTAAGTCATTCCCATTAGGTCCTCTAATCACTACTACTATGAGATGTTTTTATAATCGATATCCGACAACACTTGCACTAATGTGCATTTACATAAAGAGATACTCAGCATCGGGCACTAAATTATCGTGTTAGTCTTTTGGAGGTAATGTAGGCATTGGAATACTGCATGATGTAATAATACTCCTCTTGTTATATATATATATACGGATAAATGGACATTTGTGTAGATGTCTAAGATTGTTACTGTTGATACGTTGCCAAATCAGGTTTCAGATTACTGTGACTATTCCTATAATCAATGTTGCAGTCTTTAGATACTATAGCTAGGCTTCCATTGACCCCAAAAAAATCTCCAAAATTATGGTTCCTGTTTATGGACATTTCGTTAGTGGCGCTGGGAGCCCCCAAAAGCTGGTGCACTTCTGATAATCGGGAATCTCTGGAGCCGGGTCCCATTTCCTCAGCCACATGGTCAACCATGTTTGATATCTTTAATACTCGATTCGATCAGAATGTCTATGTGCATAGCTTCTACAGACTGATATCAGAAGTCCCATTTTTTATAAACTATTGGTGGTTACCGAGAGATATATTGGGGGTAATGGTTTTGCCAATGGAAACCTGGCTGTAGTAGTTGTTTCTCACACCATGGTCATGTATTGTGTGGTTTCCAACTGCCGACAATAACTCACCTACAATCTTCATGCTGTACAAAAGTCGGCCGGTGGCTCTTGTGAAAGGTCAGTGGAACATAATGGGCGACCGACTTTTGGTAGTAAGATGCAGATCACCAATTCCAATCAGTCAGCAGCGCGACATGCCATAATCGGCAGGTGGAAACGCCACATATAAGATAGTCGTTACAATACAAGTCAATGCAATGGTGCGGTTTAAGTGGATATAGACTGTAGGGTACAACCAGCTGTGCATTTTGATGTTGTCAACAGCCCTATTGTTAGCCATACTAACGAAAATGTATTTTGATAATAGATGCCATACATCCTGTTGAGACAAACGAACAAATTAGATAAAGTCTATCCCGAATTTGGAAATGTAACTAGAAGAATCATGAGTACATGCATCGTTATTGGTGATCGTAGCTTAAGTGGAGTTCACACAGTGAGATTCATGTACCTCACAGGGAGATTGCCTAAGATAAATTCTGCTGGGATTCTGTACTGGAACACAATCTCTTTGTCTGAATTGTAGGGTTCCATTTCCTGAGGCAAGCCTTTACCCCTGCAATTTTCAGCAACAATTACCCATAACAAGGTACAAAATGAATTTTTTATTTTAAACACGTTTAAAATTAAGAGAGACCATTTTGTGAGACGAATGGACGTCGACGACTAAGTCCCTAATCTAGCCAATAAGAGGCCAGCAAGCAGGGTCACATGTTCTTCATACCATTCACCTCAAGAGTACTTGAGTCCCAGGGGGAGTGTTCACTGTGACTTTGTCTGAGACCATGTATCAGGTGTCCCCTTCCATGTGAACAAAATTCGCCATTTTTCCTTTGGACTGATAAAAGCAACTAGCGATTAGAATTGTGTACCTTAGGAAGATTGTCTGAGACTCGGGGAAAGGTACGTACGTCCAGGTAGATTAGACTCTACGTGTGAATCCCACTTAACAAATCTGTCAAGACGCATTGGTATAGACCATTGTTTACCTGAACAGGACTTTGAACATAGACCCTGAGTGAGGTTGCGTGTTGTACAGCTATTGGGTAGACGGGGATGCCAGTTTGTGGGATTTTGCGTACATGAGGGAGTTAAATTTGAGTCTAAAAACGGTATGGAAATTTCAAGAAATCGATACTTTTTGGAACATTATAGACTCCATGTTACCTAAATTCTCCATGTTAGACAAACTGATTCTGCATCATTCTAAAATTCCGAATCCAGATGGCAATCTATGGAGGATCTGCTAGGAGAGTGAGAGTCCTGGTATTAGGCATGGGATTCCCCTACACCATATGCGTTATAGGTGATAATAGACTGAATTCCTTCCTTACCCCAACTGGCATCCCTGGGTAGAGACTTTTGATGAAAACAAGGCATATAGAGTGTATAGTAGGGGCGACGTTTTCAATTGTCTTTGTAAGGACATGGTTTTCCGATTACTACAGCATTAAGACCAAAATGAGGCCGCAAGTTCCTGTTCTGTAGAATGATGTACAGCCTCACAGAGGATACGAAGGATCGACTTGATTATGGAGGAGAGGATATACTTGTATCAATCAGGCAAATAAAGATTATGATATGACATTATCAAATTCCTGAATTGTGCTTACAAAATCAATCATGGTTTATAAGATGGAGGGTTGGGTTAGAAATACACACTTGGAATACACCTAAGCACCACTTCACGTGACACACTTTGGGAGCCCCCCGCCAGAAGGCACCTCTGAGCATAGATCCTGTGTTTTACTTCCGGTGGCCGTGTGTATCTCTGCATTGACCTGCCTGTTTAGGACAAATTCTGGTCTATATATATACCAAGTTTTCAATTATCTTAAATTCTGGACACTTTGAGGAGAATTTTGTGTTTTACTTGTAAGTAGAAATGCACATAGAGTAACTACTATACACTCATTCCTGTTATTTGTGATGTCAAAACAGACATAGTCTTAGGGATTACTTTCATCAGTGGAAAGCTGTTTGTCAACATGTCACATGTGCCCACTCAATGGGGCAGTCTAATCAAATGAGGATTCACATTATAAAGTGGTATGAAAATGTGGTGGTGGACGTGCAATCAGCTGAAGCGACTGCTGGTATCAAAAGTGGTATGAAGCTGAACAAGAGGCAGCTGTCTTAGAATCTCATTTAGTAACTCCTATATTTCTCACTACACTCGAGTCGAAATCCGGAAGTCCAATGCGTCTGATTTTGCTGCGCATACGCGAAAATATGGTAACTAACTCTTCACCCTAATGGGCCGATGTTTGGCTGCTATTCGATAAGCGTATGTATAACAGAAGATACGCTTGGAGAGTGGCCGGCAGCTCACAGGCCTTTGACACTGGATAACGGCAAGATCCGTATGTACCGGGCAAGGTGGCAGAGCCCGCCAAGACAACAAAACGAGGCCATACAAAATGGCCAATTCAAGGTATATATAGTGATGCAAAAACAAGCTGACTGTGTTCGTACATGCTAAATACTTGGTTAAATTGATCGTCAATTTTACCAAGTATTTACCACGTACGGCCACAGTAACCCTGGGGCCCGTTTAATAATCTAGGATCATACATAAATACCTTTTTATATACCTCGTACAAAGGTTGACGTTTCATAATATTTAAGTCTGATCGCTAAGACAGTATTAGCTGCCCATAAGGTCGTTCATAAGTCTTGAATATAGTTTACCCTCATCATCCCTGGGTATCTATGACATACAGAAAAAACTATCCCAGATTATTAAACGGGCCCCTGTTTCCGTATATTACTATATACCCACGTCGTATATACTGTAAATACGCACCGTTTCGGCATATGACGTAAAAATACTGAAGGGACCAGTGGTCCGTACACTAAAATACGGACCACCTAGCCATTTATATTTATCAAGATATTGGTTGTTAAGCCAAATGAAATTGATATTTTTTTTTAATTTCGGGTATATAATAAATATATAACGTCCAACCATGCTTGTACAAGTCACAGAACTCGATTATAATTTACGGTTTGTACGGAACTCGCCATAAATGCCTCGGTCCGTACGAACCGTAAATTACCATCTCGTTCTGTGAATTGCACAGCATGGTCACGACGTTCTATATAAGTATTTCGCATAACAACTAGCGAACATCAGCGAATACTTTAAGATAAAACATCACCAGCTCCTTCTCGTTCGCTTTAAATATGAATGTATATTTTCTCAATTAATTGAATTGTGTCAGTGATGGCCCCTGAAAAAAGAGACGTCAGAACCAGTCACTACTGTTGCTCAAGACGTTTTGGGTTGTTATACCATGGGGTGGGGGGGATCCTTGAAGTGTTTGTGGTTGTAGGTACAAACATGTATTTGGAGGTTCATCCCTTTCTTTTTACTCATTTTTCTCTTTTTGTAAACGTGATGCCACCAGTTCTACCACAGGTTAGTTCTTCTGATACATCAAGGACACAACTAAGTACAACAACTAAACAAGGGTGATCGGAGTATGGTGGGTGATGAGATAAGATGAGATGAGGTAGATTAGCATTCACAAGCTAGGTTCTCCACTCGTTGGTAGAGTACTATGGTTTCTCAATGACCGTGAAATCTTTTGTAGACACAATGTGCTGAGTTGTCTCACTCAGTTTAGTCTATAAGCAATGTTTTATATAATGAGGTAATCGTTGTTAGTGAGTTTCTTTGATCCTGGGGGCTGTTTCACTAGGAGCTACAAGTCTCGCTGTTTGTAACAGTGGCAGCAAAGCGGCACCAACAGTGGTAGTGACCGTTTCACTAGTAAAGTGGGTCTCGCTGTTAGTGCCACTGTGGAGCTGCTGCAAGTGAGAGGGTCTACCCTCTCGTTTGTTACGTGTATAGAGTACTCTCACCCACTTCCCGTGAGAGTTAAGCGATGAAATTTATACACGAGTAAGGTATGCATATAACCCATAATCGTACCAAATATGAAGAAAATCGGCTAGACCGTTTCTAAGATATCGGCGTTTGAACTTTGTCATATAAAATACTGCTCTGGTGGCCAGTGTCTCCGGGGGAGACAGAAAGAACAGCCGAAACCCCGCCGCACTAAGGAGGGAGTAAAAAAGAATAGCAACCAACGCAAGCACAGGGAGGGAGTGAAAAATTCAAACGCCGATAACTTCGGAACGGCGCGGCCGATTTTCTTCATATTTGGTACGATTATAGGTTAAATATATATACCTTACTCGTGTAAAAATGTCATTGCTTAATTCCCATGGGAAGAGGTGAAATTCCATGTGATCCCGGCCCGTCAACAAATAAATTTGAACGTCAAGTGCGTGTGCATAGCGAGACCTGTGCCAACAGTGAGAGTTGGTCTCACCTCAACAGCGAGACCACTGATGAAACGCGAATTTGGGGTTGACACTGCTGGTGCCACTGTTGGGGCCACTGTTGCGGTCTCACCTCTCACTTTCACTCCACTACTAGTGAAACAGCTCCCTGGATAGTTAGAACTTTATCTTCCCGTCACTTCTGGTTCTGCGTACTCAAGTATCTACTCCGGGTACTGCCGAGGTGGCTGCGTGGAGTTCTTGGACTTCTCTGTAGCGCATCATTTCTCCGTTGCCTAAGTCATTTGCAAAAATCTTTTTTTCAAATTCTGTATTGGCCAGGTACGTCTTTAGCTCATACATTTTGCCTTCTGCTGACATGTTATTAGTTTCAGTTTAATTGGTCTTGGTGGAATTCTCATGTTGTTAGGATCAGCGGGCAGTCTTCCTAGTCTGTGTGCACCATTAGGACTTGAGTAGGTGAATGACAATTGTAGTGTTTCAAACTAGGTTTTCATTGGTAGGTGCATCTTGTCGTTCTGTACTTCGGGGTGACTTTCGAAGAGTATGTGTAGTGCTTTACCTTCCCTTTCTCTAGGTGCTTTATCTTGCTTTTACAATGAGCTCTGTTTCTAGTGTATGTATTCAGGCGTCTAGCCCTCCTACTTCTTTGGTGACATTGTCATTGCTCGATATCAGTCGGTCTAGTTTTTGGTACATCTTGGTTTTCATCTGATCTAAGGTTTGGAATGATGTTTTGATTAAGAGGACTGTTTCACAGAGTGAGTGATCGATAGGTTTACTGGCTTTACGTAGCTTTTATATCCCAATCAGCTTGACAAAGGTGTACTTTTTCTTCTTGGTGGTCATTCTGAAGAAGGCCCTGTATGGCCAGG
Organism: Alentia gelatinosa; assembly: GCA_950022655.1. Classification (NCBI taxonomy): domain Eukaryota; kingdom Metazoa; phylum Annelida; class Polychaeta; order Phyllodocida; family Polynoidae; genus Alentia; species Alentia gelatinosa. The sequence continues at coordinate 18,386,877 of OX465592.1, forward strand.
TGCACATGATGCATGTGAGGAACCTGTAGAAATTCAAGGATAAGAAGGCAGTGCCACACCCCTCGTTCATGTACATTGTAGAATGTTCCTTCATCTCTGGTATGATCCACGTCTGAAATAAAAATAAAAAGTAACTCTTTCAGTTTATGTACAGGTACATATATATAATGGCCTACAGTAGCTGTAGGATGTTAGTTTCTCAAAAGAAGTCTTGTGCCAAGAACGCAGTTTCAGCATATGGTACTTTTAAAGATATCCTAACAATCACATTGTAAAGTTCTGGTCTCTACATCCCTTTATGATCAATTATATTGGGTTTATATGTGAAGAGATAACTCATCTAAATTGCATGTATTCATTAGTACCAAAAATGACTAGATTTAGGCAGTCACCATTAATTTGCAATATGATCCTAAAATACCAAGCACAAGTGGGTGTTGAGGTATTGCGGTCCAGAGTGATTGGTCATGGTCAGCTGGGCATGCCTCTAGCACCCTGAGACACTGGCACCCTGCTTCTCTCCTAATATCACAGTAAATATCACGCAGACAGTGATGGGATAGGTTTTTAACAGCACGCTGGAAGTCTATATGTGACCACTCTCACCTTTAGGCAATATATATATATATAGCGCGTGCAAACACAGGTAGCGTGATCGTCTCAGCAGAGTCGCCCCACTAGAGTTTTTTTTACACTAACCACATCAATATTAAAAATTGAAAATGAAAGAGGTGTTAAAATCAAGTCCATTAATATATTCAGTTTCCTCATTACAATTATATGTTCATCAAATTATTACACTACTAAACTGTCAGTCAACATCTTCGCAGTGTTTTAATTTCTTATGTAAAACCCCTGATACCATGCTATACTTACTTCTTCAAAACTGTGATCCGCATCTCTATTTTTCACTCGAGCAATCATTGACGCTTTATGGCTGTTGTACTCTGCTTTTGTGGCGGCATCCATAAACCCAAACGTCTTCTCAAACTTGAACTGGTAAATGAAATAATACATGAGTTAGTCTTCTGTCTAATATACTGTATAGTCATGCTACTAAGTTCCCGGCGACCACAGTTCCACGGCAGCCCTAAACGTATTGCGCTGTGAGAATTCCGCTAGCCATGCTAGGTTTAACCCATTCAAGGCGACTTATGCCTTGAGGCATCATTTACAATATTTAGGATACTATTGTTTTATCAAGAAATAATGAATCAATAAATATGAAACTTGCAGGTGTTAGTGTTATGCCCATGGCAATTGCAGTGTAACATATGGTTCAGTTACTGGGTCCCATTCTACAGGGATGACAATGAGGTCTAGGGGGAGGAGAAATTGAAATTGTATCCAGATACCCTGAGGCATGCATACGGTGCATGTCTAAACAAAGATAAGTGTTCTGAGGGGGGGGGGGGGGAAAGACAGCAACACAGAAACTGAAAATTCTTTCCCACTTTAGATATTAGAACCTACTGCCATACAGACATTTTTAATGAAAAGGGGAATGTCTCATTAAAGGTAAATTTGACAATAGAAGTATTACAATTTTCATTTATAAATCTTACTAGCCCTAACCCTTTTCTTTAAGGGTCAGAGTTCTCACCTCTCTCTGAATAGTGAGAACAACACACCTAGTGGGTAAAGTGTGCAATTAGTTTAGTGATTTATTTAGTGATCATGGAAAAAGAGTAACTGATTGGGAGACCATTTTCGTGGTTGTCATTGCATTCCATAGACCCAATCATTGTTGGGTTGTGTTGATCACTGTTTACATGATCACTGATAGTGATCATTTTAAAAGGTTCACTGTAAACGTATATAAGTGTGCCAGTTATCAGCATTAGTTTTAGTATGGCTATCAGAACTGTACATAACAAGCCTGGCCCTGTCACCGTTTCTGGAGATCATCTGGAGAAAGTGCAGTGGTGTTTATCACGACAATCGTATATAAAACAGTGACCAGGGACCTGTTTCAGTAGTTGTGTGATATGTCTAGATGGCGTCTGTGACACCATACGGACAGATCACAAGATTTCAATCGATGAAACAACGAGTTTCACTCACCTCTCGTAGGAATTAAACAATGACACTTTAACATGAGTAGGGGATACATCTAATCTATAATCGTTCCGAATATGAAGCAGATTGGCCAATTCGCTCTTCTGATATTTGCAAGTCTTTTTCCGCTGTTGCTTGCACTGTTGGTGCCGATGCTGATGTCTGTCTAGGCCTAATGTCACGAGACTACTGAAACAGGTCCTAGGGGCTCACTGCACCTGAGACTGATCACTATGTTATGACTATTTGTCTATAGAATGCGATGACCTCAAAACGGTCGGTAACTGGTAACTATTATCACGACTATAAAAGACCGCCCAGGACCCTTTTTTTCACACAGGTTCTATGTAATATATGTATACATGTAGTAAGAAATCCCACTGAGTTGAACTCTCAGAGAAATGTATACTCACCCTATAAATAGCCCCTTGCTTAAACTCATCTAGGCTCCCCGTGGCATCTACACACTTTGAGAATGGGAACGCAATCACTTCCCGGTATGTTACACATCTGTCCTTATCAGAGGATCTACTGCGGTCCTCCTAAACGAAATATAAAACATAGAGACTGAACATTCCCTCCAATATATATAAACTGTAGTGCTTGGGAAATTGAAATAATGAATTGGATACAGGAAAGCGAAAAAGTGGTATTTTAGAAATAACTCATACAATAAACAGTGGTCGCCTTTAGCCCACCTTTCTATTGTAATGCCACCTTCGATGGATTCTCCACTGGGAAATTAAAAAAATTGTTTCATCACTATCAGAAATCAATTGGCGGTGGGTCTTCATAAGGGTTTTTCTTTTATAGATTTCATTTCTTGCTATATCTATTGAGATATTTATCGGTTCTCAAACAAGATCTTTTAGTATATTTCAGTAATTCATCATTGTGCACTCTCCTTATATGCTTAATGCAAATGACCAATAGTGACCAAGAGTTCACTGAATGATACTGTAATACGGAACGACAAGGATACCACACGTACAACAAAGAATCTTTTTGAACATGGGAAAACGTGCTCATATAATACATCACATAGAAGCTAGATTGGTCATAGGCTTCCAGCTTACTGCAAAAAACAAACCCCTCAGGTGTCTAGTATCCCAACCCGACCATATTCGCTGCCCCTCTACTGACTTGGTTCCTCAAAATAGAACTTTTTGCCGATATTCTTTTTAAGGACAAAGGATTCACTATGTCAATTCTGCCATTAAATAATAGACACTTGGTTATGGCTACTATAATCTTGTAATATCTGATGGGACAGACTTCACTATGCTACTTATATTGTTATATCGGATGGGACAGACAGACAAATATATACCCAGTAAGAAAGGTATGGGGTTGTGTGAAGGATCTGAGTCTATCTCAACCCAGTCACTCCATACGAGCAACCGCCCCCCCCCCTTCCCGATTTCCTCCTGCTAAATTTTCTCAATTCTGCCTCTACAGGTGTTTTCTGCTTTTTAGATTTCTTCCCCATAGTAGAAATCAATCGACACCGCGATTTATCCCCGTATAGCTGAAATAATTATGTCTCAGCGCAATTTAAATTGATATAGGTCCAGTGCTGAAGACATCTAAAGGCATGCGTCAATAGAACTATAGAAAAAAAGGGTCGCTTTAGTCTATAGAACTAAATCTGTATAAGCAAATGTGTTATACATTTATATATGAAACAGATACAACAAATGTGCACCAATCATTCTTATGATACAACGCCCCTACAAATTCTGTACATAAAAAGAGATTATACATGCTTTCATGATAAATAGAGTTTTTGTTATGTTACATTTACTTGATATAGAAAAGCCTCACCTGATTATTGTCTTGCGTGGCATGGTGGAAGGCCTCCGCTTTCCACACCACAGTTGGCACAGTACGGCGTACATGGTTGAAGTGATTGCGAAACTTGTTGAGGTGACTCACGTTCTGTAGATACGTATCAGTGTCTGAGACAAAGCCTTCAAACACGGCAATCAGGTAGCACAGCACCAGGAATACACTGGCACAGACCAATGTTGCGTTGCTGTACTTGAACCTGTCACTCTGATCTCTATGTTCTTTCTGTGTAGCTTGAGCCATCGATGTATCATGCTCCTGTTTCAAGGTCACCTTGAAAGCATGAAAATATCATCACTACTATTTTCATTTGTAGTTTATTTCAATTCTTAAACACTTCAAGCATAGCCTACATTGCGAAATATGTCCAGAGCGCATTCTCAAATCCTTTAAATGTTTGTTAAACTATTCGAGGCAGATGTTGCCTAAAGCGTTATTCAGTGAAGGCGTGATGATGTATAGAGGCATGCCTCAGCACAGACTGGACAATGATTCGAGGCATTATTTACAATGTCATCATCTATCAATAAACATGAAACCTGCAGAGATTATAAGTACTATGGTATCATATTTATCAGTTTTATGTTTCCCAAATAAAGAATAAAACTGTTAAATATGAAGCGTCGTTTTACATTATCAAGAATCAAATTTGGATTCATAAGAAAAGCAGCCCATCCTCTAGCATTGTGCCATCCTGACCAATGTGGCTCTGCCACACAGCCTATAAAGGGTTATACATTTAAAATATCCTGAAACAAAGTTCTTTTAGTTCGAAGGGTACTGATACGTGCTGGGCTAGGTTTGGCCAAGCCAGGCCAGTCATATCCTACAAGAGATTCATGACCAACAGCTGACGGTCAATAGAATAATTAGAGCAGTAAGGTTCGTAGAGCAAAAGGAATATCACTGACACTGATCTGACAGATTGGGTGAATATGGGAAATTGGCACATTGATATCTTATAGGCATTATAATCCATGAATTGGGAAGCAGGAACTAGAAGACAGATGAAGAATGAGCACTTACTTGCCAGACAAGTAGAACAATACAGACGACAACAGAAACATGGGCACCGATACTCCAGAAGGCCAAACAGCACCACTCCAAAAGTGATGGCTTCTCATGAGGCTGTAAAAATGGTTTCCTAAAAATCAGGGTTTGTAAAAATCTTTATCTGTTTATGAGATCAATGTCTATTTCTATTAACTAAGGATATCTCATGCTTTGATGCATCACCCAATACAAATTGGATGACTGCTTGGGGCATCACTAGGCCCAGGACACATGATGCCTTGAGGCATCATTCCTCTAATATTCACGTAAGAAGTTTTAACAAGGAAATGATTGAGTAATACATTAACTAAAAATATTTAAGATGGCATAAATCATATGATTAAAAGCTCAAATTATAAGTTATGATAACTAATTGTCCATTCACATGGGGGTAAATTGACCGCTGGTGCCCATCTCTATAAGGTTATATATAACATAGCAATTATTGTTAGCATTTCTATGATGTACATTGGGTAAAACATAATCGGTATCAGCACAGAGTTAATCTTTCCCTTGATGGATGAGTTTCTGTATAACCAACTGTTCACAACAGCTCGACATTTATCTAACAAGGTGCTAAAGTTGCAATTGATATGGTCCTGTATATTCATATTCCATGAGAAATACACGCCAATAACTTTGATTATGTTTGTTTCTTTAAACTCACATTTACTTACTACTTGCATCCAACTGGTCTATGTGTAAACTATAAAACAAACACTATATATCTGTCCTACTTACATCCAACTGGTATATGGGTTTCTCTTGCCCTGGAGCTATATGCATGCCTGGTACATCTTCCAGCTGCCCAAAGATACATTGTTGTGGAGCTTGTGTGTTGACAGGTACCCCTGGTTGGTCTACGATAATGACTGGAATCTCAGTGTGCATAACCGTCTCCGCAGGTGTGGTTGGGCACTCTGTGATGGCGCTATACTGTGGGTTACCTACCATAACAGGGTAGGCTTGGTTCATGAGGGGGTCTGAGGGTGTTGCCTGGAGCTGTTTTATTCCAGATAATCGTGGCTTCTCAGGGTTGCACCCGTCATCCTCCTGGGTGTATGGCACAGGCGGTTGAGGAGTATATGACTCACCAGGCGGTAAAATACCTGAACCCGGCAAGGCGTCATCAGAGCCTTCTCGATTCGGGGTCAAAGCTGTGAGGTCTTGGAGCCCTGGGCAGAAGGGGTAAGGTGGAGGAAAAGAAGGTTCATCTGATGTTTGCTGGGAGAAGCTGGCTGGCAGTGGAGGGGTGGCCAAGGGGCCGAGAGGGGTGGCTGATGGTTCTTGAAACAGCGATGAATAGGAAGGAGGAGGCAACTCGTTGGTCATGTTGGTGTTGTGCCTGGAAAATAATAGAATAATTTCCCATACAGATAACGGTCCAATCACATTCACCCAGCACAAATGGAGTGATCACAATTGAATTTATTTTTAAACTGTGATCTGAAGATGGTAGATCTAAAACGATATTCATGTCACCATGAAATAATCTGTTTTGTTGCTTTTTATATCTTTCATTCATGATGCCATCTTTCAAGAAACCTTCATGTGCACATAGCAATACATTTCGGTTTAGTTGAGAAATTGAGACCGATCATTTGGTATCTGGATATGGCTTTATTGTCACAGAAAAAGCAGAACGGAATATGACCCTTGCAACACACTGCAGTCATATATGTTACAGCTGAAACTATCCTACATCGTTATCTGTGAATACTGACCCTTCATTAGAAATATAGAAAACCTTGAACGTACAAACTGACTTCATCATCAAATCACATCACATGAGTCTGGCTATTCCATAATCACTCAACCCATACAGTTAAGCAAATGTTGTATCTCATCAAGCTACATTGCCCATATTCTAAACTTGTGTTCTAATTCTGAAATCCTGAATTATGTGTGCAATTTTTTTTTTGCTGCCTCAAAGTTACCAATAAAGAAGGTGTTTTCCAAGATATTACAAAATGATTTTTTTCTGTAACTATCTATATTTCATAGATTAGATACATGATTTATGTCAAACTAGAAGATGTTCCATGCATTTATTCTTAAGGTAATAATTTCTGTGAAAGGGTAAAAAATCTCTCGGACGTGATATTAATAACGGAGTGATAGAACAGTAACTTTAACTTTCTTGATCACAAACCCAACATATGTACAAAATTCTTAAAAGTTTTTATTTCTTTTTGAAATTACATACATGAGCTTCATATCAAACACTTATAGTGTCCCCTGAAATATCAATGACCTGCTTTTTTATGGGGGTTTTTTCCTGAAAAAAAACTACGAAAAATATGCAAGTCTTGCTTCTGATGCCACTTAGAATACAGGAAAGTACATTATTTTCTGACAGTTTGTGCTATAAACTATTTGGACACATTTCCTCTATGCCTAGACATAAAAAAACCACTAAGTAGACAGAGCGATTCGACAAGCTTGTAAACCCTAAATATTCAGCGAAAAACCACATTTTTGGTAGATAGCATAAATCTCTTGGATGTGATGATATTATTGGATATTTATGAAACTGCTTTTGAAAAGGAAATATTTTAACAATAAACTTGAAATTTGCACAGAATGTAGGTATAACATCATATTTTAGAATTCTAGATTAATAGAAATATTAAGAATAACAAATTATATCATGTGATTAACCTTCGAATTAGTGTTCAGAGGACAATGCCCCCGTCCCCTAGAACTGTACATAGTCTCTAGAAGCCGTCCCCAAGTGTGTATTTAGGCCGTAGGCGGCCGTCCTTGAAGGGTTAATGCATATTTAAATTCTGACTCTTTCACAGTGTTTAGCCTTAGAAAGGAAACATTACGAAATAATTTTGAAAACTGCTTCCAGCAGTGACAATGCTAGCAATCATTTTTACTTTTAGTTCTACGTGTTGCTGAAGCAGCGACTGTACCCGGTACCCTCATAAGACAAAAAACGAATTATTTCTGCTGGATTCACATTTGAAAAAACATCAATTCCCTCGCTTTTAGGTTTTTCTTTGATAGATTTATCGTAGCGAATTAACACTTCAGCGGTAAAAAATTTAGATTCTGCTTTCTCCGATATCCGTATTATATACGCTTCACAAAACCCGAGACGTTTTTCCCTGATTTCAATAATTTTCCCAGTATTTTTTAATTAACCAGAACTAGTCTCTCATAAAAATTCAATTTATCTCCCTCATTCAATGTTTTGAATTATAACTTGTCTTTTTTCCTCTTTGTTTTTTCTTGGAATCTCTCAAGGAACCTCTTGAACTTGAGGTTGAAGTTTGCTTGTTGGTTTGATTTAATGTCCAGTTAACCATTGCAGGTTCTCACCAGACTTTCTCAAGGTTCTTTTACACCACACGGGTGGTGATCGAATCTATGGAATGAATTTAGGTGGAAACCTCACCCCTACACATTTACCGAGGTGAGTTCTTTTACTTCCCACACCACGGACATGGTATGAGAAGGATTGGTCTTTGATATAGCAGTAGATCTACCACTGCTTGGGGTGATGGAATTATGTGGTTGCAGTGGGACCTGAATCAACAAAGTCCAGTGCTCTTTTCCCCACCACGGTCGCTTTTGTTTTGCTTTGTTTGGCGACCAAGAGGGTGAACAGATTGATAATTACTGTCCACCCCAGCAGACCTTGAGGTCTCAGTAGACATACATGGATAATCCCGTCTTGAACGATCACTTTAATTTTGAAGTCTTGATTGAAGTCTTGATGGGCGACTTGAGGAATCAGCATTCTCTCTTGTCATAGTCTTTGTTAAATCTTCCACATCTATTAGCTTGTTAATTGTCGAATTTAGCAATCCTTCCATCTTGTCCAAGCGGGTCTTCTCAGGTCTGCTCACATCTGGTCCCTGCTGGTCTAAGCTAGTTCCGTGTGAAGCCCCCCGTCTGGTCGATAGCATCTTCCAAATTAGCCACTGGCTTATGTGGAAGCTGATCAGCTTGATTAACTGATTTCGAAGAACTGTTACCCGATATCCTAGAACCACGCCCCCGGGTAGAAGAGGCATCAGACCTCATTTTTCCCCCCATAATGACAAATTTGTCACAGTGTGAAAAACAGGTCTTGACAGTTCATCTGAGGTGCGACTCACATGTGTGGATACGAGTTGGTACCTAGCCTGGCCGCAATTATATTATTATATGAATATAATGTTACATATACCAGAAATAACAAAGGGTCCAATATGAAACCCTATGGTACCACTATTATTACTAGTCCTGATGAGTATTTGTTACCGTAATGTCATACTGTAATGTAAGAAATACTGCTTTCTATATATGCTTCAAACCACTTTATTAAACTCGGCTCCACTCCGTCCCTGACAATAATAGTAAATAATGATCCAGTCAAATGCTTTTCAGATGTCTATATAAAGGGCTATAGAAATTTTGTACTCATTGGATTTGCCCGAATAAAAGAAAACAGAACAAGATATATTTACAATTCACCCAATGCCAAAATGATTGACCATAGTTAAAAGAACTACCATACCATCAACTTTGTATGAGGAATGAACCAACTAATAAAATTTAAAACTGTCATCTCTGTAAATTGTAAATCAAAAGAACAACCCTTTGTAGCAATCAAATAACCTGACTTGCCATATGCATGTTTTTATTATGAAGTTCATACACACAGAGCTAAATATACCCATAAAGAAGAATTTTAGAAGAGACCAATCATTTGGTATCTAAATACATTGTACAGCTTTATTGCTACATAGATCAAGCGGATTAGAATTTGATACAAGCCACACAGCAAAACAAATCTTTTACTTTTTTACCAGTGATATAAATGACATCTGAATGTACAAACTGACATCATTCTTAAAAGAAACCACATCTACCAGTTTATTTCACATTTAAGCAACCCATCTCATAATGTCAAATTATATACCACACATTACCCTGAACCTTCAAATAAGAGCTCCAGATCAGATGTACATATTTTAACCAGAGCAAGACTTCATTTTTATATAATGTGCAGCCATTTTACAGCTAAGATAACACCAAGGGACGCATACTACATGTATACAAAAGGTGAGATGGACAACTTTAATACTTATGATACATGTCAATGTTGCTAGGTCCCCTTCCCTAAACAACTGTGTCAAAGCAAGCCGGTCTACCTTCCCAGGGACCAGGAAGATCCACTGTGTGACAGATCCTCTCTCAGACTGCCCCTCGCTTCTTGTGCTATAGGCTTTTAGGGTGGAGTAGAACATGCTTCATCAATTATGCTTGTAGGTAGCACCAGGGGTCATGATTACGAAAGACGAGACAATATATTTAGCATAGTTAATATGATAGATCATGTGAGCGAATTCACATCGTTTCGCGGACCTGAATCCGGAGCGATTTCGAGTTCACCTGTGGACCCAATTGGCCTCGGTATCAAGTCCACTGGTATTCAGGAGTAAAGAAGAAACCAACAAATCATCGTTCTCCGCAAGTTTGATGCAGGGTGAATATCACATAGCATTCATCCGAGTTGGCGAATGACTTCTTGGACCAAAAGGAGTTGCTCTCTAAATTTATCTCACCCCTGTATACACAAAAAGAATAGATGACACACAGGATATAGACCATGGAGAACGGACTGCAATACTCATAGGGGCATGGAGAATGAGTTCCCAATGTTAAGCCTATGGCATGACAATACTAGGGGTGAGATAAAGGCAGGGCGCTGTATGGGGAAGATGCAGTCAGGGGAAGATGTACTGACGTGCATTCCTTGATACTACTGACTGTGATCAACAGGACATATGTTACTTAAATCTAAACCACTCATCTTTCAACACAGAGATTTTAAGCAATATGGTACTAATTTTCATTTTTAGCGTTTAGCAATGAATAACAGATATTATACACAATGTAAACATACTCTGTACTTATAATTGGGAGTATATCAATGTATATTAATACATTCAAGAGGTTCATATGATATATTTCAAACAAATATGACAGCATTACAGTCAAAATGAACTCTTGTTATCAAAGAGATAATGTCGACTAGTAGGTTGACCTTAATGGTTAGAGGTTAGTCCCAGATTTACTCATTAAAAGTACTGTAATCACTTCTGACCAGATTACAAATATATAGACAAATCATGCAGGCATTTATTTGATACTTCTAGAATGACGTCAACAGAACCTTATTTACATAAGTCTGAAGGCAGGCCAACATCTTGATGCATCCAACACTACTTAACTAACAAAATTTGACCATGAGGATTTCCAGGGACTTGCCAAACTTCCATTCTCAAACCTTTAGCTTCTTTCTTTAATTGACAATGTTTATAACCAAAATCCAAGCTACAAAGAAAAGGAGTCTAATAGGACATACTTGAAGTTCAACTTCCCAAACAAACAAACCAAGAAAAGATAAAGCACCACATTCCTAACTGAGACAAAGATGAACCACATGATTGTGGATAACCAAGAGTAATAGACACATGAACCACATGGCATGTGAATAACCAATAGTAGGATAATAGACATATGGACCATATGACATGTGGATAACCAAGAGTAATGTCCAAATGTCAGGGATCGTCGCCAAATGGACAGGGACAGGGGTGAAAAATTAATATAGGAGTATGGTCAAAACCTTTTATGTGTAAATAGTACAAGGGGCACCTGGGGCATATGTCAGATATATGAGGGTAGGTTAAATAGCTATAGTAAATGTACACTACATGGCCAAAGTTGGGTGGATCATATACTATGTGGAAACGATTGACTCCCTTTTTCATTCACACTGTCACAAAGCCCCCTCCCCCTTCCTTTAGGGCAAAAACTTATTCAATATTATGATACAAAATCTTCTTTTGCGCTACCATAAGATATGTATCCTCTACAAGAAATATCAGCTAGGGGGTCAATCGTTTCAACAGGGAGTCAATCGTTTCCAGTTTCTCAGATATAGATTCATGACTATGTACAGGGAAGGAGTACAAGAAAGCTGGTACCATGTGAAGTTATCTTGATATTAGGGGGTATCTATATATATATATGAAATGGACAAAGGTTAAATATAACCTACATGTTAGCTATCACTGTAGGGCAGGAGTCAATCGTTTCCACACAAAAACTACACAAACCAAGTGAATAGGCTCCCAATGCTATCATAATATAGTTAGATATTTCTTTTTTCATATATACATAGGTACATTTTAAGGCTTACCAGGATATATTTTATTCCTGTCTGTGCTATATGTAGATATTGGTAGGGTTACCTCCTTTGGGAGTCAATCGTTTCCACACTAACAATACACATGAACATCTTGCCATGCATAATGTATACCAGCCTGCTCAACTATGTGTAAATGGTCTAATAAAATCCTTAATCTATGGGGCCCCAGTTAACAACAATAACTGTCAACATTACTATCCTTTTCTACTCATGCTGACAGTTGCAAATATGGTATTTTCATTCTATTGTGAAAAACCCCTCTTTTGGGGCATTATTTATGATCTCACCTAGGGAAAACCATGTTTCCCTTTCAAGGTCGTACCAAGACTCTTCAGCATACATGATAAAATCATAGATATTTATTTTATTCAGCTAATTATTAAGTTGAGAAGAAAAGATGGTCATTTGACAACGATCTGTGACATCTGAGCAATAGACATATGATCCACATGCCATGCGGATAACCATTAGTAAGAGAAATATGAACCACATGACATGTGGATAACCAAGAGTAATAGACATACGGTATGAACCACATGGCATATGGATAACCAATAGTAATAGGCATGTGAACCATACGACATGTGGATAAACAAGAGTAAAAGAAATATGAGCTATATGACATGTGGATAAACAAGAGTAAAAGACATCTACCCTCTTTCAATCACCTGGCCGGTTGATGTGGAAAAAAACCCATTACAAACTATATATATAGTTGTATATATATGTGTAAAACAAATAATCAATATGGTATAAATAAGGCCTTTTCGCCTGATGAGTTTCATTAAGAAATTAAATTGCAAATCACCCTTTCCCCCTATTATTTTCTAGGGTTTTTTTTAAATGGGGAACAGACTGTTCTTGAAATGCAAAAGAAAGTCTAGTTTCATCTCTATGAAACAAGCTCCATGTGGCCGTGACCCTGCAGACTAATGATACCTGGCGCCAACCCCAACTATACTATATTTGTGAGGTACTGGACCGGCACTAACCAAGAATGCCAAAAGAAGGTTCTATTATGAATACTGTATGAATTATGGAAACCAGATGGCTCATGATCTGAAATAAGTACACCCAGTGTAAACTGTATTACTATTCATCACCAAGTGTGTACTACACAAAAATAATTTTCAAATTCAGGGATGCCAATGGAAAGAAAACCAAAAATGAATTCAGCCATTGAATCATAAAAAAATATGTCTAAGGACCTTAACAAAGATATGTAAAAATTGCAAAGAACACAAAACCCTGAAATAATCCCTTCAATAGAATCATGTGCACCTCTGTATATGTAGGTAGTTCTCAAGAGATTCCATTTCAATGGGATTTAAACAATACAATCAAGATAGAAATGTCCACCTTCACATGTCATCAAAGATATTTTCATATAGAGCCATAAATACACATCATGTACTGGGTAAAATCTACCCTACAAGTTACCCTCTCACAAAATCGTTTGATGTACAAAACAGATTATCAGTGACGCTGAGAAACATGATCCTAAATGTGGAATACATTCAAGTGGCACCAATTTATCTGAGGCAGTGACAACTTGTATAGTAATGTAAAGTTCTGGCCTCAGATAGAAACCCATGGTAATAAGGGAATCCAGTACCCATTCTAATAGTCATAAGCAAAGACTGAAAAAGCCAATAGGTTAACATTGATTCAAGTCTGAGTTATTTCATTTTGAAATCAGCAATACCATAATCCAAGGCCACATAGCATTACTGAAGCATGCTATCACCCGTTCACACCGTTTTTATTTATAAATTAGTCAATTATATCTACCCGAAAAACATATCCTTATATTTCTCTCTCAAAGTACATAATTCATAGGTTAAATGAAACTTACGTTGTTTAAAGTTTATATTTTACCTAAAGTCTACCATGTTACAAAGTTGTCGAATGAAGCAACGAAGATTTAGCATATGGGCAGGGATGTCAGTTGGCTTCTGGGAAAAAAGTGGAAAAAAATTTCCTGTCGATTTTTCTGCCTCAGAGAGACTGGGAAATCTTGGATGATATGTCCTTGTCGGCCATGGCAGAGGGCTGAGGGTCTATGGGGAGGTCCAAATCACTGTTTTAATGGCGTAAATGAGGCTAAATCAATATTACCTTTGTTTGAAGCAAGGAAAAGCAATTACATATACTGAATGTGGAAAAGTGGATTTCCACGGAAAAGTGGAAAACTGACATCTCTGTATGGGAGTGCAGACTCTGTGGCAGAGCCACAGTGGTGTGCCTAGAACAGCCTGTGTTAGAGCATAATGTTGACATTGTTGTGTCATAGTGTATTGTAAATCCTAGGTTGGTGCTCGAATCTAATGCACAACAACCTTTGACTACACTGATTCTTCTATTGTCCCCTTCAATGTTCTATTCTTCTTCATATGTGTGTCAGAGGCTGTACTGCAGCATATTTTCTATATTTATGGATTACCTGAGGTTCTCTGGCTGTGTCTTGCATTTAATCTATTCAGTGTAGGTGAGACCTCATTGAAGGTTCGTCATACTTGAACCAATCTCAATTTCTTTTTGTGACATGTTCAGAAACCATTCTGTGAATGCAGAAATAACCTCTAACTATAATAACTATTATATCTAACTTTATTCTAAATTTTCGCTGTCTTTTGCAACCCTGACTCGCATGTATTTCACAACACCTCCAAACCACAATCAAAACAGAGTGTTGTAGTAGAGGAGAAGGAAGGAAAGGAGGTAGGCACAGTGGGGCAGATATTCCTCAGGAAGCCTACCTGAGGTATAATTATGCACAAAAGCTTCCTTTTGGACGTATAGGCTTCTCCAAAACGACTCCACTAAAGTAACCTGTAGTAGACTAACAGAGGTCTATAGTGAAGAAATTCTCAAAAAGTTGTTTCTTTAAATAAGAAGTTGGGTCAAAATGTGTCCCTAAATATTGGTGCAAATTATTTTAGACCCTCATAATTGGTGTGGATTTCCACTCACTGGCCGATATACCTACTGACCGATTCTTTAAGCCGTGACCCATTTCATCAATGACAGACTCAACCCAGTTTGACTATATTGGTGGCATTTCTCATGTCGTTGATAACAAATTAATATAAATCAGTTGGTGTATCTCTTTGTGGCTAGTTCCCATTAACTGACATTTCATCTCTCGTTTATCAGACTTGCCAACCCTGGACTTATCTCGTCCTTTCTCCTTATGCACATCACATCAAGGAAACTGGTAAAGTCTACATGTTTGCGAAGTAGCCATTTATATTTCTTCTGCAACAAGGACAAACTAACAAGACCATACCGAATAAGCACGATACCAAACAGTCCTGGCAAGTATGGATATGGAGATGTCATATAAGCTGAAACCTACTCCTTATAATAAAAACTTGAGGGCTCTTTAAGTAAGACAAGAGAAATGTTGCCTCTTACATTTCCTTTTCTCATTATTTCGCCATCTGATTTCATACAGGTTAATATATTGCAGGGGCCATTTTGTGAATTCAATGCATATCTATTTTAAATTCTATGAATTATTAGAATGTAACACCTACCTATCTATTTTCTCTTATACATTTGTATATATATAATGTGTATAATGTTATATATATTATACCTTCTGTAAATATAGAATGTCAAAAGCAGTATTTTCTCAAATTTGTCACCTATACATGTTACTGCAGACTTGAGAACACTATGAATCAACAATATATTCATTACTCTATATGTTCCTTTTTGTAATAAAATATTGTACAATGAAGACATTGTTTATACATTCCTCATACAAAGGTACAATTGTAAAGTCTGATGAATTCCTAATGGATATTTGTATCACACAACCTATGGACAACGTCCAATACTTCAAGATGCAATATCACTAACATAATTACTTCTAGTTCATTGTATGTATGAGAATTAATGTTCTCATTCATTTGACTTATTTGAATACTCTTGCTTCTGTGTTCTGATATTTCAAGTAATTTCTATCTCCACATAAAACATATGTTAAAGTGAAGTTCAAGGCAAAGAATTATGATAGAAGAGCAGCAAGTGTCTTACATACCATGATAACAAAATATCCAATTAGAAATCGGTTATTAAATATTCAAATACAGCTTCCCTTTACAAAGGTTCACTTGATTGTATACACACACAAATATGTTATTACAAATTAACAGAAATGAGCAATAACACAAGAGTATTATGTAAGAGATAACAAAATTAACTTTCTGAAAAAATTCGATTTCAACATATGAATATAACGTAAAGTCTTAAACTGAAAATAATACATGTTATAGACATAAATCACTATGTATAAAATAATTATTTCACCAGACCACTCACAACTGCAATGCAATAAATCCACATGATCTAGACATAGAATACTTGTAAACCCCGGAAAACTCTCTTATATAAATTTGTGGACAGCGGTTGATAGCCACTTTAATACTTGACAGAACGATTTAACTATCCTCACTTGTGGTGTATGAGATCACAACGATCATTTGTTTATTTCTTAATTATGATGAAGTATGTGCAAGTGTAAGGGATTTGAGGGTCATTTGTTCGACGTTCTTACTTTATTCAGTGAAAATTGGGTTGTTGTATCGGAATTTTGCTAAGAAGTACTTGTTATAACCATGTTTCTGTGTTATAGAAATGTCAAATAAACGGGACTGACTAAATTGTTTAGTTATAATCGAGTATGTAATAAGCTAGTTAATTAAAACAAAATCTTACTGTATGTGTACATATATATAGTACATAAGCACCAATTTCTCGTTCAGCTACAGACACTTTACAACAATGTAAATAGCAGTGGCTGATGTACTTCAGCAAGCCAGCTCTTCTAAGAGTACTATCCATCAAAGGGTGTTATACATCATAGTAATGCAGTGAATTATAGTGAGTAATCAATAAGATCACTGGTTTCACATTGCTGTTATATCCCTACGAGCTTGACAAAGGTGTACTTTCTCTTCCTGGTGGACAATCTGAAGAAGATCCTGTACGGCCAGGTGCACAGGATGAATGTGAGGCATGTGTAGAAATTGGAGGACATGAAGGCAGTGCGACACCCCTCTTCCATGTACACTGTAGCACGCTCTTTCATCTCTGGTAAGATCAATGTCTGAAATTTAAAAGAAAAATACAATAACTGTTTTAGATTATGTGTACTAAATGTACATAAATATAATGGTATATAATGGCACTTTCACACATAGTTCTACAATCATATCATGTGATAGTGCATCAAACAATATGGCACAGAGCCAGTCCTGCTTCGCTGGACATCTGCTAGAGGGTTTACAGGAGTTTTCACAACCTGTTTCATGGCACTAGTCTGGGGCAAACCTATGTGGTAGAGGAAAATCTGGAAAACTATAACATGTGTAAAATCACTTACCTTTAAAAGTAACGAGAACGCTTTCAAACCATATAAATCAAAGTTTAGAATTTGCAATATCTGTTAATTATAAACAAAATTTGCATCCCTGCATAAGTGCAATCTGAAAGCCAGGGAGTGGAGTAGCTAGCCTGATGATCTATCAAACTATGACACCTTTAGGCCACACCCACTACAAATTGCAATCAAATTTTTTTCTTCACAATATATCTTAGGGAGGTCCCAGAACATCATACTAAAAATATCGCAAAATTCCTACATGGGGAATGTGCCGAATTTATCAGTGAATTTCTTTTTGTAAGTCTGAATAAACGAAATAAAAATTAAAAATATATCCAATTTCATCATTTTAATTTTGATTTCATCATAATCTAATCAATTTGTGCAGGAATCGAGTTTGTTGATTGAATTGAAATCATGTGAAAAATAATGGGGACAAGAATCAATCATACAATCATAACAGTATCGATGTGGGCAGTCAGTAGGACATCTCACCACTTTAGCAATTGAATATTTCTTGGTTTATTTCTAAAGGCATGGGATAAAACATTACAGAGTGTTTTGTCTTCCAGATTATACTCTAATTCAAAGTAGAAATACATCCCAATTGCCTCTGCTCACTGTGTATTAGGTTTCACATTCATAGAATATATTCTGAAAGTCATACAACATTTTAGTAGCGTTATAATTTCTCATATAGGACCCCTGTTATGATTCTATACTTACTTCTTCAAAACTGTGATCCTCATCTCTATCTTTCACTCGAGCAATCATTGACTCTTTTTGCCTGTTGTACTCTGCTTTTGTGGCGGAATCCAAAAACCCAAACGTCTTCTCAAACTCAAACTGGAGAATGGAATAATACATTGGATACTATTTCAAGTATATTGTAGTGTTCACCCTCCCATGCCAGGTGATTCTTTAAGGCAGCAATGATTATCAAAGACTATGATGTTCCTGCTTTTATGACAGCACATGTTTCGGTTACTGAGTCCCGATCTTCATTAATAATAGTGAGGTCTGGGGGGAAGCGTGCAGTATATATAAAAACGATAGACAATTTCAATTTACATGGTTTTACTTACATATGGTATTTTAGGAGGAGAAATTACCTTCAACAGTACTGATTAATGATTAATGCTAGTATTAGTGATTTTGTTCTCGAAACAAGGGGGTTGAAATGGAAACAAATTTAGATGATATTGAAAAAAATCAGGAAGAGATTTTGAAATTTCTTCAAACAATAGATATTTGTAAATCCTCTGAAGTGAAGAATTCATCAATGAGATATTTTAAAATCACATCAATTACGACAGTAGATCAAGTCGCATACTTAGTAAATTTATCTTTACCTCTGGAGTAACGCATAAACAAAAAAACAAACAAAAAAAACAAAAAAAGCATGGAAACAAGCGAGTAGTACCTAATAAACAGGGATGTCAGTTGGGGTCAGGGAAAAAAGTGGAAACATTTTTCATGTGAATTTTTCTGCCTCAGAGAGATCGGGAAAATCTGGTTAACATGTCCTTGTCGGCCATGACATGGCGCTGAGGGTCTATGGGGAGGTTTAAAACACTGTTCTATTGGCGTAGATGATACCGAATCAATATTATCTTTCTCTGACACAAGGGAAAGTAATTACATAGACTGAAGATGAAAAAGTGGATTTCCACGGAAAAATGGAAAACTGACATCTCTGAATAAAGCATCTGGTAGGTTTTAAATCCGGGGTGGTAGCTATTCAATGTGGAGTGCCCCAGGGCTCTATACTTGGACTGTTTTTCTTTTTAACTTATATTGATGATTTGGTTCATGCTGTAGGATCACATGATATATATCTGTGTGCAGATGATACTGTTTTATTTGTCTAGAACATGATTATGATTATCTTGAACATGTTATGAGTACAAGTTGGACGTTATTAGCTTATGGTGTAAACGTAATTTATCCTACCCCTAATATAAAATCCCATAGGCTTAGCACTGAGATTCCGTATGCCACGCTGACTGGCATACGGACGTTTGTATGCTACTAGGGGCATACGGAATTTTAATGATTTTCATTCATGATTCTAATATTAAAATATTGTAGAGAGGGGTAGGATAAAATCAAAACCTGATTCGTTTTATCTTGGCTCCCACATGCCACTCCTGGAGTTTTGGTTCCGGATACCACTCGGCTCCGCCTCATGATATCACTACGACAAACTCCAGTCGTGGCATACAGGAGCCAAGATTAAAACTCATCCGGTTTTATGATAAAGCTTACTATCAATACAAAGAAATCTAAGTATATGGTCTTTGGTACTGGAAGAAAATTGATGAAAGCAAATGCTGGGAATGTTAAAATAGTCCAGTGTTATGATTACAGACATACTGATCAAACTCTTCAAATTGGCTCCAATAAATAATATTCATTACCCAAGATAAGAATTTCTGGATTTTGACACTTCATTATCTATTGTTAAATCTGTTATAATGCCTTATATAGACTATGGTGATGTGTTTTTTATGGTAAATCTCAGTAGCAAAATTGAACAATCTACAAGCATTACAAACCAGGGCATTGAAGTTTGCAATTGTAATTTGCCCAGGCAATTGAATAGTCTATGTGTACATTAAGAGGTATCATTTAGAGAAGAAATGTGATCTATACCTTTTAAAAAATATGTATAAAAGGAAAAATGATCATCATTTAGTTGCTGTAAACAATACAGACACAAGGCAGTTTTCTGCAATCACATTTACTGTGAAACATCCAAGATTGGAAATGCATGAAAAAAAGTGTGATTTACAGAGCACAGCTATGGAACAATTTGCTTACATACAGGGATGCCAGTTGGGGTCAGAAAAAATTCCTACATAGGGACTGAGTCCAGTCTATGTATCACCTAAAACACACATGGTGTATGGGGAATCCCCATCACTCTCCTAGCAGATCCTTGGGCCTGGACGGCCAGTATAGGATATCTAAATATCTGCTATGAGAGTGGGTATGTGTAGTTCTGCACTAAATGGGGTACTCTTCAAAGAAAATCATTTAAGAAAGATTACCACACACTATCAGTTCTATATTCTGCAGAATATCTTTGCAAATTCATTAGGCATTCCTCTGATATCTTTTTACACTTGGTGAGGCATCAATAATTCTATTCTCACATGACATATTTTAAGCCAATCGTATGTCAGTATTCAAGTTTGCCCTTATCCGTAGGAGCATTTCCCACAGGAATCCGACCATCCTACAGCTGTAGGTTGGAGCACTGGGATCCATAGGCCCTGTAACTGAGTATGCTGGGGGTAGCTGAATTCAGAATTTTGAAAGATTACAGAACAGGTTTATCTAAGATTTAGATTTTATGGAACCTGGAGTGTGTATTGTCCTCACAGCATACAATTTCCTGAAATTTTCATCACTTTGAGACTAAAATGAAAATCCTACATGTAGGCAAAATCCTACAAACTGGCATCCCTGCATACTATAGAAAAACAAATAAGTATTCTGCATTTAAACTAAAGATGAAAAGGCAGGCTATCGTTGAACTACTACACTCGTGATATCTGACTCTCTCCCCCCTGCTATTGAAAAAGGGCTTTTTCTTTATCTATTTGTTGTTATAGTATAACTTACAAGTGAGCTCTCTTGCAGATAGTTTGATCAAAACTATGTTTATTTTTGTATATGATGGTGTCTCAACACCCGTATGTTTATTCCATGAAAAAAAGGGCCTATTACAATTTTTGTAATAGATCAATAGTGTTTGCTATTGATGGACTATAGGTGTATTCATACCTGAACCCATATAATGAACAATTAAGAATAACTATATCTTTAATGAGTTTTTGTAATAACTGGAATCAAGTGTTGACAACTCGCCTTATTTCAAGTGATTTACCGTTGTTGTGCTGTAATAGTAAATCACAGCGGCCTACTGGCTGAATACCTTTACAAGAAAACGAATAAATAAAAAAAGGACAGTAGAGGTATTACAATTTTTGTTAACTGTTCAACACTCTGGCACACCCATCTGATAAGTCGGCTCTAAGCAGTGAGAAAAACACACCCAGTGGGTTAAGTATGGGGTGCTAGTATACAATTTGCCACCAGAGTAATGATTCCTTATTTTGTCTGTTGGTTTGATTTAAGGTCCAGTCAACCATCATAGGTCCTTTCCAGGCTCTCCTAGGGTTATTTTATACCACAAGGTATCTATGTGATGAATTAGTTAGAAATCTCACCCCTATAAATTTTCAGAGGTGAGTTCTTTTTCACTACCCACACCACATAGACAGGGAGTGAGAATGGTTGCCTTTGACACAGAAGTAAATCTAACACTGCTAGGGATGAAAGAAAAATGGCTGCGGTGGGACTCAAACCAACAGAATCCCACAACCTTGTGATTAGAATTCCAGTGCTCTTCACCACTGAGATAACTTGTTACCTCCATGTTTCCTTCTAACAGGCTCTAAACCATATACATATAGCAATCTCACTGCTAAGAGATGAGTGGGAACCCTAACAGAAATACATACTCACTCTATTAATTACTCCTCGCTTAAAGTCTTCCAAGGCTCCTGAAGCATCTATGCACTTTGAGAATGGGAATGCAATTTCTTCCTGGTATGACACACATCTGTGAGTATCGGAGGACCTCCGGCGGTCCACCTAAAGAACATGTAAAACATACTTCAGACGACATCAAATAGTGTGTTGTGAAGCAGCAAATAAACATTCCAGCTACCTTTTGGAGTTTCCTGGTACTTCATATTCGAGATTCAGATCTGTTGTCAACTCCTGTAATTTGGTGATTTAATCCCAGAAAGATTCAATTAATGTTACTGGAGCCATATATGATTTGTACTGCCTGCAAAGTCGAAATGATGAATAAGATAGACAGGACAAAATTAGAAGTTTCCTTGTATCTAATTTCTCCGTAAACATTCCCCATGTGTGGTAATATAAACCAACATATTGGTCGTCGTGTTTCAGTCACTTTCCTCCCATAATCCCATAAAAACTAATTTCCCTTGTATTAACTCAAAATTCTGCTAGTTCCGATCACTGAACATAGGGACAACACTGGTCTTATTTTTCTCATTTAGCAGTCTACAGACAACCCCATCTTATGGTGGAATTCCATTTATACAAATTCAACGGTGATGTTCTTGCAACTGGCGCATGAACATGTGGTTTTGTCTGAGTTGTATCTAGTTGTGCAAGTGGAATGACAGTGGAATGTCAACAGATGCATCAGGTAGGTAGGCTTACATTTGGGAAGAACATGCCACGACATGATCACTATTACCACTAAAAAGGTAATTACCTGAAGGGGAATTGGGGTTCTAACAAGCCTGGGGGACTGCTTTCATGCCCCAGGATAACATGGTAACTCCCCCTCCATTTCAGCAGTTTTGATTTTAAAATCTTTCCATAACTCAATTGGTTATAGTTTAATTAATAACTCGTGATAATTGTTTTGTTTATGTTTCTTATACCTTTTATATTCTTGGGGATATTTTACTTAAAGGTTGTAAGGTTACCGATATGAACTCATGTGATCTTTGGGCATTCCGTATGTCTATTCTCTATACTTCGTCTACCTGCAACCTTTGCAAATTTCATAAATTTAATATATCATATTCATTTAACATTTTCAAAGGATGAATAGAATGGTTGTAGTATTTTATTCCATTTCAATCTTAAGAAAAGCCTTACCATTCTTCCATTCTTCCACACTATGCGTTCCTTAGCATGGTGGAAGGCCTCTGCTTTCAACACCACAGTTGGCACAGTGCACCGTACGCGGTTGTGTTCGGTGATAAACTCATTACGCTGACTCACATTCTGCACATAGGTGTCTGTGTCTGAGATGCAGCCTTCAATCACAGCAACCAAGTAGCACAGTACCAGGAACACACTGGCGCAGATCAACGTCGCACTGTTGTAAGCGTACTTGTCACGGTCAGACCAACGATCGGTCCGATCCCACCTTGAATCATACACCTGTTTCAAGGGCACCTTAAGAAGGAGAAATTACCAATAAATTATTTTGATTTTCAAAATTTTGTTTTCCATATATTCATTTGATATTCTTTTCATTTTTGGTATAGGAAAATTGAGCTGCTTGGAACTAAGATGTCCTTTTTTCAATTCTTTCAGCATAGTTTCAACATGGTCTACATTGATTCCTATGTACAAAGCTCATTCTCCTTTGGCTCATTAGTTTAAAGGGTGCTGACACATGCTGAGCTGGGTCAGGCATGGTTAGCCCATCGGGAGATCTGTAATATTTCATATTTGATTCATAACTGCATCCGTAATCTTTGTGTATCAACAAGAATGTCAATGACCATCACTTATCTGACATATTGATGGGATTGGAGAAATGAGCACATCAATAGCAATTATGGCTTTATAATTATGAAATTGTGAAACAGGAACTAGAAGACGCTAGAAGAATGAGCACTTACTTGCCAGACTAGTAGAAAAATACAGACGGCAACAGAAACATGGGCACCGATACTCCAGAAGGCCACACAGCACCACTTCAGAAGTGCTGGCTTCTCATGAGGCTGTAAAAATTAGAATTCTTTAAGAAAAATTATTCATAATGTTCATTTGGGTTAAATGTCTATTCCTATCAAATATCACCTAGCAATTATTTTTATGATCAGGATAATGGAATGTACCTTTTGCCATTCTTTGAGACCTCAAGATGTTGTCCTTCTATTAGGAAATGGCTGAATACAATATGTAAAGAAGATATTTTTCTTTGGGAAATATAGCCTGAATCTCAGAAATAATGTTTAGATATATTATTCTTTATGCAAAAAGAGGATTTATACACAGACAACGGTTATTTCATAACAATGATGTAGACTTTCTGTTCTTTCTATGAGAACAGAAACAGAAAAAAAGGTTAAAAGGTACATATGCCAGATGTAAAACAAAAAGTATAAATCTAACCTCCTTGAGACATTATGGTCTAAGATGTAAACCAATGATTTTTTTTATTCACTCCACATCACCTGATGTATGCTTATGTAGGTCAAAGTGTATCGCATCAATGTAAAAATGATTTTAATGTAAGGTAAAGAATATTGATCATGAATTTTGTATCTGAACCTTTCTTCAATGGACTTGGACCAGGTTACATTGTGTTGATTGGTTCTTGGAACACAATTTATGAAATCTCAGAGTTCAATACTGTCATGTGATCTTATATATGTTCCTTGAATGTTCTATTGACCTCCTATAACAAGTATGGTTTTAGCTAGTCATAGGCTAGCGATTGGTTGTCTCTGCTTTATCACAGGCTCCACCCTTCAATCTTATACATGATAATATACTAGTTTGTATTTCAAACCTTACCACTCTAAGGTACATTTGTTCAACAAAAACTGTATATATGTCCTACTTACATCCAACTGGTCAATGTGTTCCCGTTGCCCTGGAGCTATTTGCATGTCTGGGAAATCTTCCAGCTTCCCTAGGGTGCATTGTTGTGGAGCATGTGGGTTGAGAGGTACATCTGGTTGGTCTTCAATAATGACTGGAATCTCAGGGTGCGGAACTGTCCCAGGCTGTGCAGTTGGGTACTGTCCAGTGGCGCTATACCCTGGGGCACCTCCCATATTGGAGTATGCAGGGTTTATGAGGGGATCTGTGGGTGCTGCGTGGGGCTGGCTTGTCACAGGGGGATGACCTGGGTAGATACTGGCGGCTCCGCCAGTTGGTGGGGCATATGGCTGGTAGCCACCACCCTCCACTGGCTGAGTATAGCCACCCCATGGTGGAATAGGGTACCCACCAGCTGGCGGTGGGTATGTATCACCAGATAGGGGTGGCTTCTCAGGGTTGTTCTGCCCATAAACATCAGTTCCAGATGGATATCCACCGTGTCCTGGGGCATATGGTGTAGGTGCTTGAGGGGGAGGGTATGACCCATCAGGAGGTAAGTACCCTGAGCTTAGTGGTGGTCCACCACCAGCAGACGCATCTGGGGCAGAAGGCGGGAGGCCCTGTGGTCCTGGGTAGAAGGGGTGAGATGGAGGGAAGGGACTTTCAAGTGATGTCTGGCGAGGCGAGGCCTTACCGATGGCCCCTAGTTGGGGGGTCGTCTGGCCCCCATCACCTGGGGGAGGTGGGGCATAGGGGCCAGGAGCAGCAGCCGACGACCCTTGATACAGTGACGAGTAGGAAGGCGGAGGTGGACACTCATCTGTCATGCTGGTGATGTACCTGGAAGATAAAAGTATTTGATTTTGGATATGGATAAGGGACAATCACTATCTAACTACTAGAAAAAAAAGTGACCACAAGAACCATCAACTTAGTAATAAGAATTGACCAATTGGAATCCCATTGAATACGTACTTTTTGCCTTAATTTAAGAAAGGTGGAATCTAACGAATATTTTTTTTATTTAATTTTAAAAAGTGAGTGGGATCTCTTTCATGTAATGTTTGTAACATATTGAGGTCATTGATCAATCATGGTAAATTAGGGGCTATAATTCACTTGCCTTAAATCCATGGATAACTTGATGAATTTGTAGATCGGTTTCACAATCATTATTAAGAAGTCTCCAAACAATTACATAAAATGCATCTATCTATTTACAGGGATGAAAGTCGGGACTGAGGAAAAAATCGGAAATTTAAAACACTTAAACATATAATTGTTTATAGCATCATTTTGGAAGAAAATAGCCATGAATCTGTATATATTCTAGTGTTGCCGGTGTATATGAAATGTCGAAATTCCGTCAATTGTCGGAAAACTTGCATCCCTGTTTTTAGGCGTTCCGAATGAAAATGAATTTATGTTGTTAATACTTTTATTCTATCTCCTCTGTTCCTCACAGTTTGAATTCCATCAATTCGCATCTACCATCTAATCAAGGGTAATTTGACACCGTGGACCACTCCATCCTAATTTCTAAATTAGAACATTATGGAGTTAGAGATGGAAATCTGAAGGTTTTTAAAAATTATCTAACAAATAGAACGCAAATAACTAAGACAAATGGTAAATTTTCGGACGTGGATGGAGTGGTCTGCGGTGTCCCACAAGGTTCAAACCTAGGCCCTACACTGTTTATCTTATATATAAATGATTTAATAAATTGTATTCCTGAAATTGATATAAAGCTGTATGCGGACGATACGATAATCTATGTTGGAGCCCCAGGTATTGAAGAAATAACATCTAAATTATAAAATTCATTAGACAAATTCGAGCTCTGGTGTGACCAAAATAAATTATCAATAAATGCAACCAAAACGAAATTTATGGTATTCGGAACAAATTATAGATGTCGGCACACCGGACATATCTCAGTTAACTTATAAAATACGGAACTTCAAAATGTCAAGACTTATAAATACCTGGGGTTCCAACTAGACCAGAATTTGAATTTTACAACACATATTAAAGAAGGTTTACGAAAAATCAATTTCAGAATGTATCAATTGAGCAAGTTAAGACCATTTTTAAGTAAAGAATCGGCACTAAAACTATACAAGAGCTATATTATTCCATATTTTGATTACGGAGACTTGTTATATTATAATGCCCCAAACTATTTATTAGATAAACTACAAAGAACTCAAAACCAATGCCTACAAATAATACTAAGGGCTAATAGTTATACTAGTACTCAGGATCTTCATAAATGGACTTATATGCCACTACTTCATAATAGACGACTTGCTCATATGAACAATTATATGTATCAGAGAGCACGGGATGAACGGTTTGTGATACAGGGTGATCGGTTAACGAGACAACATGCTGCACCGGTCCTAAGAACTTTCCAGCCAAACATTGAGGCCTATGTAAACAGTGTTGAATATACAGGCTCAACACTGTGGAATAAGCTACCAGCACTGCTGAGACAAACCCCGACATATAAAGAATTTAAAAAGGTTACGAAAACTACAATGTTAAATTCAATTCCTATTTAAAACGAAACTGCTACCGTTAATAAAATGATTAATGACTTTGTTGTAATAAGATATAAAATGGATATACAACTACAAGATTTATAAATTGGATGCATAATTGTATGATATCACGTGCCAACATTATAGTGTAACTTTTGCCATCTACAAAAAGAACCAGGTAGCCTTATGAAAACCAGCTAACCCATAATGTGCTGATAAGGCTCCCTTTACAGTTGTTTATTGAAAAATCACCAGATATTGATATGTGAATCTGACTTTGTATCACTAAAGCTACTCAATAAAAACATTTATAAAAAAAAAAAAAAAAAAAAAAGGGTTACCCGCAATTCCCTCTAACAAGCTACCAAGTTTATATCATGTCTTGTTTCATCAATTTCAATAATATGTATCATTCTGAACGAGCGGCTTGTCTTGGGTGGCCTATATTGTAGATATGTATAATGGACACTTCTGTATATAAGCAGGTATTTATATGGAGACTATGATTAGTGTGAATGAATCCCCTAGTGTAGAAGGAACACACCACCACTCGACCACCCTGACTCCTACACACTTTAGGCAGTACACCACAGTTCCTAGCTAGAAATACCTATAATGACCCATTGCCCATTTTAGGACATTTACAAGAACCAATTCTGATATGAAAATAAAACCTTTGGAAAAACCTGAAATAACCGGAAAAGTTATCGTTGCATTACGGAATAGAGGGAGACTATGTTCCGGTGGAAATAAGTCAAAGTTACTCGGTAAGGCTTGGAAAAATTACTGCCAGCAGTGACGCCTTGAACAGTAATTTTTCCAAGCCTTACCGAGTAACTTTGACTTATTTCCACCGGTACATGGTTTCCCTATTCCTATATACCTTCAATTGTCGTTTTTGTCGGCTAATATCGATAAAAACCGAACGTCTCTGAAAGTCAACCTGGGCAGTAAACGTCAACCTGGGCCGTAAACAAAAGTTATTCCACCCCCAGCAGTGTTAGGTAATCATAGGTTGTTCGCTCATAGGTATATAGGAATAATTCTTGTAAGATGTGAATGATATGGGGTGAAGTTATTCCCTATTCCTATGATATAGGAATAAGGATATAGGAATAAACTGATAAATATCTGTCTATTACCAGTTTCACACTACACTGTCACACATGACTGCAATAAGAGATTTCCAGCTTGTTCAGCTTGTATGAATACCACCGAAGGACAAAACCCGCTTATCATTGTCCCTATACCAGTCACATCCGTCCTCACTTTCTATTCAACAGTCCTGTCTTCTAACACGTATGGCTCAGGTAAAAGTCGCATACAAGGACTAATCATCACCGTAGTCTGATCTGCTTCCGTGAACAGGCTGAGTGTAGCTGAGAGAAGCCAAAAGGCCAGAAGCAGACGCAAGGAAGCTTGACTGAGACAGAAACCCGCCTAGAGTAGCTTTTCTGATTCAGTCTTCTACGAGAAGTCTCCGGATGCCGTTACTCTTTAGTATTTTTTTTTCTTTTGGTAGCAAATGTTTATTTCTCTATCAATACATGTTTTATCACTCTTCTCCAAACATATATATCAAAGTTTTCATACAATAGCAATACATCCATACATTCATTCTGTTGCTCTTTAGTATTGATACATAACTTAAAGCATATCCTACAATTCACCTCAAAATGTAAAACCATATCATTTTCGTAATAGTCGAATATAATGACCTCATACTGTTGTAGAACTTAAGTATAACTTGAAGTTGCAGAATGGCAATACAAGGCTAGGCCAGTCTGTTTACCGTTTTCTCTGTACAATATGAATGCCGATTTCTAGAAAAGTCAGCTGTGCTACAATAGGTTGAATGATGTAAATGTAGATCTAAATGGTAATATTTTGGATAGAGTGTTTCATTTAAAGTATCTAGATGTTACTCTAGATCCTCAATTGACTATGAACAAACACATTATCTTAAAATTGTATCCCACAAAATGTATCTACTAGCCAAGATTGCTCTATGTTCACACAGCGAACTGCATTTACAAATCAATTATTATTATTATATACCTATGCACAAACTTTGTAAGCTGTGGTTTTGTACATCTTAAATTATGTTTGGTGGAAACCCGCCAAATTAAATGTGTCAGGTTCATGGAACACGAAAGTATTGGTCCCTCAGAGGTGCCTCAGAGGCCAACAAAACGTAGAAAACACATCGGTGTTGGTCATGGCTAGGGGCTGAGGGTCTGGGGGAAGCTTAAACCACTGTTTTATTGGCATAAGTAAGGCCCAATTTTAATCTTTGTTCTTCACAAGGAAAGATGATTTTATAAATTGAAAATTATGAATGGGAATTTCCATGGAACATTGAAAAGCTGATATCTCTGATTTTCAATGACACAAAACAATTATTTCCTTACAGTCGCTTGCTCACCTGTTCCAGTGTCAGGGTCAATCAGTTTCCTATACTAGATGTATTATAAGGATACAGGGCAGAGGGAAAATCTTCATGACAATGTTACCAAGTATGTCTGACATACAACTATACATGTACTATAAAATGTTTATCTTCTTTATGTTCATATACTTTTATAAATGGATCTCCTCTTGGTGGCGATTGAATGACTGTGATGCGACATGGGTACAGGAAGCCGGTAAACGTAGGAGATATATTCTCAGGTAGTTTAGTTCGTTTTGTGATTGTGTAGTTAATTATACGTCTCGGTAGGCTAGTTACGTCCTTTTGAGACTAACTAGTAGTTTAGTTCTTTGTATATGATAAGATATACGCGTATATGTTTCTGATATTTATCTAATATAGTTATCTAAAATGCTGAGGGTCTGAGGGGAGATTCAACTCACCTTTTACTGGCGTGAATTTTCAAGGAAATGTGGAAGGCTGCCATATCTGAATGTCCTATGTTCTCCTGATGTCCAATGAGTCAAATAGTGTTTCGCCCATTGCCCCTCGACGGGCTGCTATCATGTTTTTACTATGGACAAACATGTAGATGGACGTAGTCCATTTGCTAATAACCTGTCCTCCCACTGCGACACATAATACGGACCAACTGTTTAGACTGAGACCTGTACCACAAAGTACTTTAGACCTACTGATTGCTGATATTCAAATATGGCGATTGGAACCAAATGTCAAGCTGGCTGTAATAAGAAAAGTGTTTGATCCATTATATATTATGATATGGTATGCCGTTGAACCATCTATTCTTAAATAATCATTCGCAGAATGTATCATAACTGCAGCATATATATTGTAGTACAGAACGACTAGGACACGCACAGGTACAGTTCAATAGTTTATTCACAGGCACTCTCAACGGAGGCTGGTAGACAAGCTTGACAGGTACGTACCTCCGGCACGTTAAGCGTAATATGTAACCAACGTAATCACCCACTTAGGGGGGAACTCTCAGGTACTCCGACCAGGTAAGTAACCGTGGAGGGTGCCAGACAGGAGGTTCGCAGGGAGCCTTCCGGAGGTGGTTCGGGCCCAGTCTCACGACGGACTCCCGTCCGGAGGGCATCCGGAGACTTATATAATAAGTCGGCCGGATGTCCCCCGACGTCACTTCCGGGACCAGGGCGACCCCTGGTGGGCCCGCGGGGTGTCACCGAGGCAACACTCCGGAACCCCTCCGAACCCTCCGGAACTCCGGAGGCGCCTCCGGACCGGAGGCGCCCCTCCGGAAGGCTCACCACACTCTCCCCCCCCGACTGACACCCATCCGCTCTGAAACCAGAAAAATTGACTCGAAAAAGTTGACTCGAAACCTACCCCTTTGGTAAACAACCCCCCCCCAAACATCAACGTCCACGTGATTAACCTGTATACTAATAACAACACTCGCTGGCCTCAGGCCCAAAAGTTCAACGTAACACAACGGTGTCCCAGCGGTCCCTGGGTCCGGAGAGACCCTATCCTCCGCTCGTCGCGCTGGGTCGGCTATTCTCTCGCTGTTAGGGGGGTTCCCTGGCGACGTCGTCCTCCCCGCGCCGTCACGAGCTTGACTCTCCCGGTCCTCTGGTACCGCCTGGTACTGCAACGGCAGCTCCTGACTCCGGTCCCCGTCTGTCCACCGGCCTCTGCGACTAACCCGGCGGCCTGGCCCACCGCCCTCCGGGAGTTCCGCCTCTGGTCCGGCCCAGTCCCCCGTCACTGCCCTCCCGTCGCCTAGGAGAAACCAACACCCTCCGATTACTCGAGTGACACAACAGATCAACCAACACATAATTGCGAGAGGCAAATCGACTGCGTTCATGGCTAACTGTCAACTATCAGGGAAAATGTGTGTACTCACCGGAGGAGGCATCTTCCGGTAGATCGTCGCCGTCGTAGTGACCATCCTGTAGAGGCCGTCGCCCACGATTTCTACTCTGGAATCGCGGTGGCCTCCGACTGCGGTGTAGCCCGCGCCCAACTCGGGGGCCTGGAGGTACGTGGACCAGCGGCCCAGGCGGTCAGGATTGGGGCCCGGGGCCCACGGCACCCACACCGGTCCTTCCGGGTACCCATCACAGCGGTGGGTGGCTGGCTGGGTTGGCCCCCTCGCGGCCTCCGGGCCAGGCGGGGGGGGCGGCTGTGTCGGCTCCGGACCAGGCGGGGGTGGCGGCTGCGTCGGCCCCCTCGCGGCCTCCGGGCCAGGCGGCGGCGGTGGTGGCGGCGGCGTTGAAGGGGGAGTGGCGGCTGACTTCTTCCCCTTGCTCTTGCCCTTACCCTTCCGTAGGGGAGCTGTCTCCGCAGGCGGCTCCGGTCGGCTGCCCGGCTGGGTCGCCTGACCCGTGCGGCTGGCTGCCGGCGGCGAGCTGGCCCGACTCGGGGGCCGGTCCACGTTGGCTTGTCGGAGGCCCGCCCGCTGGAAGGCCTGGGGGCCCTCCGGGGACGCCTGGAGGAACAGCTCCCCATCCTCCCGGAGTGTGCCCAACAGGGGCACCGGGGTTCCTGGCGGCATCACCACAGATTTATCAAAGTTCAAGGCCGTAACAACAGCAAGCTCGGGGAGGAGGGGGCCCACTTCCTCCGGCCCGTCACCTCCTGCCCAGGAGGGGCCCTGGAGGGGGTCCTCCTCCGTCCCCGGTAGGTCTTTGGCCTGGACGATCCGGGTGGGGCTGGCCGGGTGGCGCTCAGTCCTGGCTTTCTTCATCTTGGGTCGGGGGAGGTCTGACCTGGCGCGGCTGGACTCTCCGGAGCGTGCGGCGACCCGGGGGGAACGCCGGACACTCGTCCCTGCCTGGGGCTCCTCGGTGCACAGCGCCTCTAGGTTCCTCGCGGCTTCCACCAGTTCCTCGTCCTCACCCAGCACCACTCCGGGGGTCCCTAGAGATGACTCCACCGATGAAGGGGGGTCCTTGCTCCTCGCCGGGGGGTCCTTGCTCTTCACCCTACCACCGGCCTCCAGGGTAACCATCCGTGGCGAGGGGATGTCCGCCGGGTGGGTATGCCACCGGTGCTCTGGGTGCTTCCCCCTCAGATGGATCTGCAGGTCGTGCTTTCTATCTTTCGCATACACTTGGCGACATCCCTCCGCAGGACACGACCACCCTGGAGTAGTGCGGGCGGAGTGGCAACGCTGGTGCCTCCGCATGTTATCACGTCGCGAAAATGTCATCTCACATTGAGCACAGGTGTAACTTTTACTATCCTTCCCCATCTCGCAGTCGGAGGGTGACGATGGCGTACCAAATAGCTGCCTGGATAGCTCGTCTCTGTTACGCGTGCCTGGAGAGACTGGCTTCCTCCGGGGTGACGTGCGCAATGCAGCGCGATGACGAGGGTAACCTCGCTCTCGCTCAGTGGCTTCCCTACGGGCTGCCCCGAAGCGAGGGCGAGAGCCCCCCCACCGGTCCCCCCCTCTCCAGCGCCTCTCGTTACGCCTCCGATTGCGAATCTTTTTAGCAGCATCCGACCGCCCACTTACCCTGGTGGTCTCCAGCATCTCCCTCCTGGCTGACTTGGCCCTTTCGAGGGCGTGGCCCTCATCCCCTCCACTCTCTCGTATCACCCTAGCTATCTCACTCCGCATCGTGGATGGACTGCCAGCAGAATGTAAACATTCGCTGGTGCCCACCCCTCTCCGGTCCGTGACGCGCCCAATCGTCGGGAACCAGCTGCAGCGCTGCTG
The DNA here is from genome assembly GCA_950022655.1 of Alentia gelatinosa. NCBI lineage: Eukaryota > Metazoa > Annelida > Polychaeta > Phyllodocida > Polynoidae > Alentia > Alentia gelatinosa. Next base: position 18,420,522 of record OX465592.1, read on the forward strand.
TTCCCGCCTCCTCCCTCCTCGAACATGACCACCCTTCCCTGAGTGCCTACGGCCGAACCTCTCCGTGTGACGGTGGTTAACCTCTCCGATAGGCCTCCGCACTTCGTCTCGTTGATCCCCAGGGGGTAACACCGTGGTTCGCAAGCCACAAGGCTCTCCCTGGTGCAGACGACCACCTTGATTCGAACGAAAGTGGCGGCTGTTCTGCTCTACGGAGGCCCCCCCGCCTGACCAAATCAGCGCGCGTCGTGCCGGGAACAGGCTCCGGACCGGCTGTTCCCCCTTACTCCCCCTGGCCTGTGACGGATGCGTCGCGTGGAGAGCAGAAGCTCTGTTAAGTCGCTTGTGCCCTCTCCAGCCTCCGATACGCGTTAATGGCACTCCCCTCAGCCCTCCGCCGGTCTTCAGTAATGGCCGCCGGCAAGTAGCGGCCCCCCTACGACCAATAACGGCTGCCTGGGCCCCAGAGCCGAGCAGAGCACGGCTGTTCCCGCCACCGGAGGCCCCCCCCAGTAGCATCGCACGGCACCGTGTTGTCCGCCTCCGCAGGCCTTGCTCTCCCGTTAAGGGGCGCGGACAGTCCTGGGGGCCGACCGAGCGGCGCCCCCTCCCCAGATCGACCCCGGGAGGGGGCCGGCAGTCACTTCCCCCCTCCGTGGCCGGTGGAACACCGGCCTCCCCGACGGCCGGCCCCACGTAAGGGCGGGGGGGAAGCCCCCCTGGCCCCCCTCCCAGGGCCAGCCGTCGTACGCGATCCCCTACGGGGGGAGCAGATTCAGGGGCGACGGTGTCCGGAGGCCGACGTGGGCCAGGCTTCAGCAGATCCCCATGCACAATCCTCGTTTTTCGCCCCTGTCGAATCTGATATACTACCCCTCCGATGCGCGTGATCACTGTCCAGGGGCCCGTCCAGAACTGCTGAATCTTCGGGCACCGCCCTGGTTTACGGAGGGGGTGAAAGAAATATACTTCACTCCCCTCGGCAAACTGAGAACCCGCTACCCGGGCGTCGTAGCTACGAGCCTGCCTCCGCACGCATCCGAGTGAATGGGCTCGCGCGTATTCGTGACTCCGTGCCAGCCGCCGCTGTAGCCTGGCCACATATTCATCCTCCGAGAGAGGGTCAGACTCCGGGTATAAGACTGCGAGGGGGCCGGCCACCTCCCTACCCAGCATCAGGGCATTCGGAGTCTGGTCCGTGGACCGCTGGACCGAACTCCGATAAGCTGCCATCACCAGAGGTAGATGGAGGTCCCAGTCCCCCTGTGATTCGTCCACCACCGTGGTCAGGAGGGCCTTGATGGTCCGATTCATCCGTTCCACCAGCCCATCACTCCGGGGGTTAAACGGGCAGGTCCGGGTCTTGGTGATACCCAGTATGCGGAGGGTCTCCTGAAACACCTTACTCTCAAAATTCCGCCCCTGATCGGAGTGAATCACCAACGGGTAGCCATACCGACAAATAAACTCCGATACTAGCACCCGGGCGATAACTACCGCCTCCTGAGTGGGGACCGCGAACGCCTCCGACCACCGCGTAAAATAATCCGCGATCACCACTATATACCGGTTGCCCCGTTCCGTGACCGGCAGGGGGCCCATCACGTCCAGGGCCACCCTCTCCAATGGGGCTCCGGCCCCAACGTGTCCCATCGGGGCTCGGCGCTTCCGTGGAGGGTCCTTACTCCGGAGACACGCGGGGCACGAGGCACACCAGTCTATCACGTCAGCCCTATAACCAGGCCAATAATATGCAGCCTGACAGCGTCGTAGTGTCCGCGCGGTCCCGAAGTGCCCCGACAGGTGGGACCCGTGAAGCTCATGGAGGACCATCCGCCGGTCCCCAACAGGCACCGCTACCTGGAACTGGGTATCGCCCCCTGGTTCCACCCAGGGCCGGCCCAAAACTCCCTCGCACAGTTGAAGGCGATCGAACTGGGACTTCCAGGCCCGGACCTCGCGGGAGTCCGCCTCCACCAAGGGGGGGGGGCGACCGGCCCTTATCCCCTCAATCAATTGCTGCAAGACGGGGTCTTCTTGCTGAGCCGGGCCCCAGCCCCGCCCTCGTGGCTGCTCCGGCCGAGGGCGGCCCTGGGGGCCGCCAGCCACTACCGCCCGTCGCCTGGTGGTAATGCGTCGACAGAAACCCCCTGCCTCCCAACCGCACTGGCCACAGGGTCGCCTAGACAACCCGTCCGCATTTCCGTGTTGCTTGCCCGGCCGGTGCTCGATCTTAAAATCGTACGTGTCCAAAACCTGTACCCATCGGGCTACTTGCCCCTCCGGTTCCTTAAACTGGGTGACCCACTTTAAGGCGGCATGGTCTGTCCTGATACGGATAGGCCGGCCCACTAAGTAGTGACGGAATCTTTTAAGGCCAAAGATAACGGCGAGGAACTCCCTCCGGGTGACACAATAGTTCCGCTCGGCCCGGTTTAGGGTACGGCTAGCATACGCTAATACCCGTTCGCGCCCCTCCGAGTGCTGGGACAGTACCGCGCCCAACCCGACATCGCTAGCGTCCGTGTCCAAGATCAGGTCCCCGTCCTCCTGAGGATAGGCCAGCACTGGGGCGTCGATGAGGGCCGCCCGGAGAGCTCGAAACGCCTCTCGGCACTCGGATGAGAACTTAAACGGGCCCTTCGCCTTCTCAGATAGTGCAGTTAGGGGCTTGGCCACTGTCGCGAAGTTGGGTACGAACGACCTGTAATAACCGGCCAACCCGAGGAAACTGCGAACTTCGTGCACATCCCCTGGCTCGGGCCAGTCCCGCACAGCGGCTACTTTCTGTGGGTCGGTGGCAATACCGGCCCCCGACACGACATGGCCCAAGAATTCCACCTGTCTACGCAACAGGTGACACTTCTTAGCCTTCAATTTTAGTCCGGCGTCCTCCAGGCGCCGAAGGACCTCGTCCAGGCGGCCAAGGTGTTCCTCCCTTGTCGGTGCGAACACGATCACGTCGTCCAAATACACCAGGCATGTTTGCCACTGCAGGCCCCTCAGAGCCAGTTCCATCAATCTCTCGAAGGTCCCTGGTGCGTTACACAATCCGAAAGGCATCACGCGGAACTGATACAGCCCATGATGTGTTGTGAACGCGGTCTTGGCTCGATCATCGGCCGCTACCTCCACCTGCCAATATCCAGAGGCCAGGTCCAGGGTGCTGAACCATTGGGCCCCCGCCATTGAATCCAGGGAGTCATCGATTCGGGGAAGGGGGTATGCATCTTTGACCGTGCATGCGTTCACCCGACGATAGTCCACACAGAACCTAGCGGTACCGTCTTTCTTCCGTACCAGCACGACCGGGGAGGCCCAGGGGCTCTCGGCCGGCTCAATCACGCCTTGTCGTAGCATGTCCTGGACCTGCTGGGTCACTACGTCCCTTCGATGGGGAGCTAACCGCCGAGGCGGCTGCTTGACCGGCCTGGCTTCCCCCGTGGGGATAGAGTGCTGCACTAAGTCCGTTCGTCCCATGTCCTGTCCGTCTCGCTGGAACGCATTCACATGGCGTTGTAAGACCGTGGTCAGTGGGGCCTGATCTTCTAGGGCCACTCCGGTCAACAGCTCCGCCAGTACCTCGGGTGGTAGCGTGGTGAGTCGGCGGCACTGTTGACCCGCCTCTGGTGGGCCCCTTTCGGGGGCCAAGGCCTCCACATGCCCCAACGTGGTTCCTTGATATACCGACAGCGTGTCAGCCCCGGGGTTCAAGACCCTGATGGGTACCTGTCCATCCTCAGGAAAGAATACCGCCCTCCCTACTCGAAAAGGGTTGTTACTGGTAGCCTGGGGCTCCAGTAGAGCGGCCTCTCCGTCTCTCCAGGCCCCTATCACCTCTCCATCTACTATCACTTCTCCTTGCCCCCGGATCTGAGTAGTGTGGCGGCAGACTACCCTACATCGCTCTCGCGACTCTGGCCACTCCAGATGCCCCTGGCGCAGGTCCACGGAGACCCCGTGGGACCGAAGGAATCCAGCTCCTAGAATGGCATCCGAGTCTACATCCGCTAACGCCATTTCAATCGTCACCTCCCTTTCCCCTAGTCGGAGCGGAACTTGCAACTTCCCTTCCAGCGCTAATGGCCTTCCGTCCGCGCAGTAGATGGGCTGCGTGGACGCAGTCACCTCCCCCGGTTGCTGGTGCTTCCTCCACCAGTTCTGAGATAGGATATTAATTCCAGCCCCAGTGTCCACCAGCAGCTGTATGGTCTGTCCCCATATTGTCCCGGTTACCACGAGCCCTGACCCTTGCGCCTCCTGCTGCCCGCGTATCAATCCTGACTTCGGCCTCTGATCCGTCTGCGGAGCGACCCCTGCCCGACCGGCAGCCGGGGTCGCTTCTAGTTTTCCGCCGGTTCCGGGGTCCTGGGACTCCTCTCTCTCCGGCCTCGTTGAGGACAATCCCGTTTGAAATGCCCTACCTGGTGACATAGAAAACACCTTCGTTCTGAGGGCTGCTGTATCTGTGGTTGTTGTACCGCAGATGTTAGTTCCGCCAGTTTACGGTTAACAGTTTCCAATTCTTCCGCCATGCTCCGTCCGGCCGCCCGAATCCGTGCCGGGTTTTCCCTCTCTACTGACAGGTAGGCTTCGGCTTCTACCGCCGTGGTGACTGCCTCCTCCAGTGTCCGGGGCTTACTTTGGTAAACCCAGTGTTTTAATTGCGTGTCCCCGATGGCATCGAGGAACCTGTCCCGCCCCATGGAGTCTAGGGTCTGGCCATCCGCCTCCGGGTAGGCGAGCCGTATCATCCTCCAGACCTCCTCTGCCAGACTTTGTAGGCTCTCCCCGGCCTGTCTGCTTCGTACACGCAGGGCCGCCTTGTAACTTTCCGTCTGGTTACGAGGGGCGAACCTTTGTTGGAGTGCGCTCCGGAGTCGAAGGTAGCCGGCCTCGGTATCTGGCCGGACTCCCGCCAACAATCGTCGGGCCACTCCGGTCAGGGAGAGTCCCAGAAACATTCCGGCCTCCGGGGCAGGCCACCCGTTGACCTTGGCGCACAGGTCAAAGTGAGCCAGGTATTCATCCAAGTCGGACGCCCCGTCAAATTTAGCTGGCATTACCACGGGCTTAGTGGCCTTCTTGGCCGCTGTGCCGTCGCCTCCCCCGCTCACTGGGTCGCGCCCTTCCTTCGACGCTAGACCTTCCGTTACGGTGGGCGCCCAAAAGGTTGTGGGTAGCGGTTTTACTTCCGGCGGGGGCGAGGCGACATAGGGGTTCCTGCGCCGAACGGGGGCCTCCGGTCCGGCCTCTCCCGATTCCCCCTCTAGCTCGGCTTTTACCCCGTCGCCTACCAGTACTCCGCCCGTGGTTTTCTCTAAGTCCCGTCTCCTCCAGGAGATATCACGATCCACGCATTCCCTCACCCGGCCCCCAGGGCTGGTGAACCTAGATCCCGGGGCCCACGCCGCCCGGGTAGCCTCGGGCACGCCGGGGGCAGCTTCCGCCACCCGAGCCTCCGGCGCCAGCATCCATGGCCACGAGGCTATCCCGGCGCGCGGTCCCCAGGCCAGCCCCGGGAACAGGCCCGGAGGAGGCTGCCAAGCCGTTCCCCCTTTTCCTTCCCCCGCAGGCGGGGTCGTCCCTAGGGAAGAAAGACGCCCCTCCGGCCTCTCCGGACTCTCCGGACCCTCCGGTCCTTCGGAGGTCTCCGATCGATGACTTTGAGGCGTGCCCGGCGTCTCCTGCAGGGTAGGCCCCTCACCTGTCCCAGCTCCTCCCTCGCTTAGGAGGGAGGCGGCTCCGGAGTCATTCTGTGTTGGGTTCATCTCCTTACTGATTAAAGAATCCCACCGCTGCCACCAATGTAGTACAGAACGACTAGGACACGCACAGGTACAGTTCAATAGTTTATTCACAGGCACTCTCAACGGAGGCTGGTAGACAAGCTTGACAGGTACGTACCTCCGGCACGTTAAGCGTAATATGTAACCAACGTAATCACCCACTTAGGGGGGAACTCTCAGGTACTCCGACCAGGTAAGTAACCGTGGAGGGTGCCAGACAGGAGGTTCGCAGGGAGCCTTCCGGAGGTGGTTCGGGCCCAGTCTCACGACGGACTCCCGTCCGGAGGGCATCCGGAGACTTATATAATAAGTCGGCCGGATGTCCCCCGACGTCACTTCCGGGACCAGGGCGACCCCTGGTGGGCCCGCGGGGTGTCACCGAGGCAACACTCCGGAACCCCTCCGAACCCTCCGGAACTCCGGAGGCGCCTCCGGACCGGAGGCGCCCCTCCGGAAGGCTCACCACAATATATATATATATATATATATATATATATATATATATATATATATATATATATATATATATATATATATATATATATATATATATATATATATACATATAAATGGTGTTTCAATACAATCCAATTTTAGATATGTTTGAATGACTAAAAATATAAATATAAAAAAATATCTTATATATAAATATGTATATTATCGTAAAACCGGATGAGTTTGAATCTGGGCCGCCGTATGCGACGACTGGAGTTTGGCGTAGTGATATCCGGAGCCAAAACTCCAGGAGTCGCATACGGGAGCCCAGATTAAAACGAATAAGGTTTTGATTTTATCCTACCCCCTGTGAACGATATTTTTATGTGAGGATAATAACAAAAACACGATAAAAACTTTCTGAAGTCCTCCATATAGCTCTCCTTGTTGCTCTGAAGGCGCGCTCATAGCGGGTATATCCGTTGCAAAAGTTAATTGGGGATGCTTCTATGGAACTAGAGAGGACCATTTTACCCAGAACATAAACATGGGTCTGCTGTTTTAAGGGCTGGTTCCACCAATACGAGGGGTTTGCCGTGGTATATCTTGGTATGTCTTGTTATATCTTACAGTGTCGCAATATGTTGTACCTCCATTGTTGCGATACATACCGAGTGGTGTCATGTGTATGTTTTAGTGCTCCACCACCGCGAAACCTCAAGACACATCGCGACAAATAGGCACGCAATTATTCTAAACCTAGTAAGATTTGGCAAGACAACCAAATCGTGACTAATCTAGCTATATCTTGTGTGTTGGTGGAATCAGCACTTAATATGTTAGCAAAGTTATTTTAATATCTTTACCTATACATTCATTGTAATTGTTGTAGATCTATCAAATTGTCTTGACTGATTTCTTCTGTCCTTGTTCAATTCTGCCAATATCTGATAATTCCCATTTTCTAGGCACATTCTATGCGGAAGTGAATGCTGAATACTGTATAGTAAACGCAGGGGCACCCCAGTGGGACGGTCTGCCTCGCCCAAAACAACCGAGTGTTTGATCACTGTCCTCACCCACCCCATGTTAGATCTGTCCCCAAGAGATTCTGCGCTACACGAGTACCAGGGTAAATATAGTTTGCTTTGTTCCGTAAGTCCGCGTCCGATGATACCTATAAAATCTACATGTGTATCGAATAATCATGTGTCGTCGTGATGTAGAGGCTACGGCATCGAATCATTGATAGTCAGTTAATAAAGGAGAAGACGGGAAATGAAGATTGTAATCTATTTTTGTGCATACTCACACATACACTTATCACAACGTGGGCAAAATTATCCATAATAAAAGGTGATGGACCTATGTCACTTCATTGAACTCATACAAAACCAAGATGAAGGTAATCATCGAAACGTTGGTAGTAACATATAACCCAACTTAAACAATATAGAACTAATCTGTAGACAATATCCTAATGAACAACATGAATCTCAAAGAGAAAATATCACTCTCACAGCAGAGTTATAGTACATTCTGTGACTGTATGGCCATGAGTCAGTGTGCAAGAGTGTCTGACAGGTTCTATCTTAGAGCAGTGGAAAATCCCCTACTATAGGATTATGTATGTATGACAGTAGACAATGAAAAAAAGAGCCCGGAATCCTGTTCAAATCAAGTTATTATCTCCTATGGGTTGCCAAATTTCTGTTTTTCAACTTTTGATCTGTGTTAACTAACATGCCATTTATACTTATACTGCAAATACTGTATTGACAGGAGATTTTGATGCATCCCAAACTGCAATAAAATCTCTTATAAAAGGAAGAAAACCCCATCACTTTCCTGTTCAAAAGAACTTCGTCAATTTAGACATAAAAGAATGAAAGTTAATTCCTCTGAAACTAAACTATCTGACTTGGGCAAGTCTGTGCCATCATGAAAACATTAGGCACTGCCAGCATGCAGACAGGGACCACGGATGTGGGGCGTATGCTGCTGCTGCCGCTGCCAAATGGCTGCCGCTGACCGGTGCCCCCCTGCTCGATTGCCCGTCCATACTCGCAGCCCCGACGGTCAAGGCCTACCGCCGGGTGTGGCTGGCATTATCGCTCAGAGCATCGTAACTTGGATCACTCGCTCACATCGGAGATCGCTCGCAAAGTATAAAACAGGGCCCAGGTCTGCCACAGTATATCCCTTTGTAAATGCACTGGTGTGGAATTGTTTTAGGAGATCTAATTATAATTCTAAAATCTCTAAATTTCGGCCCTCTGCCATTTGTGAGCGTCTTGCGTTTGAGGGTGAGGATGCATCTGAGGGTGAGGATATTAGGCTGTATCTAAAGTATAGGATGACCGTGTGTCTGAGGTAGGCACTTACCTAATTTTTAAGACTTAGTTCTATGCACTCTAGCTAGTGATCTATGGCAAGATTTTGCAAAACTGATTGATTTTGCTTTTTGAATGAAGTCTTTATGCCAATTTAAAGCAAAGTTATGGCCATTCAAAAACCTGGAATTCAGCCTATCGTTCTGCCACAATTAACCATAGTTAAGAGTTTTAAATTGTGATCCAAATTTTTTGATCCACCAAGCTGGTATCAAGAGACATTTAATTATTTAAAATGCCTATTTCTCATGAACTATTGAAGCTAGAAATATGATTTAATAAGTGGATTGAAGGTCATGACAAGGCGGATATGACCATGCATGAGATGACCTTTTCCAAGGTCAGTGAGGTAAGTGCCTATCTGAGGGCGAGGGTGTGTCTGAGGGTGATAAGGTGTCTGAGATTGGGGGGGTTTCTGAGGGTAATGGGGTGTCTGAGGTTGAGGATGCGTCTGAGGGTAATGGGGTGTCTGGGGTTGAGGATGTGCTTGAGGTTAAGGGTATGTGTAAAGTGGGTGTTCCTTTAGGACGGTGTCAAAAAGACAATCTGGATGCCTCAAATGACATCACACGGCGATCACCAAACATCAGCCATTGAGCCAGGTATATATAGATGGAGCCTGATATAGGTACCGGTGGAGATGGTATATGTATCAGTGAAGCAGTGTTTTATGAAGTCAGCAGCGACCATTCGACATAGGTATCGCCTTCAGTAGTGTTACACATTGAGGCGTCACCTAACCTCAAACTCAATATTGTTGCCATTTTTGTTTAATTTTTTTTTGCGCAGAAAATAGTCCTAGTCCCCCCCCCCCCCCCAATATGTGAACAATTAGAAAACCTAGGTGAATATTCAACCAACTTTTGTAGTTATTTGAAATCAAAACAATACTGCCAATTGAATTCTAAAAAATAAAAATCTGATGAATTAGATTTTGTTAGATCCATCCAAACGTCGACCACACAACGTCGGTTGGCTCTATGTTTAGGGTATACCGTGGGTTTGTTTGTTTGTTTAGTTTAATGTCCAATTTGTTCAATTCGACTTACTTTGAGTTTGACCAAATCTATGAGATAAATGTAGGTAAAAATCTCACCCCTACACATTTACCGAGGTGAGAGTTCTTTTACTTCCCACACCACGTAGACATGGTATGAGAAGGATTGGCCTTTGATATAGCAGTAAACACTAACACTGAGCTAACTCCCCGCCCCGGTTGCTATTCAAGATTGTCATCCACAATTGTTGTTGTATGGTATGGGTATTATTATCATTTGATAATAATAATGACAATAAGCATAGTCATTATTATTATTATTATTATTATTATTATTATTATTATTATTATTATTATTATTATTATTATTATTATTATTATTATTATTATTATTATTGTTTTCATTATTTTCATTATAAGTATTATCATTACTATCAAAATTCATTATTCTGATGATACTGGTTTGTATATAAACTCTACAACAAGATTTAGATAAATCAATTACTTGGTGTAATAGTAATTATCTGACCTTGAATGTGTTATATGGTTCTACAAGAAAATCAACTATTGATGTAGCCCTCCATTGCAAATTAATGATAGATAATGAGTTAGTCCAATAGGTACCATTGTATAAATACATGAAAAAGCATGATCCTAGACATAAACTTTAATTTTGATCAACATATATGTAACCTTACGAAAATAGTATCACATAAAATATACCTAGTAAAAAAAAGAGACTATTTAACCAAAGATGCAGCCATAAGGATCTTTAAATGCATGATTTAACTCCTGCTAGACTATGGAGACTTTTTTTTGCACAATCAAATAAAGCTTTATTAAGCCAACTACAAGTCCTACAAAATAGAGCAATCAGAATAGCACTTAAAACCAAAAATGACACCTCTAAAGCTATCATTCACAGAAGTTTAGAGTTGCCTTTTCTGACAATTTGTAGAGACTTTCACATCAGATGGTATATGTGTTAGTTAAAAGCACTGACCCTGTTCTACATGTGACTAAGCAGAGAGGCACAAGATCCTGCAAAGCAATTACTTTAAAGAAGACCACTCTGAGTTGTACCTTTTATAAGAACTTTTATGGTCTTGCCATCTGGAACAATCTTCGGTCATGTATTAGGAATTTATCAACTTATGAGGAGTTTAAGAGGCAGATAAAGATCTATCATCCTGATTGGGAAAATACCATGAACTTGCACTGTAGTGGGGGCTTAAATTAGGTCTCTTATTTACTCTTACGGTAGTTAGTTTAAAAGTTTGATCTTAGTTGTCATCCTTGATTGATTAATGATTCTCAGTAAAGCTACTTCGCTGGCATAGTCACAGGAACACGGTGACCTCACATCCCCGTGACCAGAGAGGAGGAAAGATGAACAATGTAAATAAAGTTTATGATTTTAATCTCCTGATAGCAATCTATGGGTTACATTATCATGTGGTACAGTAATTCAATGCGATGTATAAGATACACCCATAGTGATGATACAAACCATAACGATAATTGTAGAATCAAGCGTCCATGAATGTCCAATATTAATTCACACGATAATCTTTCAACAGTTTTGGTCTTTCCATTGTTCACTCATAGTTCCTAATATTCCAAGGTATTCAAGTTCACAGTGCACAGTGTTCTCTGCTCATACCTTACTAGTCCTGTTTATCCACTCTGTGTACTCTCCACTCACACGTCAGTCTGTAAGCAACACACAGAGAGAATGGCTTCACATAGTGAATGTTCATAGTAGGCAGCTTCACTCCAGATAGTGTGAGGCGCCTAATCCCCAAACCTTACTCTAGCGGGAGCAGGTTTGCTCAGCTCTTCCAGATCTTACTCCTCGTACCGAAGAGCTGCTTCCCTGCACCAGCAGTGGAGGTGTACTCCCCAGCTGCTTTCATCAGCAAGTCACCTGACCATTCACTTCCTTATACAGATGATCGTTCTGGGAACTACAACCTGCCAACACTCTACTACCGTGCATCTATATGTTACTGACTATATAATATCCTTTAAGAAACGTAACATAATCTCGGACGAGCGCGTAGTGCAAACTCTATGATGGAAAATTTATGAACTTTACCAATCTGTCTGACATGTCTAGTCATATGGTTAAAAGTATCTTTTGATTTGTGGTTAAATCTTTGTGAGCCCACTTTTGTGAATATGTTAAAATTCTCTTTTGAGAGACTACATGATCTTGGGGTTTCCAAATATGTTTTATGAATGACTGGTGGCACATGGAAACCAGCAATGTCATTGTTGAGTGTCGTCTGTATTTAAATGTTTGAAAAGAAAATTATGATTACTATTATTATTATTATTATCATTATAAGTATTAGTACAATTGCAGGCCTCCCAGCACCCACTTCCCCAATATAGGTCTTTTTAATAGGTTCTAAAAATCAAGATATAGGGTTGTGCTAGTTTTCAATGCCATTAACACAGGCTTTTAGGGTTATTGTATTCAGGATGATGGAGTCAAAATATAATGAATCACTTAATTTCAGTTCTTGATTTCGAAAAAAATGTACCTATTACTAAATTGCAGAACATATACCCCACCTGTCATTTTCAGGCTTGTACGTAAACAAGACTTTGGTTACACTTTTTAATCCCCCATCCCATGGCTACCCCTCTCCCCCCAACATACCGGTACACAAACACTGACGAGTGACATGCAGAGTCAACCCCTTTAGAAAAATAAGGTAATGATATATGTTCCTTCACACACAAATTTGAGACATGTTAGCATACCGTACTCCAATAGCCACACACATCTCTGGGCAGTATACATTAATGTCAGAAGGACCCGCCCTTGCAACACTGTCCGACTTGGGGACTGCTCCACTGTCACAGTGTCAGCCGGACAGCATTGCGGTATCAGCCGGGCTTATCGAGTGGTGCTCCTGGGAACCCATACAGACAGTGCCCGGGCCCCTGGATGATTGCAAGAGTGTGATTGCTGTGAATTTGTTGAATTGCGCCACAGTAGGCTACCGTACAAATCTGGCAAACTGTCTGAGACTGAAAAAATCGTGAAATGCATCCCCTGATCAATATGAAAATCTTAAAAATGACCAAGTCTCTTGATATATACCCATTGCATTAAAGTTGCCTTTCCATAGCATTTTGAATTGTGAACCTATCTGTATCCCAAGTAGTCTAAATATATCATATGTGAAACTTTTTGTCACTTTGGTGCCACAGTACAAATCTGAGGCACTATCTCAGTACCGGTATCTGAGATTTAAACATTCATGAAATGCATCCCCCGATTAGAAAATCTTAAAAACGACCTAGTCTCTGGATATATTATAAGTCCATTGTATTATAGTTAATAAAGGATACTTTGAATTGTTTTTCTATCATTATTTTAAGTATCTAAGAAAAATAGCATATTTTTGACAATTGGAAGGTAATCTACTAAAGGAGTGTTCAATAATTATGGCCTGGGGGGGGGGGGGGGGACACTTTTTTGGGGGCCATTCCAAGGACCATGAGGGGATGGCAAAATATTTTTGGGTACGGTATTCCAAGGAGGGGGGGGCAATTCTTTTTGGGGTATTCCCATGGGGGGGGGGGGGCAACTTTTTTTCCACATGTTTGGCCACCCGACGGCGCCGCGGTAGCTGTCGGCCTGGTGCGCCACCCCCACCCTCAGTGTCACTCTTATCTACCGCCTGCTTCAAGTCAGAGAATACACTGTTGAATGATAGACACGAAACTCACCTGGTTTTCCGCTAAGCTGACGTTCACATATATATTCTACCATAGATCGTTGGTAGGTTGATATCACAAGGGAGTAGTATGAGTGGTGGAAAAGGAAGTCCACTCCGGGAAATGACGGTTCTGTAAATTTCCGGTAGCAGAGTAAAAATATATAGGTCAAGTGTAGTTCGTCGTTGAAGCGCTAGGTTCCGATTGCCAGTGCTGCCATCTCGTGTCTATTTGGAGTATTCGGCTTGGCCTGTCGTGTACACTGGCCACCAGAGCAGACGTTTGCCTAGATTGGCCGCCACCTCCATCTACACTACGTTCCAACTAAGAGGTTGGTAACGTTAAACCATGGACGTGTCCACGGTTTCTCACTCTCAGACCAAACAATTCTGTCCTACATAGATTCTGGGATCCAAAATACCTGCAAAGAATTCTCCATATGTTAATAAATTGATAAAGAAACTTATCTCTGTGGCCATTTTATCAAAAATACACATTAAAAGAAGATGAGAACATGGAAAAATGACTTCCAGGGTAAGCATGTGGGTTATGGCAGGGTCAAGGGGACGTGGCTATAGAGAGTTGTTGGACCACAGACTAAAAAAATTGATACACAGAGTAAAAATAGATACCAACCCTGTACCAACCCCCAACAAACCTCCCAATCGAAAAATAGTTAAAGTGGAGTACCTTTACGCACTGCAATGGCATGAGATACCCGATACCACGCCAGGTCAAGGCCCCTGTCAACGTGACCAGAGCTTACGTAGTAGCTCCGGTGGCCAGTGTAACGTTTGCCACGCATGTTAGTCGTAGCGTAGCGCAGACAGGGGTTGGTTGCCAATCTAACCTGTGGCCAACTCTCACCGGACGGCATACACTGGCCACCTGAGCTACACTTAGTTGGAACATATATGGAAAGTGAAATTCTCTTATCTGCTGTTGTTTTTTATGTATGCTAATATAAACATTGTTTTCCTGGTAAACTTTTTTCTTTTTCTTTTTCTGCAAAAAACATGATGTCAAATATCTAAGCTCGGAATTTTATGGCTTGGCCATTAAAACCAGCCTCATAATCAGGCTGAGGCCTTCTGCCACTTTTTTGGGTTTAAATGCCAAAGCAAGTGAACTGGTGAAACGTGTGTATTACTTATTGACCCAATAAAAAAAATAAATAAAAAAAGTGTAGACACAGGCGGTGGCCAATCTACGGACGGCATCGTTCAAGCTCAATCGATCAAAGTTTGTTTGTGGTCACACTGCACCGCTAGAGCAACCTACGGAAACTCTTACGGAACCTACGGAAAAAAAATTTGTTGAACATCTTCCCCATTAGAACTTCTTAGATTCTTTCCTGACACAAACACACTGTGAAAAGTAGAGTTCGTTTGACGTGCAATCAGCTGTAGGCCTAGGCAAAGAACCAGAACCTGGCCTAGGTAAAGTTACACTGGCCACCCGAGCTACACTACGTTAGCTCTGGTCACGTTAAATTGAGAGGGGCCTTGACCTGGCGTGGTAGCGGGTATCTCATGCCATTGCAGTGGGTAAGAGGGGTTTGTTAGGGTTGGTATCTATTTTTACTCTGTGTATCTATTTTTACTGTGTGGTCCGACCACTCTCTGGCCATGCCCCCTTGACCCTGCCATGACCCACATTCTTACCCTGGAAGCCACTTTTCCATGTTCTCATCTTATCTTAATGTGTATTTTTAATAAAATGGCCACAGAGATAAGGTTCTTTATCAATTTATTAATATGTGGAGATTTCTTTGCAAGTATCTGGGATATCAGAATCCATGTAGAACATACTTATTTGGTTCGAGAGTGAGAATCCGTGGACATGCCCAGGGTTTAACGTTACCAACCTCTTAGTTGGAACGTAGTGTAGACAGAGGTGGTGGCCAATCTAAGGTAAAGTATCCACCCCTAATCTGTTCGTTCTCTCCATTTGAGCGCCCTGGCCCTGGCGACAACAGGACGTACTACAGTCTATCCCAAACCCCCACCACTGTGTGACCAGGGAAAGTGGAATTAGGCCGTAAATCAACGTGCGAAAGATCTTTTTATCGAACACAGTGAACAGTATCTCTTGCATTGACTTAGTCATAAAATTCAGAACGAACATGCGGTCTCATATGGATAGGCCAACTGAGTGTTGCCTTTTGGGTAAAGCCTAAAGGGAGCAAATCCCTGACATATTGGACTTAAGTTAAGGTACCGTACCGTAGGTAAAGTATCCACCCTGTTTGGAGACAGGGCCGGGTACACTGGCTAGACCAAAGGTAATAATTAGCCTATTACAGGTACCTGCTTAGAGCTAGTGCTAATTTGCAGCCAGTGTTATGGCGACTGGCTAATCCGCGGTCGGGATGGTGGTGATAATCCTTCTAGACGAGTTAATCAATAAGAGATAACCACTCACATTGCCTGGATTACAGCTGAAGCAGACACTTTGAAAATGCTTTAACCGCGGTCCGGACCGAGATGACCGTGGTTATTATTGCCATATTTGGGATTTTTTTCACTCAAATTTGAGTTGAGTCATAACTTTTTTAGGTATTCATTTAGGTGTTTATATCTGCCATGGACAGCATACCTGCTCACATAAATACAAAACTATTGTAAGCCTACTTATTAAGACATTTCCCAAACGTAGTATCAGCAATTTGATTAGCGCCCTTTGAAGGTGGTCATCCCCGGGTGCTTTCTTCGGCGGGAAGGCGTTGCATGGGTCCCACTCTTCCAGCAGATCTTAGCTGGCAAGTGGAGGCAGAGCAAAGCGCAGGATCTCCGCTAGGAGAGTGGATAGGACCCAGCGTGGTTTACCGAGGCGCCACCTGGTAGGTCGTCTCTTAGCAACGACCAAGCGTCGAGACCTCAGTCTTCGTGTTTGTCAAATGAGGACTCAAACTCGCCCTGTATCAACACAGTGAAGGGACAGGAATACTATATCAACATGTATGAGGAACGGTCAGAAGAAGGTCCTCGCGGAACCTTTGAATCTTACAGAGCAGAAGGAGACGGTTTGTACAAAAATGGGGAATTCAAGAAATCAATTGAAGCATTCACAACGGTGAGTTGTTTGTCCTCTCCACATTTGACCACTGTGACTGTGAGTGTGACACAAGATGAGTTGATGTTCTATAATGCTAACTTGTCAACATGATAGTGCTATGCATTTCCTATGTGTAAATACGATACTATGACCCAATCAAGTGTTGGTACAGTTTTAGACGTGTTCATATGTATCAATATTTTAAGAAGACATTTCCCAATCCTATCATAAATCACGGACCCATATCCGTGCATAAATATAAAATCTTTAAAATTGAAATGGAGGCCCTACGAAAGCCGCAAACTGATAAAGCATAAAGCTGAGGTGGGCTATACTATTAAATATAATTTCGTAGATTCAATAGATCAAGATCTACTATAGCCTAGACTAGATCCACATTTAGTATTTGGGAATTCCGGTAAGATGTATGGCTAATATTGGCTTTGACCAAGTTTGGGGATCCAAAGTGAGCCCGCTAAAACCGCAGATACCCGTGCTCAGAACATCATTTCCTGAGGCCAGTAAGAAAGAGGCTGCCAAGTTCGCGATAAAGGCTTTGCCACTAGAATTTAGATCTAGATCTAGGTCTAATATTAACGTCTAAACATATAGGGGTTCGATGCAAGAATTTGGGTTTGGTGTTATTTACTACTGTTGAGGTGTAGCCTACTTTACTACGATCATCTCTGAATAAGTTTGTCTGGAGGCCCCCAGACTGTTGTGCAGACCTCCTAAAAAATCAGCAGTTTGAAATTTTACTGAAAAAACCACTTTACTTTTAATGAAATTCACAACCCAAAGTCCTAATCCCTTTACATTGGAAAATATCAAGTTTTATTTCGTTAGCATGCCAGCATGACTTTTTATCACATATATATTATCACCAAGTCCGACTTTACAGTGTATTTAAGA
Organism: Alentia gelatinosa; assembly: GCA_950022655.1. NCBI lineage: Eukaryota > Metazoa > Annelida > Polychaeta > Phyllodocida > Polynoidae > Alentia > Alentia gelatinosa. The sequence continues at coordinate 18,437,840 of OX465592.1, forward strand.
ATATTAAAGTCTGCCATTTCAGCATGTAAGAAAGCCAAAGCCTTAACTTTTCAGCATTTTCAGTAGTGTAAGAATCGCAAAGTCTTGACTTTTCAGGTTATAATAGTGGCAACGTTTTTGACTTTTCGGCATGTAAGAATGTAAAAGTCTTACTTGTAGCGTGTAAGTTGTAACAGTGTCAAAGATTTGACATTTAAACAATTATCAGTTTGCCCCCCTCAGCCGCTTCATTTTCAAAATGTTCTGATGCCACTGCTAGTGCTATATCTAATTGTTGTAAACCTGCAAATACCCAGTTTGATTAAAAGCAAAAGATTAGTATTTGTAATCAATATGATATAATGCATGACCTAAATCTAATATATTAGAATAATAATTGTAATAAGAGATCTAGATGAAGTTTTGTGCCTAATCACATATTCCCTTTGACATAGAAAATAGAAATATATTTACATATTTACAGTAAAAACAAATGTCATTGGTTTACCAATGATGTAACTACGGCCAATGGATGGAAGATATCTTACTTAATTTGCGATTTCAACCGTTCGCCAATCCAACTTTCAATTGAGGGTTTTGATTTGTTAGGCCCTGGAGCTGCAGCCTGGAGACAAGAGCTGCCTGGTGGCCCGGTCACGCTGCTACCTCCAGCTGGGGGACCCCGACAAGGCCCTCAACGACGCCGAGGAATCTCTCCAGGACGACAAGGAATTCCACAAGGTGTGTCCCCGATACTGTTTTACTCCACAATGGACATTCAAAAACGTGTGCATGTTAAAATTCATGACCTGTGGAGATTGTACACTGAAGTTATAAAGAAGGTAATGATTACTTACCAGGTCGTATACAAATGGTGTGCATTCATCCTTGTGAAAAATGTGCTCTATGGCGTGAGATAAAAGTCAGAGAACTAAATCAACTGCACTCTATTGAAATAAAAACAACCCATATTAAGAATGGACTGTCAGGTGCCGAACAATGAAGGTTTAAGGTAAATAGTTACCTGCTCGTTAGGCTACATGGTTGAACATATTAATTTGATTGTTGATATGGAGCATGTTTCTATGAGGTAGCAATAGATAAAGCACCAGAAAAGATTTTCTGGGACCGTTATTCAGTATTTTTTGTAGTTCAGTTCTATAAAAGCAACTTCGAATGAGGATGATAGAAACAAAATGTTCCACCAAACAGCTAGCTTAATTAAAACAAGAAAATAAAATTTATAGCTTTTACATCAATAATTACGGTAAGTTCACATCCACGAATAACCTCGATTAATCTTTACTTTTCGTATTTGTCTCAGGGTCTGTTTCAAAAGGCTGAGGCGTTATACTGTAAGGGCGAGTTTGAGCTGGCACTTGTCTTTTACCACCGTGGCCACAAATTGAGACCAGAGCTTCAAGAGTTTCGTCTCGGTATCCAGAAAGCCCAGGAGGCTATCGACAACTCAGTCGGAAGTGAGTCTCTCTCATTTGATCTCATTTATACTTTCTGTAGTTCTCGTTCTATATCTATTCCACATCCACCAACTTGTAGTTATCTCAAGAGATCAACATACATTTTTGGAAATAGATATCCATTTAATTAGAACAGGACCGAAAATGATTTATTATAAAAGTATTTGAATTCTGACTTTGTATGTGATGATATAAAATATTTAAAAAAAATCAACAAGAGATGCAAGAAATGAATGTCGGTGAAATTTTAAAATAATGCGAAACCCAATGGAGCTAGGTTGGTAACTGTCTGGGAATCCTTGCAGGTCCAGACAGGGTACATCTGACCAAGGAAGGGGACCTGGCCTTCTTCCATAAACAAGAGGAGGTGAAGACCAAGAAGACAAAGGGCTATGGCTACAACCGCCAGCAAGCGCCGGTCAAGAAGGAGTACCGCAAACCTGCCCCACGCTCCGCCTCCTCCGACAAGACCATCAAACAGCTGCTCGGCGAGCTCTATGGAGACAAGATCTACCTCGAGAAACTGTTAGAGGAGACCGGTCAGTTGATGACTTATGTGTGTTTCTGTTTTATGACGTATTTTCTTCTTCTTTTTCTAAATACACAGAGATGACAGTATTCCTCTTTTCCAAGGGAATCCTTGTTTTCAGTTTATAAACTTATTTTTGTCCTGTGTAAAAGAAAAAAGAATATATTCTGCATCATTGACACAAAGCAACGGTGGGTAAAACCTCCCCACACACACCCCAGCTTCTTTCTATGGTCAATAACGATGTGTTTTTCATGATTTCACAGTAGCTGAGGCAGTGATTTCCACATAAAAAATATTTCCTATTTTTCTCATGACCCTAACTGACATCCCTGAAATACATATATACTCATTTTCATTTATTACCGATGATATCGAAAATTTGTGTTCCGATCTAAATATCTGCTTGGATGGCATTACTCATTTGTCTATGGGTGGAAAGTGAAGACTGTTGACATCGTCCAATCATCTCTGTGTATTGTCATGACGATATAGATCAACATATTGGTTGCTAGGAGACGCTTTAGTAACTGGCTATTTAATTATCGGTGCTACCTGGACAATAATAAATCATTGATTAAGATCCTTGCCATCATCGCAGTCACTCATTATTTGTGTTTTGTGATGCAGACCCTCACTCTGAGTCTGGACGGAGCATCTACGAGCTGGTCTGTGATGGTCTGCGTTACCTGGACACGCGGGGCGACTTCTGGCGTCAGCAGAAACCCATGTACAGCAGGAAGCGCGATAAGGTGATGCTGGCACAGCGCAACAAGGCAGCTCAGGGCTCCGACGACAACGTCAACCAGTACATCGTGCGCGAACTTGAGAAGATCGATGAGGGTGAGTGTCCTTACAGCCACTGATGTTCTTATCAGATCCATATCAGGGACTACTTTCACCGATAAGAAGTTTTGTTGATCTTTCTTTTTTTCTTTCGTTCTTTCTTCGGTAGGCTCGAAGCTGGTCAGATTCCCACCTTCCATTGCCTCGTCCAAACCAAATTTAGGAATATAGAGATTGTGTAATTACACACTCACATATATCCCAGTATTCAAGACTCTTCAAATTGTGTAATGAATTATAATTGTATTAGAGATAAAACTTGTAGAAAATATAGAGTGCGGAAATATTACCTTTTTTTCCAGACCTTACTGACAACTGAACTTTAACTAGATTCACAGTGTATGCTCAGGCCAAAATAGACGGATGAGTCTATAAGCGTAATATAAAGAAACCCAGCTTGCTATATAAAAATGACTTCACTCTATTCCATGACAGCACAAGCAGAGGGTAAATTCTCAGAAAGTTTGAAGAAAGCTAAGAAGGTTCTGAAGACAGTTGAAGGGTCATCAGCAGACGCCGTGCAAAACAAGTAAGCATGTTTTATATTCTTTCCTCGTTGATATTACTCTGTCGATGTACAAACCACTTCTAAGAGGTATTCTACTGAAAATACAAGTATGTGCATTATATATATGTGCAGGGTTTCAAGCAACGTAACGCTCATTTACAAAATTGTACTATATTTTTTTCGTTTGCAGCATTTGCGTACACGGTGCAGTACACCGAAGCTATTGCTGTAAAATTTGCATATGGCCCTGACACAATTTTTCGGTCAGTTGTATATTATAGTTATACTATAGAGGAAACCTATGATAGTTTAGGGTTTGAGCTCGTATCCCATCCTGTTTGAATTGCGTAGTAATTCACAAGGCGAAGCCGCGTGAATTACATAGTGATCCAAACAAGATGGGATTGAGCTCTGACACTAAACTTGAATGGGTTTCTGAATTTATCTCACCCTTCACATTGACTAATGGGCTATCATTTGTGACATAATCTACTGTTGGTTATTTTTTCTAAATATCTAATGGGCGTTAGATACGAGTTCCCAATGTTAAGTCTATGGAGAAAAAATACCAAGGGTGAGATAAAGTAAAATACAGTCCCACGGCAATATGGCTGCTCATGATCACCCCTGAGCAGCTCAGCGCAAACTAACTAGAATAGTTTTACTATAGATCCAGAGATGACGAGTGATGCTAGTATCAAATCTATCATTGAATCTCAATTCAGGGGCCTGTCAAATAATCTAAGATCGTACATGTGGACCCGTTTATTAGTGTACGGTCCTAGATCATCAAACAGGCTCCTGATAAAATATCAAAAACAAGAATTAAAGTAGGTGAGATTATAATTTGATGTTTGTAAAACCTGTTTTCCTTTACCTTATTAATGATGGGTCCCCCGCATCCTACTATATAATACAAATATAAAGTTTTAGGAAAATATAGATGGGGTGTGATCTTCCCTATTGCCTTCACCCTAGTAAACATACTCCACTGGCCTTTAATCTAATGTCAGAACAGAATGCGGAAAAAGAAAGGGGGACGCATTTCGTTGGCTCTCTCCACGTCAACCTGGTCTTCGATGACATCATTATCGGGTCAGGAGGCAGGCATGCAGACACACATGACATACCTTTTTGGGTAAATCCTGAAGTGGCTGATTAAGGAATATAGTGTAGACGCAGTGCTGTGTCCTCTCACTTTATAGCAAAGTGGAATGCACTGGCTTATAGCTTATAACGCTGATTAAATATTTTGCATGCTCATGGCTTTGTGCAAAGACACAATATGTCATTACTCTGCTGCCATGACGCGATAGACACATGTTTGTTCCTTCACTTTAAACTGGTCATCGATGACGTTATCAGGTCAGTAAATTTGCATACAGATGCACATGGCCCTTGTCATTCGATAATTGCTGGTGTAGTTGATCAGGGATTATAGTGTAGACCATAATGTGGTATTCTCCCAATTCACAACAAGGTAGAGTATCGTAGCCTACAGCTTTGTAACACTGATTGGAGGCTTTTACGTGTTCATTGGTTTTTACAAAGACACTCTTTTGTGATGTGCCAGTACTCTACTGCAAGGCATGACATAGTTTTGTTGGCTCTCTTCATGTCACCTTGGTAATCGAAGACATCATTATCAAGTCACATGACAGGCATGCAGACACACACTTTTGTTATTCTAGGTAAATTCTAGAGTGGCTGATCGAAGAATATTTTGCAGGCTTGATGCTTTCGTTCCAATTCATAGAAAAGTGGAGTGGCTTAAAGCTTAGTAACACCGATTCCATGCTTTGCATGTGTTTGCATAAACATATTTGATATGTGCCAATGCACTGCTGGCAAAACATCACCAACAAATTTGTGTTGACTTTCTCCACTTCAACCTGGCCATGGGTCAGGCTATTTATAAGGTTAGAAGATTTACATACGAATACACAAGACTCCTTTTAGGTAATTGCTGGGATGGCTGATCAGGAATTAATGCTTAGTTGTAAGGATGCTACGGCTTGACTTAGACAGAGTATACTCTATTATTTTACATCCATGGCCGAATGTTTATGAAATACTACCTCCTGCTAGGGGTTCAAATATAAATAATGTTGTTATATTTGTAGCCACTAACCAATGATACCCAAAATTTTGTCTTGTTTATCCAGGTTTTATTGATTCACAAACAGTGTTACATTTAGTTTCAAGTTTAAGTACTGTACAAGTGTTGTCCAACTTGTTTCGGCAGTGATCTGCCTTCATCAGGGACTAGTCAGTGAATGGTTATAGTACCTGGAACTGTGGCCTTAATATAAATAATGTTCAGGCTCACTGAGATGTAGTGAATGCTTGGAAGCACTGTACCCGAAGTATACTTCGCAAGTGCATATATTGGCATTTTTGTTTTGTTTTTAGGTGTGTGATAATAAGAAAACGTAGACAAAAGACCTCAAAAGGCAATTGTCTCAATAACTATGTTTTCTCTTATTCCTGTTGACAATGTATGATATAATGGTTTGTGTTCATCTTTGTGGAAAGGATGTGATCACTATTTAGTCTGTTAAGTCTCGTCTCAGATAGAGATTTCTTTGTTTCAGTTGTCATTGTGTGATTTAATGCTCTGTGTTTATGTTACAGAGAAGATGTGATCGCTAACTTACACAGCCTTATTGGCAACGCACACCTGGAGATGGGACAGTATGAAAAGGCCCTGCAGTGTCACAACAAGGACCTCGAGGTGGCCGACAAACAGTAAGTCCTTATGAAAAATGTACTTTTTCAATTTCACTTTATAAATTCTTATCCTTTCGTAAAACAAAGGTCACATTAAATGAGCCTCATTTCGGCCAATGGCACTCATACGAACCTCCCACAGACCCTTAATAACCACATGCTTTAACTGACACTGAAGTGTTTTCGCGGCAGCAAATTCCATATGAAAAATAAGTCCACTTATTTGTTCCGAACCCAACTGACATCCTGGATAAGGTTACGAAAAAATTCCGCTATTTATAGTAGAATTTTGATGTACAAAAAAGAGTGAACTAAATGGGAGCAACGAGTAGTATAGAATGTTAAAAATGCTTCACATATTTGGGTTATGTTTTGATTAACAACATTTACATTAAGTACTCACACTCAACAAGCTTGCAAGTATGGCAACTCATACTCAATGGCCGATAAACAGATACATATTTCCAGGCTAAGATAAAATCAGAAACATATTCGTGTTTAGTCTGTGTCCCCATTTGCCATCTTGTTTATTCACTCGGCTATTGCCTCATTCATATATTACTGTATGCTCCAAACTCGATGGTGAACGGGGACAGACCAAACACTCATACATTTCTTTCTATAAACAAGCGGGAAAATGTAATTCATTCCCATCTCTGGCTTGAAATGCTACAGCAACCTGGAGGAGGCTAAATCGCGAGCCTACGACAATCTGGGCCGCGTGTACGCGCGCATGGGAGAGTTCCAGAAGGCCATCGACTCGTGGACCACCAAGCTGCCGCTGAGCAAGTCGGCGCTGGAGACGACGTGGCTCTACCACGAGATCGGCCGCTGCCACCTCGAGCTGGGCGCCTTCGAGACGGCGCGCGAGTACGGCGAGAAGTCGGCGGCCGCCGCCACGGAGGCCGAGGACAAGATGTGGCAGCTGAACGCCACCGTGCTCATTGCCCAAGCAGAAGGTTGGTCTCAGCAACGAGTACTATAATTTATCCTACCCCTAATATAAAATCCCATATGCTTAACATTGAGTTTCCGTATGCCACGCCGACTGGCATACAGAGTTTTATATGCCACTAGTGGCATACAGAATTGTTATCACGTAATATTCCAAAATCGAGGAGACAGGGTAGGATAAGATCAAAACCTGATTCGTTTTAATCGTGGCCACTGCATTCCTCTCCTGGAGTTTTGGCTCCGGACTTCATTCGGCTTCGCCTCATGAAGTCACTCTGCCAAACTCCAATTGTGGCATACGCTGGTCAAGATTAAAACTCATCCAGTTTTACGATATTACTCGTTGATCTCAGAAGTCTACACCCTCGTACTCTTATTGACAGGGATGTCCGTTTTTTATTTTCCCCTAGAAACCCAGTTATTCATATTCAGTATATGTAATTTCTTTAACTTGTGTCAAACAAAGATAATATTTATTTAGCCAACAGTGGTTTGAACCTCTCCACAGAACCTCTGCCCCATCACATGGCCGACAAGGACATTTCTTCTAAGTTTTCCCGGTCTCTCTGAGGCAGTAAAATCCACATACAAATTTTCCACTTTTTTCCCTGACCCCAACTGACATCCCTGTCGATACCTCTTTGGGTTTTGTGGATAGCCATATCTGAATTTTATTTGACCAAAACTTTGTTATTGGGATTGATTAATTTTCATGGGTGTTCAGGAGAATGTTGTCCTATCCATGACAGAAAACGAAAGAAAAAAAAGAATCAATGATTAAAAAAAGATCAGGCTTGTGATCTTCCCTGATTTAATGATTTTTTAATATCTATCAATATAAATCCGAGGGGAACATATTTTTGGATGGTAGGGTAGTGAGGGTTCTAAATTTCTGAAAATCCTGAGAGATGTTGAGTGATGTTTGTGTGGTTATGGTAATTTCAGCTCTCAGCTGAGGCCGGGAATTCACTTAGAACAGAAAGTGCAGCTAGATCATAGCGCTGTCAATTTGGGTTCCTCGGAGTAATTTCTGTTAAGTTTTTGGTGATGTTGTTCGAGGCAACATTACACTTTATGTTAATAGTCTGTGTGGTGTCTTGGGAATACCTTGCTTTAGTGATACAGTGCTCTGCTAACATTAGCTGCACCTTGTATATCAAATATAAACATTTTGCCAAACTATCCAGGAAGGAGTTCTGCTCCTGGCTCTGGCTTGGACCTTAATCGACGACAAAAAGAAATTAAGAATCGCTAAGTATGATTTGCACACGGTGTGCCAACGCGTGCCAACAGTCATCGTGCACCTTCTGTTACCGCCTGATCCCCTCAAGTAGCACGCGTGCTGAGCTGCCCACAATTCAAACTCCTATATTCTGTTGTGTTTTTGTTTTGCCATGGTGCTACTAAAGCAAATACTAGACACCCGATAAATTCCACTAACTTAGTTGCCAAATTGTGCTTGATAAGGAGTATAATGTCCACAGCTAATAAGAAAAACATGGGTTTCATTACAGCGAAAAGTTTTGCAAAGAGTATATATATCATGAAGTATTACTTCATTAATACATCGATTGCTTTTGATGTATATTTGCTGAACTGTCAAAGGGTACAGGAAAATAGAAGAAAGTACTAGAAAAATAGTAACAACATGAAAAAAATGTTTGAGACTATTCCAGAGAAAGCTATAAACAGGCTTTTTAAAGACAAATCTCTTTGGTTGTTTATAAAATATTTGAAAACAGTATCCCATGAGACGTGAAACCCCAAACAAAACTATTTTGAAATTATTTCTATACATGGACCATGTAGAAATACATGTCTTGTTTTGGTGTCGCGGATCCAGCACAGAACCAAGATTAAGTCATTACATGCACTCACTTCACCCGACCATAAATACCAGAGTCACCATTGCCTTCACACAACCCACCACAATAGAGCACCCTGAGCGATGATGTAATCTAGTGTAGAACTACTTATTTGTGTTACCAATATTTGCGCTGTAAGTTCGTCAAATACTATTAGGTCAATGCTCTCGTGATTAAAGCTGGATTTTGCAGTTTAATTGATTATTTTATTACTATTTCATTGCAGTGAAATTAGACGATTTACAATCCGCTCTACAGTCATTTGAAAAAGCATTGGACATGGCCAAGTTACAAGGTAGGATTTAATCTGTACACTAAAGTATAATGACTTAGGTGCCTGGTAGCATACGGAAAGGTTTCGGACAAGGTGAAGTTATAAATGTAGGTTCTAATCTGTATACAAGAGTGCACTGGCAGAGATGGCAGCTTTTAATTTTTTTCATGGAAATCCTATTTCCTATATAAGTAAAGTCTGGACAGAGAACTGTTAGGCCGACCAGACATAGAATCAACCGAACCAAATATGCAATTTTTTTTTGCATGAAAGATGATATCAGTTGAGCCCTATGAATGCCAATAAATCACTAGCTCCATACTAGAGCAGATACCAACCTGTTTTCCATGTATGTTTTTTCCCCTGAGGCATCAAATTCTATATGAAAAACCATGTCCATTTTTTCCATGACCTCAGCTGGCATCCCTGTAAGGGTTTTGTGCCTAGTAGCACATGAAAAAGCATTGGAGATGACCAAGTTAAATCAAAGATGGCAGTTTTCCCCTTTCCCAAGGAAATCTTTGTTTTCATTTTCTGTATATAAAATTCATTTTTCTTGTGTGAAATAAAGAGAGAATTGATTGGAACACTTCGTCACATATTACTTGGTGAAATTATGATTCAGCATGCATGGGTCACAGTTGTACAGAGATGGAATTTTCCACTTTTGTTAAAAGAAATTCTTCGTTTCAGTTTCAGTTTATAAATTTCTTGTGTAAAACAAAGAGAGTATACATTGGGCCTCAATCACACAAATAAACAGTTCAAACTTTCCCACACACCCCAGCCCCATTCCATGGCTAACGGCAATGTGTTTTCCATGTTGTCTCACTTTTCCCTGAGGCATTTAATTCCACATGGAAAATGTTCCCTACGTTTTACCTGATCCCAACTGGCATCCTTGCTTTACATCATAGGTATTTATCTGTACACTAGAGTATACTAGAGCAAGGTGCCAGGTAGCTCATAGCACTAACTTCAGTGAGTGTCAAGTTGGTGAAGGCTAAGTGTAAGGTTGTGTAGAGCGTGTATTTGGTAAAGGGAGTCACGACAGTGTTACATAGACCCGTGGTGCATACTTGTCCGCCTCGGCTTAGAACGTCTGTGTGTGTTGTGGCTACTGCCTGGCCCCTCCTGCACTTATGTTCAAGGAGGATTAACTTCTGGACTGTAGCCAGTTGGTGTCTAGAGTGGACCTCCAGGTGCTTTGAGAAGGGATTATGTGGGCACCACGGGCTGCCTCGAATTCATACAGTGAACTGTACAAGTATCAACGGAGATCTCCGCATTTAGTCAACTTGTGTTCGCACTTGAGTCTGTGTACAGTGCACACAGAACTTGTATTGTTTGTGTTTGCTTTCATTCCTTTGCCAATCCAATGCCATTTATTCCGGATATATTTTGCAATTATTGATATGAGAATGGTTCCTGTATAAAGGGTCAATAGTTCGAAACTTACATTGTTTAAATATCATTCTATAGAACTTTGTTATAGAATGTTTCAACTCTTTTGGTCCTGAGAATGCATGGAGGCATTCCTCTGGCGGATCCTATCAAAAGCTGCCTCCAGGCATTCTCTTTGCGAGTCCTGAAGATACCTCCAAGCATTTGGGGGGATTTTAAAATAAATGCAAGTTTTGAGGAGAAATGATTTACATAGTTTCATGACTTTTATTTTTTAAGATACATAGAAAACACTATCATTCTTATTAACTGTTTAGAATAAGGCAGTCAAGGAGCCCCTGGGTACCTTTATGGTATCTGCTGGTGCATATGACGCTATATAGTACAAAGATTGTCGGACGTCTGCGTCTGTGTGTAACTAACGTTGGATGTACTCGCTTGCACGGCGTCGTGACGCGGTGCGCTAGATGGTATCCCCGTTCCCATTGGCCGAACTTGACATGAAATAGACGTCTTCACGCACTAATCCGTAGTAAAGAACTTTCAAAACATGACGCTATATAGTAGTATGGATATAGGGGCTTCAAAAGTATGATCAGGACTCGTGCATATGATGCAACTGCTAGGGTACAGGGCTGATTGAGTTAAGGTTATGGAAACTATGGTGTTAATCTACATATTTTGTATTTAGGATCCACCTTTGTGAATCTGTTGCGAGACTGTTGTGAGACTTGTAAAATTGATTTGAGAGTGAGTTTCGGCGTTAGTACATATTTTTTTTTCATACTTCTTCATTTTGCGCTGTTTTGCGAACAACGGATGTTCATCTGCTTCTTGTTTCTTTGTGTCCGATCTTACTAAGATCGGCGACGTAAGACAAAGACGTTTTAGCAATAAGGGACTTTCCATGCTATTTGTATCTATGGATGCCTCAGTCTTTTTTCCACCCTCCCCCTCATAACACACACTTTAAGGGTTACAAGGCATATCAAAATAACAGTGCTTAACCATCCAAAATGAGTCATGATTATATAACTTACATTCATACAATTTAGATCTGATCATAGATTCTGTATACATATTTATATAATTTAGGTCTGGTCAGAGATTCTGTATACATATTTATATAATTTAGGTCTGGTCAGAGATTCTGTATACATATTTATATAATTTAGGCCTAGTCAGAGATTCTGTATACATATTTATATAATTTAGGCCTGGTGAGAGATTCTGTATACTTATTTATATAATTTAGGTCTGGTCAGAGGTTCTGTACGTATTTATATAATTCATGGCTGGTCAGAGATTCTGTATACTTATATTTACTCTGCTTACAGGGGATGAGGCAGCTGAGGGTGCCATCAAGCGGGCACTACAAGACGTAAATAACAAGATCGTAAAGGGACTCAAAGACGGTGATGATCCAGGTAAGCCTACCCATTGATCAGTGCGAAAGAAAAGAAAAACAAATTCTATGTATTCTTTGTTTTTTTTCCCTTAAAGACCACACTCGTAATCATTTATGGGATAAGTAAATGGGGAAAATCATTTTGAATTGAATTCATCGTCGTAATGGCTAGAGACAAAACTCGCAGTAATACCTATGTGTGGTTGGACGTCTGCATAGCTTGAGCTACTTCTGGAAAATAATTAGAAAAATATCTCCCCAAAATGCTGGGGGTCCACCTTCATTGGCCAATGTGATGTCCAAGTTCCATCAATATTCATAAGCAGAATTTCTGGACACAGCTAGTTCAATTACAACAGATACTTATATATTCCTTCCACCTATAATCTCTCATAAGTCATTTAAAAAAAAAAATCATGTTGGTAAAACTGCCATAAACCAACATTGTTGATTATTTGAGGTTTTTTTTTCCATTAGTGACCAGTCGACCAATGGATACAAAATGTTCAAACTTCGTATGATTACTGGTTTCCATATGGACTTTTTCTATCATTAAAAAAAAACACACCAAGAACACTACTTCTTGTTACCCTTACCTCTGTAATTTACAGACTACTTCGTCAAATATTACTTGGTGGAATTATCATTCAGCATGGATCACAGTTGTTGACAGAGATGACAGTTTTCCTTTTTACCAGTTTCAGTTTATAAATTTCTTGTGTAAAACAAAGAATGTATATTTTGCCTCAATCACACCAATATACACTGGTTCAAATCTCCCCACACACCCCAGACCCATTACATGGCCAATATCGATGTGTTTTCCATATTTCCTCAGTCTCTCTGAGGCATTAAATTCCACATGAAAAATATCTCATTTTTTCCCTGACCCCAACTGACATCCGTGGTGGTATATTGTGAGAGGTCACCATTAGAGTGTATATGCGTGTTTCAAGTAAGCCCAATGTTAATTAGCGAGAGTTGGTTTAGATGGAGAGGCGGAGTCAGACGAAAAACCTGAACTCACAACACCCGAGGACAAGGGAGCGGCAGAATCTCCAGGTGCCTTAAACACTGAGTATTAGCTTAAGGAATGAGGCCGGGTGAAGGCCTTATTCTTAAAGGCATATCCTACAATTCTATTGATAAACATTCTGATTATATTTCATTGCTATGATATTGATATACTAAAAAGTTGGATTTCACTGAGTAAAACGCATGACATGTTGAAAATTTCACAATTTTTTCTTCTTTATTTTTTTAATCAAGCCCATTCTACCTATTAGGTGAGGGCATATTGGCCAGTATGTAAACTATGTACTCATTTAGGATTGGAGTAAGTCATAAGGAGTCTAATAGACGCCTCATATTTGTACGATATGCCTTTTACATTAGCGACCAATAAGAAGAGACACTTGTGCATGGTTGACCTATAATCCAAAGATGCTTTGTCATTGTATCACGTACCCATCGTTTCTTTTCCTTTCTATGGTAACACATGCGGTGTTATACAGTTGTACAACGCATATTTCTATTCATAAGCAGTGTTCTCTTTTAATCTCTACCCTAATTTACCTACGTATAAAATGGATAAACCCACCACTATGCACAAGGTTTTGGAAGTATCCATAAGAATTTAAGTACATTGCCGTTATTCAGTTCCCCTCGGTTGACCTTGATGTATATATTATCTTATCTTCGGACTTTTATTTCTTTTCCCCATACCACACACACATTTTCATGTTTATTTTTCCATTTCTCTGGTATCACCTGATTCTGTTCGCCCTGTGTGCCCCCAGTGTAATCCTAAGCTTTCTATGCTTGTATTTCATGTCAAATAGAATGATACATATTTACCAAATACACTATAGTAGACATCATACAACATAATGGCCATATTGCAAAGATAACATATTATTTTCTAAAATCACAACCGATAAACCTCTGTTAACAAAAAAATTCATCCGCATAAGAATACATATTTATTGATAATGAAACTCTTTATTTTGTTGGCTTTGACTACAGTAATGCACTTTCATTTACAATATGTCCCTGATGAAGTCCACCTGCAGCGTTATGCGCCATAGTGTCCCAAGAAATGTAGAGCCAGGTAACCATGAAAAGATCTTTGAGATTAATCAAGTTGTTCTTTTTTAAAGAAGGTGGCGAGGCCGCAGGGGAGGAGACAAAGGAGGCAGAGTCAACTGCACAAGAACAGGACGAAGAACCAGCAAAACTAGCAGCAGCAACAGAGGAGCAAGAAGAGGAAGAATAGTTTATGAAAGTAACACAGATGGCGCCACATTTGACACCAGGGTGCGCCACTCTCAACCATGGAGGGGAATAAGGAGTGACTAGGAAAAAATAAAACCCCCAAAGACACTGCCGGAGAAAAATACGAATAAAATTATTTGTCCTTTCTTTGGAAAATCTGACGACCAAATTTACCAATAAGGGTAAATTTTAGAATAAAATGCACGACATTGAAATGCTTGCAGAGCGCTATTTGAAAAACAGAATAAAATCACGATGGCTGAAATATGGGTTAAGACGCAAGCTTCCTCCGGGATTTATGATATTTTTTTCATCATCGTGCGAAGTTGTTCTTTTGGACACCCATCTGCCCTTCTTGCCAAATGATATTAGTAATTTTTTATGTACATATGTATTTAATCTTTCAAATCAAGAAGTCTTCCTTCAACAGTGTTCAGTACCGACAGCAATCTGTGATGTTAATGCAAGTATTTATGAATAAATATTAATAAAACTGACTCGATTTGTTGTCCTGATTTAAATATGTTTATTATAGAACTAGGAGTAGTAGATTGCAATATTGTAGAGTGTTGTCCCCGACTTGTGTCCAAAAATTGTTCCCGACTAGTGGCTCCGACTTATCGGGTCGTCTGGAAATTTATCTGGCGGTCATACCCAGAGTGAGACAACTTTGATCCACCCCTGGATTCTCTGGAACACTTTGTATCTTTTGATCAACCATTCTGATCGGAAACTCTCGGGCCGCCCATAGATGACCTCATGCAGGGGGGGGGGGGGGGGGGGGGCAGCCTCCATTACCAACAATGATATTAGGGTTGTATAAAAAATTCAGAGTGAACCTGGCTTGTAGTTCTTTCGGTCGCATTAGGGTTGTATGGCAAAACATGACCAGGGGAGGGGAGGCGGGGGTTTCAAATAGACAAAAATAGCATGACGTCATTTATGTACAGGCCCCCTCTGGTGATGCTGATACAACAAAGGTGCAAAATCCTTCTGCCCTACCCTATCACATTTAAGCAGTCCATTTTTAGACCTCATGATTGGCATCTCTGCATGTAAGTTGTGCTCTTGCGATCATTAGTCTGTCTGCCTTCCAAGTTCTTGTGTTTTGACCATTATCAGCACAAACGCAGAGATGATATGGCTCAACTTTATTCAACACTTATGGACGACCTTATAGACGGCTAACTGTTTTAATTGGCACCCGCTAAAGCCATAGATACTTTGATTACGATAGGTTTGCGACTATATGTGTCATTCTCCAATCTTTTAAATACATATTTCTTTATACACTTAACAACTATCATCGCAGCTTCGAAGCATTTTCAGAGACGATTGTAGAAAAGTACACTTCACTTAGCGCAAATGAGACCAAAATCGAAATTCTAGCCTCGAACCCCCATAGCTTTAGCAAAGTGGAAAACACACTGTAAGGTTTCATTTTGAACGATTAAATTCCCGTATATTAAGTTAATCGTAGGCCCTAACATATCGAAGGCGAATTTGCACAGAGCGTCAACCATCACAGCATGATACCAGAAAGGGGTGGTAGGAGTTAGTTCCAAGGAATTTTGCCCACACTGTGTGATAGTATTACGATTTTCTACCCCATCAACTGTGTTGTTACATTTCTAATCCTTGGTCAACTTGGGGGCATTAATCGGTGAGGGAGAACATCTGAATACTTATCTGTGTGTGGCACCACTAATAACTCCTCACACGTTGGGTATTTCTTACTTCGTTTTCGCTGATAACGGGAAGGAACATGCTCCACTTTTTACAACTGTATAAGGACATCCGACTGTAATTTGTCTCCACAGGGGACATTTTATGATATTAGACAAATTGCGGAGGTGGGTGCCTACGCTGTTACGATGCCTCGCCTGAGCTTACTACTGTTCCCTTTTTGCCGAGAAAGGAACATTCATATTCCGAAAATGAACATTGTGTAACGTGACCTTACTGACCTCCAGAAATGGTGTTTTCAGGACGAGTATCTGCCATATTAGCGGGTTCACTTTGGATCCCTATTTAATCCCATCTAGTCGGTTCACTTTGGATCCCGTAACCCATTGTCTGTTACCATAGAACCATGGAAATAGTTCGTCATGATACAGGGGTGACACCTGGTGAGAAATTGTGGAGGTAAAGCCTTACACGCAGTAATGCCAAGTAGCATATCTGTTCTGCACGAGTAATGGCACATGACTCCACAATTGAACTCTAATTCGTTTAAAAGATATCCATTATTTTAAAGAGGTACATTAATATAAACTACATGTGTATTTAAATTATATGACGTCTTGCATTGCATGATGTAAATACCTCTATAAGTAAAACTTTTAAAACGTCTCTTGGTCTTGAAATACAACTTATTCAAATACGAAAACTCCATCATAAAGCTCTTGTTTTATTAAAGAAAAGCTTTAGGTGACATGAATATTGAACAAAAAGGTAACAAGTTATACGCGGGTGGTGTGTGAATTGCTGAAAAAACCAATCACCACAGGTACCATTAATACATGTACAATCTAACCTTGTTGGAACAGAATCAAGGGACTGGAGCCCTAACAGAGTTTGGTTACAACAAGGCTTAGGCTCAAAACACCATAGACACTCTATTCTTTCAAATACTTTACGAATGTATTTTCCCCATGTCTGTCTCTCCTGCCATCACCCATTATATAAAGGATTTCAATAAGAAAAACTGAAGTATTTTGGAAAATCAAAATGAAATCAAAATTCATAATGAACTAACTCATTTCTCAAAGTTTTCCTCAAAATTATTACAGAATTTTGTACTACAGAATTGTATAGAAATACAAATGGGGCGAGGTAGGTGACTAAATTAAATAGATTGTTTTTGTAGCACAGTTGGTTGTAACGGAATTCCTGTGATTTTCGACTCAGCGCATCCCCTCTGTGTGCATTAACGAGACAAGGGGGGTAGGAGGTGAATCACACAGGGCGGGGTCGGGGTACGTGGGAGTATTATCGCCCACCTCACCTCTCCTCCAGCCAGAGCCCGACACGTGGAGGAACTGCAACCACCCTGGAGCAGGCCGGGAGCTCACCGGCCAAAGGTGTGGGGAATGAAGGGGGGGGGGGGGGGGGGGGGGGGTACTCCGAAATGAAAATCGGCTACTGAATCCATATATAAATATATATATATTAAAAAAGAAAAAAAATATATATATATATATATATATATATATATATATATATATATATATATATATATATATATATATATATATATATAACAACCTTCCATCTCCATTGCACATAATTCGCTATTCATTACCCCTTCCCTAACTTCATAAAAAATTGCAATATTCTTGCATAAAGAATGTATGAAATATCAAGGACCAGATATACACGTATCTTTGGTGTATCAAAACGTGTCTTCTTATGCTTTCCCTGCTTTTTCTATATATCACAAGGAAAATTATCCACTATTATTTTATTTGCGCACCTCGTAAGG
This sequence comes from Alentia gelatinosa, assembly GCA_950022655.1. Lineage (NCBI taxonomy): Eukaryota > Metazoa > Annelida > Polychaeta > Phyllodocida > Polynoidae > Alentia > Alentia gelatinosa. Next base: position 18,455,573 of record OX465592.1, read on the forward strand.
GGCAATAAAAGAACCCGGAGCGCTGAGACAGCAGTACTTCTAGGAATGAGAGTACCTCCCCTTCTAGAGCACCTCGGACGTCAGGAGTGTGCTAAAAATAGCTCCTGGGAACGGTGTGGCGCCATATTGACTTTCTAGGAGGAGCAGGAGAATGCGATACTTTCACGGTAAGCACCGTTTCAGCTGATTTTACATAAACCTGTTACATGTGTGACAGAGTGAGATGGTCGTCCGGTGTTCGGGGTGTGTGGTGGGTGTGTCTGACACTGTGACAGTGAGGGGTGTGACAGTATCAGGCGTTGTACACATACGAGTCAAGGCAGACACCGCCAGCCCTGTGTTTACATCGGAGCTCATCTCGTGACAGTGGCCAGTTCCTCTGACAGAGCTGCTCCCTCAGCTGTGAGCTGCTCCTGACCTCCATGTTCTGTTACAGGATTTCACGGCGGGATTGTGTTAGAATATTGTCGTTAATATGGTTGTAATTCTGTATATTATTGAGGTATGAATTGCGCTTCTTGATCAGGACTATATCTATAATGTTGATGGTGGAAAATGTATTATTCAATATGTTCACTGAGATATTTCTCATTCAAACTATTTTTCTGGAAATACAATTTAGCGGGCTATATTGTGATTTTGTAGTGTAGAATAATTCAATATCATGTTTATTCTACACATACTGAATCAATTTCCAATAAAATAGATATCTATATGTATTATCATGAACGAGAACACAATAGGCGAAACATTATGTAACCGTATCCATCTCTACTTCAGTTTTCACGATGATAATGATGTAATAACAATAGTAATATAATAATTGTATAGCTATATAAAATTCCAATTATATTCCAGTTCTACATAATTATAATAGGCATATTCATAAAATGCTTCATAATATGTAACTTTCCTAATTAACCTATTGTCGCTTTACACACTTGTAGTCATAATAACTAATCTGTAGTGTAGTATCAGAGTGTGAGTGGGTGATATAGTGGGTGATGTTCAACTCATGGCTTCTACAGGTGACGCACTCTGTGGTATTTTAGTCCACTGAGGCCACCCTCCGCCTGCCAACAGGTGACCTTCCCCAACGTTTCGACAACATCTGTTACTGAAAACAACAAAATGACGGCCCACATCGCCAGGCACGCGGCCGAGGAGTTGGCCAAGTTAGGTAAGTCGAGTTCAAAGACAATACATACCGAACTTACTACGGAAATGCTCGCATAAAACAGAGGGCAAATTCAGTAAGGAAAATAAATCTCCATGTTGATTTCTTGTCTGCTGTCTGAAATCCTAGCCGCTGATTGACCAGTCAATTATGATGCCATCTTGTATCATTCTGCCATGACCAATGCATAGTATAGCACTTTACGTGGTGGATCGTTGCGTATGTTTTTTATGGCACACAACGGGTGAGATGAATATGTATGTACCCCGCTTGTGGATACTCCACCGTCAAATTAATCTTAACCTTCATTTTTCCATACTCTCTTCAAAACTCTGTCCATTACCTTTTTATGTACTATTCCATCTACATGTATCTTATCTGTTTGAAAATATTTTGTACATTCACATTCATTAAAATTCATCTGAAATCATTCATTAGTAATCAATCATAACCATTTTATCAAAATAAAATCTGAATATAACAAAAAAAAAATTTCAAAGTCTGTCTCGCCTGTTGTTTGTCAAGTTGGGCCTGTAATGTAATACGATATAGAAATCTAGAAGAAAATATAAAGAGATGTAGACTTCTAGACCTGCAGTGATAGTTTCCTTTTCCAAATCCCATCCTTTCATGAGCATTGTTCTTGAGCTATTCTCGGTGTGGTAGAGACGACAAGGGTATTTCATGTGGCAATTTTTGTTATCAAGACTATTATCATCAAAGACAAGACCCCGAACTGCCTTTGTGTAATCATGATTTCAGACTGAATATTAGTATAACCAATTATGGTGAAAATCATCCTTTTATAATACAAATGATTCGCATTATGATACATTTGTTTATGACAAAATGAGAATGCTGTACTTAACGGAAAGGGAAGTCAATTAGGTTACTGGAGACCTCGCCCCGAAACTAATTCGCCCTATATGTTACAGGAGATCTCGCCCCGTTTTGCAGAACAAGGCCCGCGAAGTCGCCCCGTATTTTAAAGGAGAACTGGATAGACCAGCGGATTTGGAAAATAAGTCGAGTTAGGTTTATGGTTAAAGTAAGGTTTATATTTCTATATTGGGTAAGGGTGAGAAATAGTAATGGTGTTAAAAGTAATGTTTTCTGTTTGTTTCCTTTTCCCCAGAAGACCAGCTCTGGAGTATTGCTGTGAAGCCCCCACCCACCTGTTCCTCTTTACAAGAATATATTTTTATAACGATGTCGGAAGAATGCAGGGCGACTTCGTTTCAGGTCGAGCTCCGTAAATGGGGCGACTTCGTTCGGGGCAATTAGATTCCGGGATGAATTCGTTTCGGGGCCAGTGAATTCCGGGGCGACTTCGTTTCAGGGCCAGTAAATTCTGGGGCGAATTCGTTTCGGGACGAGTTCTCCAGTATTCATTGACTATAATGCATATATTTCCTTTCCATGGCGTCCCCTAGCGGAGAAGTTGAAAGAAAACATTCCGGAGTCGGAGGACTGGTTCGACGTGCGACGGTTCCTCAGCGACACGTCCAAGTTACTCCGGCGCGGAGACCTCAAGTCGGGGCTGCGGGCCTTCCACCGCGTTCTGCCGTACGTGCAGCACGCCATCAGCAACGTCGACCGCTACGCCAAGGTAAAGTCTCCTCAACCTCTGCCGCTATATTAGCCTAGTTCAGGGAGCTGTTTCAAAAGTCGACTGAGGTCTCGCCAGCGGCACGTCACATTTTGTAAGCGAGAGGCCGGCAACAGCGAGCGGCACATTGAATCAAAGCGGCAGTAAAACCGCTACCAATACCCAATAGCGAGCGGCACCTCCACCTCGACAGTGACAATTCAAGTGCAGTTGTTTAGCTCTCACTTTGGCGGCGAGTACTCTCGTTTAGCACCCTCCCGACTTTTGAAACAGCTCCCAGAACCTTAAAGATTTTTCTTACAATTCGCAGTGGCACCACTTGGTGATTTTTGAATATTCACATTCAGCTGTTTGAACTGTTTCTTTGTAGCATATTCCAAATCCTCTTGGTCAAAATTTAAAGTTTTGTCTAGTTTGACCGAGCCCAATAGGTCAAATCGTCCCAATTTGTTTTATTTATATAGGAAATGTACTGAAAAATACGGTTTCTTCAATTCATTCAAAATCAAGGATGGTGACCAATAGTTTTTAAAACTTAAATATATATCATCATATATTTAGTACATTCTGTGAAAGTTTCGTAAGAATCCGGATGCCAACCGACTACACCCCAGGGAATTTTGGAGAAGGTTAAACGAAGTCTGGGCCTTGAAGTAAGCAGACATATGAATAATGGTACCAAAAATACTAACAATGAACTATTGCTTGAGGCGGATAATATGATTAAGTACTTTGCAGAAATTGGACATAATGATGGTGACAATAGTAATAACAATAGTTGCTGACTGGAGGTCCCTGAGATACGCCCAGGCTCTTGCGATTTGAATATCAGGCATATTTGATACCGCTAGTCGGCGACTGGGCGTACCGAGGTACGAGGTTATAATCTGATCTTGATGCTCAAGGTTATAATCCGATCTTGAATCTAAACAGGTGGTGGACACGTACGAACTGACAGAAACGATCAGCGCACACTTCCTGGTGGACACAGCGGCCCGCGAACATGTGGAGAAGGTACTTCAGGGTAAGGACAAGAAAAATCTCCTTCGTACTACAAGCTGCCTACTAGCTTTGAATACACGAAAAGAGGTCGTATAAGTAGTCATGTGTATTCCATAGATGCTCCGGATGATATATGTGTACCCCTTATTTATTTTTGTTGTTGGAGATGTATTCAATCATGATAAAGGTGTGGTAACAAAATATACACGACCTATTTTCAAACAGAACATACTGTAGGGATACATTGAGGAGCCGATTCGGAGTACACTTTCAGTCATATACCGCAGATGCACTATTCAACTACCCCAACATTTTCCTCACTATATGTGTAATCCTCCCCAGTCTCCAAAATCTCGACGTTTCCCGAATGCCACATTATTATCTTTTCATTGTATATCACTCACAGCCTGAACATAATTCTCTTCTCCTTGTCTTTAAATACTATACTTCCATTCACAGACGTGAAGACAAAAATGGTGACCTTGAAGGAAGGCATCGAGGTGTTCGGCCAAGAACTGGATGCTCTCCTGGAGGCCATCATCACCAAAGGGGAACACGTGGGCATGTGGACGTCGGTGCGGCTGGCCTTCCAGATGAACCGCATCTCGGCGCTGGTGTGCACGTGCGAGGACCGTCTGCAGCGTGCACGCGGCATGATCGACCAGCTGGACACGCACGTGGCCGGCAAGAGCCTGCTCGCCACAATGCTCGCCTACGTGGCCTTCATAGGAAGTGTGGGTGAGTGAACACCATGTAGAGCCTAGGGGCCTCAACTAGCTACTTGTAAACCTTGAGAGTAAGGTGGTAAGAACTCAAACACAGAGGTACTAGGAAGTACTGTGGGTCAAGGCCTTGCTTGATTTTTATGACAGATTTTTCTCCTTATATACATGTACAGACAAAAGGTGGAATCTTGCTGCAGATTGAGCTTACAAGCTCTGTGCTGTCATAGGCTGCTGAACCAACAGCCAATGAGGATTGACCAGTCTTGTTCTGGTCTGTCGGCCATGCCAGGGTGTGCTGACATGACGGCTGAGTTTCATGTATATACATGTAGTCTATATAGATGTAAAATGGTGAGGTGAAGTGAATGGGTGTGGTTAGATTGGCCACCACCTCTGCCACCTCTGACAATGACGGACCCCCCTACCCCCGCCCACCACCACCAGAGTGTGGGATGGTCACAGCCTGCTGAGTGATTGCTAGTTCCACCATCATCCACCAGGAAATTGTAAGCTAGTGCCACTATGATCGGGGGTTATCATCTATTGATAATCGCGAGACAAAACCCCTTTATTCCAAGCCAATAAAAATGTCTTTTAAAATCCATTGAACATTAACTAAATCCGCCGCCGGGTCGAGTGCAAGGTGAACTCTTCTATGACACAATAGCTATGTGTCTTATAGTTCTGGTTTGAATTAGTCGGGAGTGGGGCCCTACAAGGTCGATAAGGTTTTTCTGTGAGTATCCCGCGCTCACAAACCTCACTGTGGCTTTGCATTTCCATGCCTCTTCTTGTTTCAGTGTTTTCGGCGTCAGGAAACCTTCCAGCCGGAGCTGCCTGTCTGGCCACAGCAACAGCCTCCAGGAAGTCTGCACAGGTAAACAAACTGTATCCTGGATCTTTGTGTCTCACCTCTTATCCGTGAACCTGAATTGGCCCTGTACTGAAGCAAAATGTAAAGACCGAACAGTATTGGCGAATTGTATTAATAAATGTAAAAAGATATCTTACTCCAGCTTGATTAACACTTTAATGGATTAGTAAAGGTTTCAGTGAGAGTCTGAAGTCCAGATAAATCAAACCTCTGCGAGATGTTGAACATTTATCAAGTTAATCGAGTTTGCGTCAGGGGACCATATACCCTTTACAGTAGTATCGTGCCTATGTCTTGGGTTTAACAACTGACAATTTTCAGTTTGTATAATGGCAAGCCTTAACTTTATAGCGCTGTTTCAAGCTCCTTTAACATCGGTGGTAGTTATTCCAAGCAGCTATTATATTAGAGAAGAGAAAATTCGGAAAAGAGACACAATGTATATATGTAACATAGGATAATACGAAGATTAATAATACACCCCCTATTGTCGCCCTCAGAACCTGGCAGAGTACCGGTCAAAACTGGCCGAGATCGACCGTGGCCATCAGGACCTACAGACGCAGCTCTCTGACTGGCGTTTCCGGTTCCGGGCCGAGCAGCGTAACTTCCTGTTGGTGGTGGGTATGAAGTATGCCCTGCTGCTGCTGGTCCTGCTCGCCATCGCCTTCGTTGTGCTCGGCAAGGCCGCCAACTTCCTCTTCTTCGCCTCCGTGTTCGTCTACCTGGTCGTCAAGTCAGAGGAGACGAACCACATGCGCTACTACGCGGCGCTCGGTGTGGGCATGCTGGCCATGGTGGTGGAGTGGCAGAAGGCCACCGGACTTCTCTTCTTCAACGTGGGAGCGGCCGTGTTCCTCGTCTGCAAGTTCCTCGGCTTTCTGGAGATCATCTGAGGTGGAGATGGGTCGGTAGGTGGGGTATTATTGCCGGAGCGACAGAGTGGTGTTCAAGAGAGGTCTTCTATACTTATAAGCATGGTTTGCACAATTGGTCAAGTCACAAACCTATATTCGGTGGACAGTTCCTGTACTGTGGCTCTTTGTTCTTACTGAATATAATGCTGCCTTTGTCTCTCTACACCGATCACAGTTTAAGATGACTTAAAGATGAAACCAAGGACATGTTTGTTCTCACATGAAAGGCTCTGTACACATAGGTGAGAAAGGTAGAAATGTGACAGTGGCTTATTATCACTCACTTAATTTTGCACCTCCAATATTGAAGAACACCTTTTTTACCTGCAGCAGTGGAGAACAACTGACTCGGGGGCACAATGGCAGCCTCCGGGAAACATGACCTATCTGCCCTATATGTCACGCCATACAAATCACAATGATGGCATCACCTCCACTTTCATCCACATCGCAGCATTACATCTTTTTAAAACTTTCATTCTGAGGGGAAGTTGGAGCAGGCTCTTGGATGTGCCTATTTCCATCCGGCTCCAGTGGCCTGGTAAATACGGGGTTTAAAGGCATATCCTACAATACACAGTGGCGCCACCTGGAGATTGTTGAATGCTAGCAATCATTTACGTTTAATTTATGCTAGTTCCTATGACGTATTCTAATACCAAATGAGTGAAATATAAAATGTCATTGAATGCGACGTAACCCAATACGTAAATTAAGCATTATAATTTTGACTGGTTCTCATAGGAAATGCACTGAAAAATACAGTTTTCTTCAATTCTTTAAAAAGAAAAAGGACGGTGACCAATGATTTCTAAAACTAAAATGTAAAGTACTACTCATCTACTAAATTCCATGAAAGTTTCAAGAAAATGACATGGGTTTACTATGTGAAAAATAATTATTTAGAATTTCTACGTAATCCTCAAAAATGTTATCATATTATTTATCTCTAAATCAAAAACAAGCACGGTGACCCCAAAATTCAAAGTCAGACATGTTTTCTATAACACTTGGAGATTATCATAAATAGTTTTCAGGAAAGTGACATGGGTTTGAATTTTCAAGGTGAATTGTCCGATATAAAGGATATAAATGCTTCAGACATCCATCAACCGAACGGGCCAACTCTTTGGTGGAGCAGCAATTTCATATCTTTTTATTCAGAGAAGCAAACAGGTCACAAGTGAATAATGTTTGGAGATAAATAGAAACATGGACGAGATCATCTTGATGAAGGGTAAGTGGGTATGGCTGGTATATGGTATGGTCATAGTATTATATTGTGTGTTCTATGCATCTGGACAAACTCTTAATAGTTATGCACTGCTGCTCCCTATACCATATATATTGTGTACGGTGCCCTGTGCCGTACCCTTTTAAATACAACACTTTGAGACACTGGGGAATCATGGACGTGCACTTTGACATAGTCCTATGCTAATTTCGGCAATATGTTATCACATTCGGGTATATAGAAACATAGAACAACTTAATGTAGCATTACATGATACAAGACTTAAAATAAAAATGATTTATAGCAACTTGACCGTACAGCCTCGTTCCGGAAATCACATAAATCCTTATTTTGTCTTGTATCATTTACAGCTATCGTAAGGTTGCTGTATGTAGTACCAAACTACCAGAAAGTGGTGTTATGTGATATATGGCTATATTTCTATATCATTGATCAGCTCCTGATATTGATGGTATTTGTGAATACAAAAAAGGGAACAAAACGATGCCACTAACAGTGCCCACAGGAAGACCATGAAAGCAAACGGACCGAATTTCTACGAAAAAGGCAGGTTTCACAGCTTTGTAATATAATTTACAAATGTGTGGGAGTTATTTACTTCATGTTTCGTTTCAAGCAACAAACTTTCTGTACTTGCAGGGAACTTGCAGGTTTCTTCTCCGGAGGATTACGAGAGAAATGATTTAAGTTGTATGAGTTCTACAGGTTAGCCAACTGTTCCACTTCTACTTTGAGAATGTACGCGCTCATAAGTCAATCAATAATTTACTGACACCTTTTAAAGGGGTTTGAACCTGTGTGTAAGATATATTACTCTGATTGCCCTTTGATGGAATAATACTTCAGATGTGAATGAAACTCGAGCATAGTGCTTACACAACTATCACTGTTCACTATGTTCGAGCCACAATAAATATCACTATGTTGGCATACTTAGTAGACATACAGTCACCACGTTCTAGTCACTTCAATTGATAAACCTTGCTCAGTTGGTTGATTACCTTTCTTGAAATGGGATATAAATGCATTCCGATGTTCTCCCCTACTTTCATTGATATTCAAGAGTATTCTGTATTTGTGATGCTCTTGAACAATATTTGTGCTGAAGCGATTATTCCTCAGTCCAGTGTCTTTGTATTTGATCTTGCCTTGGAAGTGTTTGTTCTCCGTGAAGAGGACTGAGATGTAATGAATGTACATGTGATTACTTGAAGGTTACTGTATTAAACTGTTTATATGATGTGCAGTCAGTCTCACACAAAGTGATGTTAAGACCAAATGATGATTGTCTGTATTGTATTTAAAATGTATTGTTGATAACGATAATATTGTTCGTGTCAAAAGTCGTGATATTTTTAAGCAAACTACCAAATAGTGCCAAAACTAATCGAATTTGTTGCGTTCTGTATAAAATCGTCTCAAATAAAAGTATAAGAATTTTGTCTTAAATTGTGTGGATTATTTGAACATATTACAACATTGCAAAATGGTAAGGTTTGGGTTCTTTCAATGGCATGATTTCCTTCAAGTTTTTTTTTGACATTTAGAAAGCTAAAAATAGGTTTGCTTCTAGTCTGATAGGCTTCCACCGTTCAGAAAACAAAATAGACAGGAAAAGCCAACATCGGTTACAGACTTATTTGCCCAAAGATATATTTCCACATTTGAAATTTGTGACATTTTTCCATCAGAAGTTTTTAACGGAACTCTAAACTCCACTGTTGCAGGTGATAAAGAAGTATCTTCTTACCAATTTCTGACCCCTTCCCCCGCTTGTCTCGTGTTGTCATAGAACCCTAAATCATGTTTTAAGTCATGGAGACTGGACACCCACCTTCCTCTTGCTGCATGACATTAGGGATGACCACATGTTCTTTTAAAGCAAACCATTTTCTTTTCTGTAATCAGGCCTAATCAAACCTTTTATCTCAATCCCCAATGGTCCTGCTTTTGTTCGTCATCACTGTATGAATCATTCGATGCCGCATCCTCTGAAAACTGACTGGCGCCATCTGCTGAGAGTTCCTCAAGTCCCAGCGCCACAGGTGAATCCTCGTCATCAGAAATCAGGTACCCGTCCGCGTCAGGTGGGCTGTTACGTAATGCTACGTCATCAACGTCAGACTCGCCTGGCAAGACTGTCAGAAGCTCAACAGCCGGCGCGAGGTACACGTCATCCATGACGTCAGTCTGAGGCGTTTCCATCATCTCTTCACCTGTGACGTCAGTCTGATCACGTTCTGACGTCATGATATCCAGCTCCACCTGAGGGGTTTGATAAATTCCATGCTCTTCGTCCATTATGACGGATCCCACTAAATCAAACTTGGTTTGATGTCCAACATCTTTTGAAGCTTGGTGGGTAGTCCTTCTTAATTTCTGGTTTCTTGTATATTTTCTATTTTCGATTCGATCTAATTCTTCCTCCACGTCACTTGCGTCATCCACGGCGTCTGCGTCGTCGACGTCATCAGGGTCCTGACAGAGAGTGTCGTCATCGCTCGCTGCGTCATTGACCACGGGTTTCTGGAGGCGGAGAATGACACTCAGCAAACCTTTTACGTCATTAACTGTCTTTCTGAACAGGTCAAGCATGGAGGGCAGTTTGGGAGGAACATTGCCATTGGTACCGGAAGTCATCTTCTTAATGTTATTTCGTCCGTCGAAAATCGATTATAAGCAATTAGATCCTCAGAGTACTGCTCTCAAAGACTTAAGTCAGTCTTGGCCCAGAAATTAGATGTACTTTGAAGTAATTGCAATATTCCATACCGACGTTGCATGTAGACAGGTATAATTCCGTTACCTGATATTGAACAGTCAACAGGGCACAACTAAAAAAAGACCCACCAGAATATAGGCTGAAACGTTCTCATCGTAGGAGGGCAATACCACTAAGTGTCCTATTTAGTATGTCCAAGCTTAATCTCCTCATTTGTAGACCTGAGTAGAAGTAGTTACCTTTAGAGTATCCCTTCTTGGCCAGCATGGAGTCCTTCTCTGTTGTTATATCAGTGCTGAAGTGATCCCCTTCCACATGTATTGACTTATACGTAGAGTGTATGTTGCAGACACTCACGTGGTCCTACATATATGTATACGGATGGCGGTGCACGCGTGCCTAAAGATTGATACATATCTAGTTCACATATGAGGAGTGGACAAAGGTGAAAGCAGGTACGTTCGTACAGAGAGAGAACCATCTAAAATGACAGATACCCGTGCTTAAAATAGCATTTCCGGATGCTAGTAAGAACAAGGCTTAGTGCTTAGGATATGGGGTTTTGAGGCTAGAGTTTCGTTTTGGATCTCATTTGCAACTATTTACTAAGTGCGCTTTGTTAAAATCTTCTGATAATATGTTTGTCAATAAGTTTGCCAATAAGTCACTCTAGGCTTAACATTTAGAACTTGTTCTCTATGCCCCTATGAGTTTTGCTGTCCATAAATACAGAAAGTCACTTATTTTGGTCAAAGTTGTTGTTCTCCAACTTGTTTGAACACTCGTCTGTCAACTTGTTCATATCACTTCGCGTCAAACTCATGGAGAATGATGACTTTGACCAAAACTTGTTGGATTCTTCTTTATCACCTCACATCTACCGATAAACCCAAATGTATCGAGTAGCGGTGGATACCCACCGCCAGACATCTCTACCATTGAACCAAGTACAGTAAACTTTATAATATTAGAAAGCTAGCTTACATAAGCACGAAGAGTTATAGACAATGGCTGGAATATTTATCTTATAAAACCAAACATCAGCCTTAATAGACTAGAGATAATAGGGGTGAATATGCTATGCAAAGCATGGCAGCTGAACTGTAAACATTAGGGAGGGGAAAATTGTGATTGTTCACATTCAGTCAATTTGTTCAGTAGTAAATAAGGGTAATTTTGATGATTACTTTCCTGTCATAGAAACCAATATGACTTGGCCACGACAGGGATGTATAGACCAGAGTATATAAAAAATATGCATTCAGATGATTGGAGAATGAGACAAATGATCTAGAAACCACATATAGTTAAAAAAATGAGTGTCACTATCCGGAACTATTGTTTTAAGCATGGGATCTGCTGTTTCAGAAGACTTAATATGACTCCCAATATGCATAGTGTGTTTCTAAGAAGAATGGAGTTCTCTCCATATCGGCGATGGTTTTGGTTTTACTAACACTCCCTCCCTTCATGGCTGGTATCAGATCATCACGAGTGCTTCATGGTGTGCCAAACAGTGATCAATGAAAGAAGCGCTCAGCAGAATTCATGAATTATCACCCACATCGATATGGATTCTGTGGTAGCACTGTTTGTCATTGAGTTCAAATCATGTAAATCATGACCTACTGCGTCTTCAGGTCAGTGTAGTAGGTCACGTAGACTAGCCTCAGTCCCTGTATCCTACCCATCCACCCCTTCTGAGTGACACAGGGACTGGTCTCATCCGTAATCGGCCGTGTAGACTGGCGCGATTTTGCACCACACTCCCCAAGCAGAGGTCTGGCTACTGGTCAGGATATCTGCTGGGAGATTGATACCCTCTCACTTTGATCTCAATCGAGACATAGTCAGGAGTAGGCGATATATATTGCTATGACAACACAGGCAGCCAGGGAACTAGACGAGGAGAGGGGGGAGGGGTAGAGGGAGGTATAGGGTTACAGGGAGTGGCTTGGGGTCATAAACAGCAGATTCTGGTCAGAGTGGACAAGTCTTTGATTCATGGGCCAGTCAGAGAAGGACACATGCTATAATGAATTGTATTCCGATTTTCTTTAATCATTTAATGAAGGTTTGCGATATATTTGTGTATCGCTGAATGGTGACCTAGGACCTAAACGTTGCTACAAATATCGAGTGGATCCCAACGGAATAATAGAGCTGCATCACTACGCAAAATGCGGCATGCAGACCTTCATAGCAGTCTGATCATCTATGGATTGTATCACTTTAGGCTGTTTGGCTAAAAATTGCCTAGTCTGATATTCTCAATAACGATAGATGATGGCTTCATGCCCCCTGCCCCTTGTCCTTCTACCTTCAGCAAATGGCGATCCACACAACAAGATGGCAGCCCAGTTTTAATTATGGTGTCATCTGTATTTAATCACCTAATGTATTTAATCACCTATTGTAGATATTTTCCCCCTATCTTATTCATGTGCACCTGAAAATGCTATATTGCTATCACTTCACACCGTAAAAATAAGAGATACCATGTGAATACAGTGATGCAATCTGCTATCACATGAGCAATGCTTTTTCAGTCGGATCGTTGAAATAATCATAAAAATTTCTGACCCCGTAATAGCAAATGATACCGCTAGCACTAAAGCAATGTCCCTCTGGTTGTTACCCTGAGGGCGGTCCATATTGGCATGTTAATTGCATACCTACACTTTATGGTGGAACACATTTAGAATTCCATATTCCTTCATCAAAGTTAAACGCCTATACCCACCAACACTAAAACTAACACCTGCCATCACCAACATCTCTACCTACCAACACTCACAATTTTTTTTTTTTTTAGCTCTTTTATTGGGTCGTTAAGCATACAATACTTAGTTTTCCAGACTCGGCTGGGCCGATCTTCCGTCTGGTCCCATGTGATACATATAGTTGCTGATTACCAGGTTTCCGGTAAGTATACTAGTCCATGGTACAGTCATGATGATAAATGATGAGAAAAATAACAGGTCCTCCCTAGAGCCAAGTTGAATAAAGGTCAATTGAAGTGATTGATGCAGAAGGAGTAAGGGTGGAATGGGTTGCATTTGGTGGGGGATACATAGTAATGAACTCTTTGATAATATAAGTACTCTTGCTTAAGTTCTTACAGTGGGGAAGCATGTACATGCAAACATAGAGATATTCTGTACATAGCAGACAAGAGACAAGCATTGAGATATCAGTCTTCATTCAAATTACTGGCTCGGTTGCAACGCAATCAAGGTCAATTTATAAAAAAAAGAAACTCAGGTTATACAGATAAATGAGGAGCTGGTTGCAACGCAATCCAAGCAAAATAAACAAGTAATATACGCATGTTTCCCTTCCTTTGTTCGCTAGACCTTTGTGATTATTAATGCAAATAGCTCAGTTGTAAACACAAGCTGAGTAACCGTGAAATTATGAAAATATTTCAGGATAATCCTTTTTAATGGTAATTTTGAATGTTTTTTGTTTCTCAATTTCTGTATATAAGGGTTTTAGGTTGTTCCAATTTTTAATTGAAGAAATAAGAAAGCAGTTTTCACGGACCGAACTTTTTAGGGGGGGTAGTAATAGACGCAGTCCAACATTTCTCCTTGTCACTAACAATCACTAACATCTACACCCACCGAGCCCAACACCTACATCAATTGAGACCCAGTCCCATCAATAATATGTGAAACCATAGTTATGGTGACAATACGGGGTAGATTTACTCGTTGTTTCGGAGAAATTCGTTGTTTCGGAAACAACGAGTAAATCTACCCCGTATTGGCACCATCACTATGGTTTCATATTATTATATATCTTAATTCGGTTTTAATTTGCTAAAACTGACCCTAATTCGTCGTCGAAATCACTTTTTACAACTCGCAAAGACGATGTGTACGACTGACTCTGCCCAACCTTAAGATTTTCATGACGTATTTTACAGATCGTTCCCGATTTTTAACATCCACTTCGAATAGCAATGCTACCTATCCCTCAGTCCGATTTACAAGTGCTTTATATCGCTTTATTATCGTGAGAAGGCGTGGTTGGGAAGAGTGTAGATGTCAATGTGATCCCCTTCCACATGTATTGACTTATACGTAGAGTGTATGTTGCAGACACTCACGTGGTCCTACATATATGTATACGGATGGCGGTGCACGCGTGCCTAAAGATTGATACATATCTAGTTCACATATGAGGAGTGGACAAAGGTGAAAGCAGGTACGTTCGTACAGAGAGAGAACCATCTAAAATGACAGATACCCGTGCTTAAAATAGCATTTCCGGATGCTAGTAAGAACAAGGCTTAGTGCTTAGGATATGGGGTTTTGAGGCTAGAGTTTCGTTTTGGATCTCATTTGCAACTATTTACTAAGTGCGCTTTGTTAAAATCTTCTGATAATATGTTTGTCAATAAGTTTGCCAATAAGTCACTCTAGGCTTAACATTTAGAACTTGTTCTCTATGCCCCTATGAGTATTGCTGTCCATAAATACAGAAAGTCACTTATTTTGGTCAAAGTTGTTGTTCTCCAACTTGTTTGAACACTCGTCTGTCAACTTGTTCATATCACTCCGCGTCAAACTCATGGAGAATGATGACTTTGACCAAAACTTGTTGGATTCTTCTTTAGCACCTCACATCTACCGATAAACCCAAATGTATCGAGTAGCGGTGGATACCCACCGCCAGACATCTCTACCATTGAACCAAGTACAGTAAACTTTATAATATTAGAAAGCTAGCTTACATAAGCACGAAGAGTTATAGACAATGGCTGGAATATTTATCTTATAAAACCAAACATCAGCCTTAATAGACTAGAGATAATAGGGGTGAATATGCTATGCAAAGCATGGCAGCTTAACTGTAAACATTAGGGAGGGGAAAATTGTGATTGTTCACATTCAGTCAATTTGTTCAGTAGTAAATAAGGGTAATTTTGATGATTACTTTCCTGTCATAGAAACCAATATGACTTGGCCACGACAGGGATGTATAGACCAGAGTATATAAAAAATATGCATTCAGATGATTGGAGAATGAGACAAATGATCTAGAAACCACATATAGTTAAAAAAATGAGTGTCACTATCCGGAACTATTGTTTTAAGCATGGGATCTGCTGTTTCAGAAGACTTAATATGACTCCCAATACGCAATGGTTTTGGTTTTACTAACACTCCCTCCCTTCATGGCTGGTATCAGATCATCACGAGTGCTTCATGGTGTGCCAAACAGTGATCAATGAAAGAAGCGCTCAGCAGAATTCATGAATTATCACCCACATCGATATGGATTCTGTGGTAGCACTGTTTGTCATTGAGTTCAAATCATGTAAATCATGACCTACTGCGTCTTCAGGTCAGTGTAGTAGGTCACGTAGACTAGCCTCAGTCCCTGTATCCTACCCATCCACCCCTTCTGAGTGACACAGGGACTGGTCTCATCCGTAATCGGCCGTGTAGACTGGCGCGATTTTGCACCACACTCCCCAAGCAGAGGTCTGGCTACTGGTCAGGATATCTGCTGGGAGATTGATACCCTCTCACTTTGATCTCAATCGAGACATAGTCAGGAGTAGGCGATATATATTGCTATGACAACACAGGCAGCCAGGGAACTAGACGAGGAGAGGGGGGAGGGGTAGAGGGAGGTATAGGGTTACAGGGAGTGGCTTGGGGTCATAAACAGCAGATTCTGGTCAGAGTGGACAAGTCTTTGATTCATGGGCCAGTCAGAGAAGGACACATGCTATAATGAATTGTATTCCGATTTTCTTTAATCATTTAATGAAGGTTTGCGATATATTTGTGTATCGCTGAATGGTGACCTAGGACCTAAACGTTGCTACAAATATCGAGTGGATCCCAACGGAATAATAGAGCTGCATCACTACGCAAAATGCGGCATGCAGACCTTCATAGCAGTCTGATCATCTATGGATTGTATCACTTTAGGCTGTTTGGCTAAAAATGGCCTAGTCTGATATTCTCAATAACGCTAGGTGATGGCTTCATGCCCCCTGCCCCTTGTCCTTCTACCTTCAGCAAATGGCGATCCACACAACAAAATGGCAGCCCAGTTTTAATTATGGTGTCATCTGTATTTAATCACCTAATGTATTTTCCCCTCATTCAATATGTGCCCCTGAAAATGCTATGTTGCTATCACATCACACCGTAAAAATACCATGTGATACCATGTGAATACAGTGATGCAATCTGATATCAGAGGAGCAATGCTTTTTCAGTCGGATCGTTGAAATAATTATAAAAATGAACTTCTGACCCGGTAATAGTGAACGATACCACCAACACTAAAGCAATGACCCTCTGGGCGATCCATATTGACATTTTTTTCCCAACCACGGAACCGTTAGGGCATCGATTGGAACGAAAAAGTTTTACCAATTCCATATTGGCATGTTAGTTGTATACCTACACTTTATGGTGGAACACATTTAGAATTCCATACTCCTTCATCAAAGTTAAACACCTATGCCCACCAACACCAAAACTAACAGCTGCCATCACCAACACTTCTACCTACCAACACTCACAATCACTAACATCTACACCCACCAAGCCCAACACCTACGTCAATCGACACCCAGTCCCATCAATAATACACATGGACACCAGCACTCACATACTCCAGGACAGAGTACATTGTAGGGGTAGGACAGAGTGTACAACTGAATGGGATCTGGGTGATTGACATAGTGTGGGCATATGACAGAGTAGTGTGTTGGTACAGGACATAGTGGGGTGGAAGCAGAACAGAGTGAGGGGTTGGTGTAGAACAAAGGGTGGTTTAGTATAGGGCAGTGGTCTGTGGGTTTAAGATGGAATGGGATGTGGGTGTAAGACAGTGAGGTGTGGGTGTGAACAAAGTGGGTTGTGGGGTGTGGGCATAGGACAGTGTTGAGTTCGGGTATTGGACAGAGTGGGATATACATATAGGACAGAATGGGGTTTGGTATAGGACAGAGTGGAGTGTGGGTATAGGGCAGAACAGGAATTGGGTGTAGGATAGAGGAGGATGTGACTGTGTTGGTGTAGGTCAGAATCGGATGTGGGTGTAGGACAGAATGGGGTGTTGGCGTAGGACAGAGTGGGCTGTGGGTGTAAGACAGAATGAGGTGTGGGTGTAGGACAGAGTGGGGAGTTGGCGTAGGACAGAGTGGGCTGTGGGTTTAAGGCATAATGAGGTGTGGGTATAGAACAGAGTAAGTGTAGGTATAGGACAGACTAGGGAATATGTGTAAAGCCTATAAGACATCAAAACGCCGACTGTGTCCGATTCTACCTTTGTCCGACGGATCCGT